>JAANDG010000032.1:0-507107 GCA_036852015.1 Pelodera strongyloides
GTGTTCAATGTCTTTAGTTTTATCGAAAGATAATTTCTTTATTTTAATAAAAAATTCACACCTAATTTCATAAAGATAATTTTCCTTTAGAAAGATTATGGTCATTAGGTTAGGTGGTGTTAGTGTAGTTTCCAATAAACACGCCTAATGAAACACACTTATTGTTAGTATGAGTGGACGGAATAAATAAACTTTAACTTCTAATTCTTTGCCTACAATTCGATCGCTGTTCCGCAACTATGCATTTGACTGGAAAAGAATTTAAACCTTGTTCGTCTTCAAAAAAAACTACTAACCTATACTATACCCCTATACGCTGTCTTCAAAAACTACTAACCTACTAACTTCAAAAAAAAAAAAAAACTCTTCAAAAAAAAACTACAAAAACTACTAACCTATACTATACCCCTATACGCTGTCTTCAAAAACTACTAACCTACTAACTTCAAAAAAAACTTCAAAAACTCTTCAAAAACTACTAACCTATACTATACCCCTATACGCTGCATAACATGGACTATTTTGCGTGAAACCCAAATTTGTCATAAATTGATGACTTCACTAAACTGTTTTACCCTATGGCGCTCAATTTTTTTATGAATTAGGAATTAGGAGAATGAATTAGGAGTTGCATTTTTCGTGAGCCTCGAGCCTCCGTCTGCACCACAGCAACAGCAGCAACAACAGCCGAATCCACAGCAGCAAATGCAACAACAACCTCAAATGTATCAGTCCCCGATGCCACAGATGCCTCCCTATTACACGCACACCGTTCCTTACGGTATGTTGTTGTTTGGCATCTTGTGCTGGGGTACGAGACCGTATGCAAGTGGATCGCTAACTATAAAAAATTGTCTTTGTGCTCTATTATGTTTAGTTGTGTGATAATATACTAATCACGGAACGTTGTGTTATATTCCGCCGTGTTCGCCAAGTATGTGCGCTGATGTCAGCACTTTTCGTTTTTGTAGTTTCGTGAAACATTTCCTGTTTCACGATATCGTATCTGTAGCAGTGAAATGGGGATATTTGTGAGCGGCAGTGCCACATTTGTTTACATCTAGTTGGTAGATACTCATAGTAACTTGTATTGAAGCATTTTGGCGCTTAGGCTTAGTTTTGAGCCGTGTTTTTTGGCGTAGTTTAATACTGATTTATCGTTCAGGCCAGCCTCAGCCTCCCGTTTTCTATCAACAGCCGAGCTTTGGAATGCCCTATCCAACATATCCGGGAGGTTATCAGGTATGATTTGATATTTTTTAATTTTCCATCCAGTATGTGATGTGTTTCGACTTGAATAATCCCAAACTTACCACTGAATAATCCCAAACTTACCATGGGAGAACATAAGGGAACCACAGAACGCGCACATTGGACATTTTGTTTTCTTGAAAGCTCCATTTGTTTTGTTGCGAGGCGTATTTCTTTGTTCGTTTGGAGATTTGATTTCTTTGTAAGATTGATATTTTAGCCTATGAATATGTACTCGCCGTTCCCTCCGAACCCCCAACAACAGCAACAGCAAACCGCACAGGGAACAAACCCCTTCCAGCCTGCATACCAACCACCTCAGTAAGAGTACGGTAGGCGGAGCAAGACATAAAGGTCACTGGCTTTTAGCTTGTAATTGTAAACCCGTGTTATAGCAATATCGGCCTCAGATTGTAGCCAAATTTTCTAATCATAACCTTTTGCTTACATTGTATTGTTGTAGGTGAATTGGAGTGAATCCGTGTCTCATTTTTATGCGTTATTTGAATTTGTCTCTCAGCCAATAACTAAACGGTTACTGTACTTTTATTTTATTTCCTTGTAAGATGTTGATTGCTTTTTGAGGATTTTCTATTTTTTGGTTGTATTATGATGCAATATACCTATCAACTGTTTATTGTTTGTAAGAAACTACTGTATCCTGATGTTCCAAAGTAGCGTCATCGACGAACCTATGCATGATTGTATATTACTTGTTTTATTTCCTTGCATTAGTCTATTTTTAATGTTTCCCCTACCGAGTGAAGGCACTTTACGTCGATTTTCTTACTTGTCTGTGATTATTATCTTTGTGTGTGCATAGGTTTTTGAGCACTACCTGGGCGGATTGTAAAGCAGAATTGCACGTGGTTTGTGAAGCTTATCCTGGTCATCAGAATTCAGAATTCCCTTCTTGTATTGTATGCACTTTTGTGTTCCTTTCTGTATCACGCTGCATGTAATACGTGGGAATGAATTTCGCATGCACTTACACTTTAACGGTGGCCCGGTAGTCTGAAAAATTATATATCTATGTATTCCTTGTCTTCCTAGTTTTTTTCGTAAAATGTGTACTGTGTACTTGATTTTGCATGTGAATTGTACTGTGGTTATAGTTTTTTGAATGAAGCATCAGTAAAGCTTGATTTATTTTGAAGATTTATTGTGTGAAATATTTTACACGCCTTATGGAGTTTGGATAGAATTGAAGAATACTACCGCTTTTTGAAAAATACCACGCCATCTAGTGGGGTAGTAATATTCAGTGGTGGGGCAGTTGGTGGGTAGTGTTTTGGTATTTTGGTATCCGGGAATCTTCTCTACTGAAAACCGGATGTTGGGCATGTCAGGGCCCTTCGTTTTTATGTATTTTCGTGAATATAGCACAATTTGTTTAGTTAGGGGATGTGAAGCCGCCCATTTCTCTCTTTCTTTTTATCTTTGTCTTTCTCTCTCTTTCTCTGTCTCTTTCTCCGTCTCTTTCTCTCATAATAATCTTGATATCTATATCTTTCTTTATCCTCATCTTATACCCCAACCAAATATCACAACCTTTTCTTTTAGTTAATAGTTCGCTATCTCTCTATGTTTCCCTTTCATTATATACCCACCCGACCCTGGATTCCCTCTCTGAAGTCTGTGGTCCTGTGATCCCGGCACCTCTCTTATGTACTCGTCAACCTTCGCACTTCGCACCTCTTATTCAACTTCGTTAACAAGCTGCATTCTCAAAAACTCCCTCAATATTTCAGAGCACGTCATTTCTCACACACCCCGGATTCTTTATATTTCGCTTGCTCTCCCCCCCCCCCCCCCGTTCTCCATTTGCGTATTTACCTTCCTTACCTTTATGTATGTATTTAGTTCTATCTTCCCCCTTTTTCTTTATTTGTCGGTCCTCCCCTGTCTGTATTTAGTTCTCTAGCTTCCCTCGTTCTCTTTCTCTTTATTTCACTCTCTTCCCACTCCCTGTATATCTCACACTCACTTCCTCTTTCACTCCCTGTCTCTCCCCTTTACCTCCTCTCTCTTTCTCCTCACGTCTCCCCCTCTTCTCTATCCCCTTCTCTCATTCTCGGTCCTCCTTTCACCCTCTCTCTATCACTCTCTCCCTCTAATTCATCCCTCTCTGTCCGTCGTGGTGATGAGACAATAGTAAGACAAGAAGAAAGTTACATTTTGTAGAATTCTACGTACACATTCCACGATTCCACATACAAATCTTTCGACCACCCTACTGTCTACTGTCACCATGCTATCACTGCAGTAAAAAGGAGTAGAGAAAATAAGGGAAATGATAGGAGGGAGCGTGATCACCAAAGTGAGATAGAAAAGGAGGGGAGGAAGTACGAAAGAGGAGAGGGTAGGGAGAAGGGATGAAAAGGTGGACATTCTTTTTCGGAAACTACATCGCCTTTGCACTTTTCCGTCGTCAACACAGTTTAACTGTAAGGTTTCAATCCACTACCACCTACCGTACTATCCCTACAGTACGATAAGGGAGGCGGACAGTCCTCACACATCCACACCCACCCAAGACTTTGGTTCGGGAGCTCCCAGGCCTGGTGACTCACCTTCCTAACTACGCGGGGATGTTCCGCTACCTCAGAGTGCAATGCCTGGAAATGGCCCAAGTTTCGATTCACTAGTGCCAACCTCAGAGACACTGGTTGCGAACCGAGAGAGGTTGACTACCAGACCGTACCGCTTGGTACCATCAGACGGGCTTTGCTTTTGGTTTCAATACACAAGGCAAAACCCAAGACCGCCTTCTAGTACTCTGCATACCAATCTCAGTTCCTAACACACGGTCGGCTGGGAATGGTCCAGGAAAAGCACTACTCATGCAGTCCCCAGTGGGTGTCAACAGCCACACGCATCTCAGAACCCGATCTAACGTGTGGTATTTAAATAGTACCTCCGAACCGGGCGCCTCCCTTCGGCATAACTTCTGACCACGCATGCGCGAAACTGAGCTAGGCATGCAGGGTACTAGAAGAGCGGCTTGGGTTTTGCCAAGCATATTGAAACCAAAAACAGGGACCGTCTGATGGTACCAGGCGGTACAGTCTGGCAGTCAACCTCTCTCGGTTGGCACCCAGTGTCACCAAGATTGGCACCAGTGAATCGAAACGAGGACCATTTCCTGACATTGCACCCGGAGATAGCAGAACATCCCCCACGTAGTTGGAAAGGTGAGTCACCAGGCGTGGGTGCTCCCGAATCAATGTCCTGGGTGGGTGTGGATGTGTGAGGACTGTTCGCCTTCCTTACCGTACTGTGGGGATAGTACGGTAGGTGGTTGTGCATTGAAACCTTACAGTTTAACCGTGTTGAAGACAAAAAAGTGCAAGGCGATGTAGAGTCCGAAAAAGAATGTCCAGCTTTTCATCCCTTCTCCCTACCCTCTCCTCTCTCGAACTTCCTCCCCTCCTTAACCATCTTACTTTGGTGAGCACGCTCCCTCCCATCATTTCCTTTATTTTCTCTTATCCTTCTGCGTTCGTAGCACATTCATCCATAATTATCTTTCTCGCTGTCTTCTCACCATCTCTTTTCTCTCCCGCACTACATCTTATTATTTTTAAACCCCATCCCTCTCTCATTCTCTCTCACATGTCCCCCCCCCCTTTTCTATACGTCGCGTTTAGAAATTCAGAGGAATGTTCCTGGTTCCAATAGGGCGCGCTGGGTTTTGGCCCGGGACTTATACTCACGTTTATTGCAGTTTTAATTTAAGTTTCCATGAAGGTCGTGTCCTTATTTTCGTATATTTGTATTCTCTCTCGCTCTCTCTCCCTTTCTCTCTCTCTCTCTCTCTCTCTCTCTCTCTCTCTCTCTCTCTTCTCTGTCCGTTGTTCTCTATATATCTCTCTCTCTCCCTCCCTCTCTCTCCCTCCCTCCCTCTCTCTCTCCAGATCTATACCTCCCTCGCCTCGCTCTTTCTCACATCCCACTCATCCATGCTTATATTTGGACCGACTCAAAATGCCCCCCCCCCCCTTTTCTATACGTCCAATTTTCTATACGTCTGTCTGACTTTTCTTGCTCTCTATCACATTACTTATCTTTTAATCTATTCGAACTACTTTGTTTTCTTCTATCCTTCTATCCCTATTCGATTTTCTATCCTTCTATCCCTATTCGACTCACTCTCTCTCTCTCTATCTCTCTCTGTCTATGCCCATGCCCTCTCCTCTCTCTCTCTCTCTCTCCCTCTCTCTCGCTCGTTCGCATTTGCCTGCAGTCAAGCATGTCTACAGCATAAACTTAAAATTTGTTCCAGCTTTCTTCACCGGAACGAAAATATGATTTCAGTCCAAAAATATAATTTCAGTTCTCGAAATTGTGAAATCATCTTGGGTAGAAGGTAGAACATCGGCGTTACGGCACAAACCATCAAACAGTAATTCATTTCTTTTTTATTTGGGTGATTGAACTGTCCATACTGTACCTGAACTCAGCCATACTGAGGCCGTGTTCGCAAAAATTTAACGATGGGGTAGGTTACTGGCGCCTCCTGTTTAGCGTGCTCTCTCGGCTTGCTCTGCCTTTGACATGAAGCGAGGGAACGCTGGAGAGAGCACGCTAAACTAGGGGACGCCTGTAACCTACCCCATCGTTAAATTTTTCTGAAACCGGACACTGAACTGCAACTGACCTTCATGGTTCATGGTGTCGTCCTCCTCGACGTTGACATCACCGTAGCATAGTGCAGGCTCACAGCGTTGAAGTCGGTAGTGGCAACGAGCAACCCTTCGATGAGCAGTACCATGATGCCACACCTGAAATGAATTCATGAATTTTATCGTGAAAAAGTGCTCTGTTTTAGGTAGGTGTTTTTGGCTCTTCTCGTCATCATTACAATGAAGTACTTAGCTAACTATCAGAAAATTTAGCGGCCACAAAAAGAGACCAATTCGGTTGTGGGCTACATCTACAAAAAGTGAAAAATTCATTATGTTAATACTTAACTATTTTATGAAAATGACCAGTCGGTCTCTTCCGACTGCAGGAATCGGCCTTCGGCCGATTGTTACCCTACTACTTAAATTTCCTATGATACTCTGATTCTTTACTTTTATTTGCTAATTATTTATTTCTATTCAACGGGGAGCCAAAATTGCGGCTGGAGAAAAGGTGTAACGATAGACGTATAGTTTTTCGCACTACTCAAACGTGGAGGCTACTATTTGAGCAGTCACACAGGTGTAGAAGTTAAATAAAAACATGTCTGTTCAGTGAATAGAAAGCGAACTATGCGAATGAAAATGATCTATGAAATAAATTTCACTAAGCGAGACCCTTTTCAGATATGTTACGTATTTGTCGTGTTTTGATCTAAATTGTTATGTGAGACTGACAATAGGCATTTATATATTGGTATGCCACAAAAGGAGTACTACCTTACAGCTTCAAAAAATTACACTTCCTTCTTTAAATTGTCCACTTGCTCAATTCTCTTCATGTATGCTTCCATAGTTCGCAACACATTTCAAAAGTTTACGTGAACCAGCAGACAAATGGAGCGCCGCAATTTTTGGTTCCCCTTGGATATAAATAAATAATTAGCAAATAAAAGTAAAGAATCATAGTATCATAGGAAATTTAAGTAGTAGGGTAACAATCGGCCGAAGGCCGATTCCTGCAGTCGGAAGAGACCGACTGGTCATTTTCATAAAATAGTTAAGTATTAACATAATGAATTTTTCACTTTTTGTAGATGTAGCCCACAACCGAATTGGTCTCTTTTTGTCGCCGCTAAATTTTCTGATAGTTAGCTAAGTACTTCATTGTAATGATGACGAGAAGAGCCAAAAACACCTACCTAAAACAGAGCACTTTTTCACGATAAAATAATTTTCCTCTTTTTAGAGATATTTGGAAAATATCAGGCCTAACGCCGAACTAATTGAATGTTCATTTACGGGATATAAATAAGTAACTCACACAATTAAATATGCATTATACACTGATTGTGAGGGTCAATTCTGCAACTTATCATTCTTCGTTGGTTAAAACAGTTGGAGAACACTAGGTGTTCAATGTCTTTAGTTTTATCGAAAGATAATTTCTTTATTTTAATAAAAAATTCACACCTAATTTCATAAAGATAATTTTCCTTTAGAAAGATTATGGTCATTAGGTTAGGTGTTAGTGGTAGTTTCCAATAAACACGCCTAATGAAACACACTTATTGTTAGTATGAGTGGACGGAATAAATAAACTAAATAAACTTTAACTTCTAATTCTTTGCCTACAATTCGATCGCTGTTCCGTTCCGCAACTATGCATTTGACTGGAAAAGAATTTAAACCCTATACGCTTCGTCTTCAAAAAAAACTACTAACCTACTACCTTACTAACTTCAAAAAAACTTCAAAAACTCTTCAAAAAAAAAAAAAAAAAAAAAAAACCCCTTCAAAAACTCTTCAAAAACTACTAACCTACTAACTTCAAAAAAAAACTTCAAAAAAAACTCTTCAAAAACTACTAACCTATACTATACCCCTACTACGCTGCATAACATGGACTATTTTGCGTGAAACCCAAATTTGTCATAAATTGATGACTTCACTAAACTGTTTTACCCTATGGCGCTCAATTTTTTTATGAATTAGGAATTAGGATGAATTAGGAGATTGAATTGCATTTTTCGTGAGCCTCGAGTATCCATTGTTGCAAAAAGCTCGTCCGTCGATGCGCGAACTTGTGTTCTATTTACTGTACAATTACCGTCCCATGGAAATTAGGCGTCCCATGAGTGGGACAACCGTCCCATGGAAATCTGACCGTCCCATGGTGCCAGAATGGATGTTATCTCACTCAAACATTACTACATATCAACTTTTTTGGCAATGGAAAAAAAGAATAAAGTATTGAGTCGGTTGAGGTTGAGAGGGCTCTGGGACTTTGAAAGGGCCATGGGACGGTCAGATTTTCATGGGACGGTCAGATTTTCATGGGACGGTTTGGAAGTCTATGGGACGGTTGGGAGGTCCATGGGACGGCTAGATTCCCTTGGGACAGTTGTTCCTTTAATGGGACGTTGTTGTCCCATGAGTGGGACGGTTGGCTCCTTTGGGACGCCTAGATTTCCATGAGACGGTAATTCTACAATACAATATACAATAGAGCCCGAACGAACTATCATTCCATAACTAACAATCCTTCTGCTCTACCAGTTGCGCCATTCAGCTACTGGGTCGTGAAAGCTAACAGGAATTATATAGTTAATTAGGGACAGAGTGACTGAAGGTTAAACATTGGATTATGTAGCTTTATTCATGAAGTATTATTTGAGAAATTTCTGAATGAGAAACTTCAGTACTATGTGAGACACAGTAGTGGGCTCTATCTCCTTTTATAATTCACAAAAGATCAATGATTACGTAAACGGCACTGATAGTGTGCCAATCAAAAAAGCTAAATGTTGAACGCAAAACGTTCGGCTTTGGCCGAAACCGAACGCACGACCTCTCGCTTTGTAGCCAAACGCTTTGCCAATGTACTACAAGGCATGTTGTTTTTGTAAGTAAAGGTCACCTCAGGCCTCTGGAGGAGTTAGGCGACCGGGAAATAATAAAAATAATATAAATTAATAAAATTTAATTGAAGAACTTGAACTCTTGATCAAATGTTTTAAAAAAAAAAACTATTTTGCAACTTTAAAGCCTTGGAATTTCCAACTTCTCATTAATTAACTTTTACTAGGTCCTGACAACCCAAATTCCAATGAGTGCTGAATAAACACACGATATTGATATAATATTGTTCAGACAATCTTCATTTTTTTTATTTTAATCTTTTCCGCATTCAATATTTCCCTATTCACCTACACTTCAGCAAACGCACATGCATTTGTCAAAAGAAAAAGGGGGATCCCAGGCTACCAGCTTGGACATGTGAAAAAATAACCAAATATAAAAGAATTTATATTATATAGAAGTTGTTTTCCATGGAAAATGCTTTATTTTATAATGTACTGCGCACTGTCCGCGTAAACTATGAGGTATGAAAGTATGAACCCATCTGGTATGAGGCAAAAGGGGCGGGGCTTCGGCTGTGCGCACAAAACTGCGAAGGTGCAATGTTCGAGGCCCCAAAAGTCTAAGAAATCGATATCGGGGAAAGATGCTGTGAGAGAGAAATATTCTCAGCAACACTTCAGTTATCTAATGCAGAAGTTTGGGCGCAAAATTTTCATTCAGAAGCGCGCTAGGGCCGAAAATGTACCAAAAATTACCAAAATTAGCATAAAAATCAATAAATCGATAATTAGAAATCAATATTTCAAAATTCTAATGGCTTTGCTAGAATCCCGCCCCCTGATATACTATAAGGAAGACCAGTTCAAAAGTGTGCCTTTGATGCCCACGAAAATTGAGGAAGGAAGGACAGAAAAAAAAAAAAAAAAATCCACATAATACGTCAGTCGTTTTTTTAATAACTTCTCTTCAAAATGATTTTTTCTGGCTGAGTTTTTGCAGGGTTGTAGAGGGACATTAGGAGAGTAGATTTGCCAAATTAGAGCCCATTTGGTCCAGTACTTTTTGTGCTATTAATTAATGAGTGCTCCCAGGTCCGGGAAACCACCGGAGAAGAACCAAAAAGGGCTAGGCTGCGCCTAGCCCCAAAACATAAAAGAAATTAAGAGCCTTAGTAAAAACTCATGAAGTCTAGCTCCAGAGTACAGCCATGGGATACGAAGACACGTGCACACGGACACATATTGTTAGCATGCTTCAAGATTTGCTTTTAAAGTTGCATTCAGATATATTAAACAGTTAGAACTTAAGCAACATAAACAACACCCGCTCAAGAATTAGCGTATTTGTAAGAACATGCCTTGTTTGGCGGTTTTGTTCCAAAGGAGAGAGAGAGAGAGTTTTCGTCCTGACGGCCACAACGTTGAACTGTATCACTTTTCGTTTTATCCCTGAAATATTAACATGAAACTGAGTGAATAATGAAACGAAGCAATTAATTAATGACAAATAAACTACGTGCACACATGTCCAGTTATTAGCTAACTAACCTAACACGGAAACACCAAACTATGTTAGCGCTCACAACCGGCTAACAAAGGTAATAACAAAATAAACTAAAGCAAATGGAAAGTATATAAATGATAGCACTGGATAAGTAAACGTGTCTGAAAAAAAACACTGACTGAATATAGTCTCATCATTTGCATGCGCACATCCGCATGCTAATTTGTAGTTTAATTTTCGTATGCTAAATATTGTGGGCGTGGCCAAGCCTAAGAGGAGTGTTAGAGAGGCTTGCGAGACATATAGGGACAACAGAGAAGTGGCAAGAAACATAATATTCAATTAGGGGGATTGCTATTATCTCTTATTAAATAAAGAGAATAATAATTTCTAAAGTGTACATGGTTAATCAAGATGCAGTTCACCGGGTGTTCTAAAAGACGTTTCAAATTGCATTTACTACATGTACAATCTGGTTCATAATTGAATGGGCACAGAATATTATTCTTTAAAAAAATGATCTATTTAAAGCGAATTTGAACCGGTTCTTAAAACGCATGGATGGGGACAATTGAATTCAAACGTATTTATGCTAAGTTTCTAATATGAAGTTTCCTGTTTCCCAAATGGAGTGTGCTTTCGGGAACGGGTAAAAACTTCTCGGGACAGGGTAAAAATGCTCACGGGAAAGGATTTTTGTAAAGTTATTGTCCCCGGGTATGCGTTCCCGTAAAAATGGTGAATACAAGCTTGTTTCTCAACTTTGTTCAATTTCCTCTCAAAATCAACATAAAGAGTGTGAAGTGCGACATTTTTCGGTAACTCTAAGGGCGCATTCGAGATGGACATTTCCGGAAAAGAAAAGGAAAACAGGAAAACTTTTGGTCCGAGATGGATTTCACCTGAAAAAAATGCTATTGCCAACGCATTTTACATGCAAATGATCGATTGATTTTAGTTTCAATTACGGTACATTTGCATTTTCGTATTATTTTTTTTTCTCTGTCCATCTCGAACCACTTTTTTCTTTTCTTTTCCGGAAAATGTCCATCTCGAATGCGCCCTTAAAAGACAAATGCAACAATGCAACATGATGATCTGATCTCTTTATTTATTATGTGACATACATATTCTTATTTGAAGTTGAACCAGGTATAACGCGGAAAATCGAGCGTAGTGTTGTATGCAGCAATCATTCCGCATTCAAACTGCATGATGCTATCGCCCCATCTAATACCCTCGATCCACTAAATAAGAAAATCAATTATGTAAAGAAGAGCTTACAATTGTAAAACAAAACAATTGTGCTCAGGACTTGTGCGGAACATGTCATAAGCGAACCTTGCCCCCTCCCTTGAATAAAGGTGCTCTTGAAGCGTAGAAGAAATTTTAAATAATAACGGGCCCAATGCTGATATTCGAAATGATATTGTGATACTGTGCAACATACAAGAACAGAAAGCTATACTGTGTAACATGGACCTGAAACCTCTTCAAATAGCTCTCTGAGGTTTTTAACCTTTAAAGTGATGATACTTACCACTCCATTGTTAAATTCCACGTCTATAATCTTCTGTTCATTGTCGTCATAATACCAGCATCCTAAACACATGACCTATACTTTTCAATATTTTCTTCCTTATATGATTGTCACTGGATTATTCACTAGAAAGTCACTAGATATCCTCCATGTTAAAGCGAAATACCGGCCGGTTTTTGAAACTCATAGTGGACTCGTGGACAACTGCATTCGTACGTATTTATGCTAATTTGCTCGAATTTAGCTCGTATTCCAATTTGTGTTCATTTGCATACGCTGCATAAGAATGCTGGTGTATTCGGGTCTATTCGATGTGTTTCAAAACCCAGCCGGTATTTCGCTTTAAGTTTCAAGAACCGCAGCTGCACCAAACAAAGCTTACCAATGTGTTCTCTGACGGGGGGCGAAAATGGAGTCACTAGGCTTGTCTCATCAGAATAGTCGGCCATAGATATTGGTAGCGCACAGGCAGTTCTGAACCCGGCATACTCCACATTAGCGCCCTCCTGCATGAAAACAGCCTTCTCGTCCCACAGTACAGGCTCAGTTGCAGAGTCTCGATAAGTGATGGCAAGTTCCAGTTCATGGTTCTTTGCGCCATCTTCATCAGTGACAAGGCAGCCTAAAGATCAACTTCCTATCGTCCACGGCAATCGTCCACGGCAATCGTACAAAATTAGCATAGGATACATAGGATTTGCTTATCATATGCTAATTTTCCAAAGAGGCTAGCATTTCGCTTTAAAAGGGTAAGGTTAGGAACACGAAAAAATGCTCGTTTTTTTTTGCGGAATTCGCATATTTGCTACATAGGAAACGGGTGAACCCATATGTTGACGGTTCAGTGTCCTTGTCGTGGGCCAGCCCATTTGGTGACCACTTTGAGACCATTTGTTGACCAAGTTTCATCGAATACCGTTATCAACTGGTCACCAAATGAACGCGAATAAAGCATGAACCAGTCACCAGATGGTTTTGCTGTAAAAAAATTTTCGGTAACTATTTCATTTTCTGTGTGTGTGTTTAATGTAAGCTCACCGCCAAAATAATATCCCCAATCACCGGCGTTGCCTGTTTCCATTTCTCCAAATCCTTCTTTACACTTTAGATAGTAAGATGCCGCTTCACATTTTACAATGTTGATATCCACAAGGCCTGCTATGCCCGAATTAACGAAGACGCTACCCCGGCCAGGGTGTTCAATATTCGGAATGATAGGGTCGCCCGCCTAAACAGAGGGCATTATTATGTTCCCAGGCGGATATTGCCGCCTCAGGCGAAACTATGAGAAATGTGGCGTTGTTTATCTAATTCTATGTTGCCAATTAGTTACCGTAGTTTAACTTATTGCCTGAGCCTGAGCATCATCATACTCATACTGTAAAGCATTTCCCATGACCAGCACAATAAACAAGCTAAACAGCTAACCTGACAGGGCTTAAAAGTATACTGGTCGTACCACAACGCGGGTTCGGACACTGGACAACCCATAACCAGGCCACAGGTTACGCTCAACAACAGTAAGAGCATTCCTGAAATAAAGCGAGATGACTTAAGTCAGCATTTCCCAGGAAATAAACCCTAACTTAAAATAAATAAACATAACAGCTTACCTCAGGGTTTTATATGCGTCCGTCACGATTCATTTTCATGCCTTTATTGTTGGTATCTAACATTCTCACACACAAAATTCGGGAAACATTATTTCCTTTGCAGTAAATCACGTGTTGCTCGTAAATTTTTCTCACAACCTAATAGCTTTTAGTATTGAAAAAACGTTGAAATATTTTGTTTTGATCAGTCATAAAATCAGAAAATTCTAACCGTACGACATGATGTTAAACCGCGGAAGGCTCGTTTCTTCGTTTGTTATGTGCCATACGCCATACGGCCATACTATTTAGGCTTACTTCCTGAAGAACCATAAATGTTCTAACAGTATTTTTCTTCTGGGTTACATCATTTTTTTGCTCGGGCCCTAGCGTTTCTAGCACAAATTTTGTGTAAGGTGTGACCTTTCGATTGGTCTGCTCCGGCTCAGAGAATTGCATATAATACATGATAATGCAGCTGAGCGAATGCTTTTCAACATAAGATTCTATCCCGCATGTACATTATACTGTACGGGTGACATACTGTGATTGTGTGGTGATCAAGCCAGATATCAGCTAAAGAGGGAAACTTTAAGTTTTATGATCCGCGTGTGATTTATGGGAAGCAAATAATTTCCCACGTTTATGTGTGAAAACATCCGATATCTGCGTAGAAATGGCCACTGACAGAACGGTCATAAAACGGGTAAGGGTACTCTTTTTTTCATACTTGTAAAAAAAATTCTGGATTTGTATATTCTAACTTTGTTTTTATTTCAGAAATGTTCTTTCTGTTGTTGTTCATAATGAGTCGCCTTGATATGGGTTGCCCAACCACCGCACCTGAGTTGTGGTACGAGCAATATATGCTGCAGCCGTGTCAGGTTAGCGACCTATTCGCACATGCGCCTTATGGCCAACTGGGTTCAAGAGTCACATGTTGTCTGAAGAAGTCCATAATGCGCACCCCATGTCAAATTACTATTTGACCCCTTTGATTTGTAAAATTGCCATATTCAGGCATTGATATGTATGTAACAAAGCAGACCAATCAAATAAATAAATCCGTGAATATGTATTGCCTAATAGTGTTGTTGGTTTAGGAGGGCGACCCTATCGTTCCGAATGTTGAACATCTTGGCCGCGGTGATGCATTTGTCGATTCGCGTATCGTAGGCTTCAAGGACATTACCATTGTAAAATGTAAAGCGGCATCGTACTACTTTGAGTGCAAAGAAGGATTTCGAAAGGACGCTGTTAGCGAAGGCGACTGGGGATATTATTTTGGAGGTGAGAAATATACAGTTTATCGGGTATTTTACATAGAAAATAAGGGCCCTTGTGCGCAAAATCTTGCCGGATAATATCTATTAATTGTAGTGCAGTGTTTGGTGAGCTCAACCTGTTGTTGTTGAAACGTTGCCGGTGGCGCGTGGCCAGCCCATGAGGCCGCCCCAAATTATTCCAACATTCTATTCCACAGAATATTAGGACAACATAAACTAAAAATGTGACTTACAGTGACCCGGTATGTTTAGGTTGCCTTGTCATGGGCGAAAATGGCGAAAGCAACTACCAACTGGAACTTGACATTGTGCGAGAGGACGAACACGTGATTTGGGATGAAATGTCTGCTTCTATCAATGAAGGCGGCAATGTGTACTATGGTGGACTCAGAACTGAGTGCGCGCTACCAATTAGCCTGGAGGATTATTATGTAGGAATGTAGGAGACTTTGGTTGCGGCAGAGGTGATTGTTTTTATTGGAATGACGATTACTCAAAGAACCTATATTCCCCTCCCGTACGAGAACATGCTGGTATTTAAGAATTTAATCGTGATATCCCCTTAAGTAAGACCGGAGTACTTTGGTGATATAACTATACCCCCCAACGAGGACGATGAACAAGACAATTTGCAAGCGGATCATTGCAAACTTTAGTTGAATTCCTATAAGTTGGTGGGTGGGATAGCAAAAAATTAATAAACTAATGTTTTGTATTGTATAAGTGCGTCATGCTTTAATATTAATAAACAATAAATAATGATTTTACGCCTCAAGAGCGGGCACCTTTATTCAAGCGGGTTCAAAGCACAATTTCAAGTTTTGTTTATGTTCCGCAGAGCCCAGCTGAGCAGTAGGCGACGAGTTCCAGATGACAAATAGCTCGACGTCTTCGTGCGGAGGGATCGCCGATCATAGGACGAATATTACAAATATTACTACTTGCCGTGAATGGCGCTAGGGAAGTCATTAGAACTGCAAGTAAATTTTCTTGCGGAAAGCGCATTTTATTGCGCAAATGTCATTGTTCCTTGTATGTGCGTCTTATCGCCAGTAAAGCTCCTTCCTTCCAGGCAGATAACATATTTCCCAAACAAATATTTTAGCAAACGAGGCATCATTTCCACTTCAACGCTTCACTTTTGTACTATTTCTCAAAAAAATATTATTGACAACCGTTGCGCTGACAAACGAACTGGTTGTTTTTTATCCTCCTATGGTTCCTGTCATGATATTCGGAGTCTCACGAGAATAAAACGCTCATTTACGATCCTTTTATCAAACAGTCTTCGCGTTATTAATAAAGCAGCCGTTTTAAATGGAAGGATTAAATCAAAATGAAGTTTAGGATTCTACATTCTTTATCGCATTAGTCCACTGATTTCTATACAGGCATGTAAATTTATGTTTGCTAAGAAAAGAACTGATGTCCGCTGAACTTCGCAAACGTGTCGACGATTGGGCTAATGGATGGTTTGTGGCGCACACGTACTCGAAAAGCTTTGGCGTGACCAAGCACGGGCAACACTACGCCGTTCTTGTGACAGCAGTACGGTCTTTCCTGTCACTACAAAAATCATCGTTTTTCTTCGAGTTTACTTGTATTTAGTAAAGAATAGAGACAAATACTTTACCAAAACCGAATAACTTGAATTCCAATTCGGGGAGTGAACTAGTAGAAAAGTAGTTCTACGGATCACGATACGTATTCATACAGCTGCTTCCCGATCGTGAGTATGTAAAATTAATTCGGCAAATATCTGCGTATTATATTTTTACATATAGTGCAAGGGTCTGCAGGCATAGCACTACACGTTTCATAATCCCGCGGTAGTTAAGTAGAACTTTTTTTCTACTTGCTCACTCCCTGAACTGGATCCAAATTATTCGGTTTTGGTAAAGTATTTTTCTTTATCCTTTACTAGATTCAAATTAACTCGAAGTAAAACGATGATTTTGTAGTGAATGCGATCATTTAAAGAAAGGCTCAGGCTGACATATACGAAGTACAGTTCACTATTAAAATAGAGAATTCATCGCCTCGTGATAGACCATTGGGCACTGATAACATTTGAGAGCAAACTTGAATTCTGCGATGTGGTGTTCAGTTATAATGTAGATGACATATATTCAGGGACTGTGGTATAAGATACGAGTGTTCGTCGAGCTACAACATCCGCGCTACGTGTCGCTGTCTGTATTTCAGTCCGGTTCGGCATCTTTGTAGTTTCGGAATCTTTGTAGTTTCGTAATCTTTGTAGTTTGTAGTAAGTGTGCTCATAAAAAGCGGCATTGACCAGGTAACCATGCATCAAATACACTTGGTGATAAAATTTGAAACAGAAATTTTATTTGCAGAGAAAGACCCGATAATCGTATACAGTTGCAACACTCTTGGAAAGGTGAACGCCAAACTGGATACGATCGAGACAATTTTTCGAAATCCGGGAATGAACACGAGGCTAGTGTTTGCTTTCATTACATCCCATAAGTGATCAGACTTCGCTTCACTGAAGCGTAGTCTAAACTAGTGAAATGACTTATCTTATTATATAAATGAGAAGAGTTTGCCACGGGTTTGTTTTTATGTGCACAACGAAATCCCTTTTTTTTAAATCGTCGATCGAAAGAGCATACAAAATCTTTGTCGCTGGCGAGATTCGAACCCACAACAGCGCACAACCTTTCGATTCAAAGTCCAACCCTCTACCGGTTGAGCTATGCTAACTTATCACAAGAGTAACAAGCTGCTCTACATAGAGCCCTTCAATGGCAAATTTGCATGATACCATAACGATTAATTGGACTCATATTCTACGTTTCCCCAATCATAAAAGACTTTGTAGACGTGTGTATGTTTTAAATAGGGTAAGAATCGGTCGAAGGCCGATTCCTCCAGTCGGAGAAGAGCCCGTAGGGCACTTCGAACGGCTGGTGAATAACTAATTCTAGAAGTGTCGTGAAACGGTTAGATAAGGGCATCAATGAACTAATTAACCTATGAGGAATGATTGAAATAGTAATGATTGAAGAAGATAGATTCCGAGAACCTAGGAGAGCTCTTGCGGGCGATCCTCAGGTTTTGCTCGAGCGACAGTTCCTGGTGCTCCTGGTTTGCCGTGTCGTCGATCCAGCCGTGCTCCAGTGGTTATGCCGTCCCTGTGCCGAGTGTATGTCGAGTCGTCATCCGTGTGGACAGGAAGAAACTGCCACAGTAGAAGGCCAGAAGGGTTGTCACTTGTGAAGATAAGAAGACGTTGTGCCCGCAGTTTAAACCCTGTTGCAGTAAAGTGTTGGCTTCGGCCGCCCCCTTCGTGTTTCGTTCAATCTCCTTTGATCACCCCTGTGGCGTACCCGGCGTGATACTTGTTACGGAGCTGCTTGGCAACGGTACCGTTGTGTTGTTGCTCTTTCTGTGTTATCCTTTGGTTGAACTGGGCAGAACTGAGCAAAGCGTGGTTCCTGGCGACCCGGACCGAATCTGACTGTTTTTCCCTACGGGGAGACGGTCCGAATATGTACGTCCTCTGGACAAAAAGCTATCTGCACACTGCCTATGGGCACCAATTCTAAGACTTACCCACACGACCCGGGTTTGGATCTCCCGGGAACAAAGTAAAGGCGTTCCCATTGCCTAGCCTTGGGACGGATCTTTAGCTCTGCACGTCGGACCCCTCTGCTAAGAGACACCGCCTTGGATTGAAGCAAATGAAGATCCCCGACTTCGAGAGCAAACGGGACCCTGGATTCTACATGCTTAAGTCTACGTGTGATGATTGTGTGTCTGAATAAAGTGGTATTCATATATTCATATAATACTTCATTTTTGATGTGATCTTATTCTATTGTTTTGCAACCAACGGCTTTGTAATACCGAATCCCCACATTGCAGATTTGGCGGATCGTGCGGTTGCTCGGTGTTCTCGGTGCACGGCGATTGGAGTAGTGATCCAGATGCTGCCTTTGAAAGGTTGTTGTTCACCCAGATTGGCATTAACTTATACAGTACTGTTGAAAATGAATCGCAATAATAGTCTACTTTGGTGCCTTACAACTCTCCAAGTCTTGAGCACTAATAATAAAGTGTGGCGGTTCCCTGGTCAGTAATCATTAAAAGGAGACCCAGAGAAAAAGATTTACTCAATTTACTTGCATAGAATGTCCAGAAGCTCAGAAATATTACAGTGAAAACCGCATCTCGTTGCATTTAGAACTCGCAGATACATGTATTCTATGCTAAACAGTTCGGCTAGGCACCGTAGCCTGAATCAATTTTTGCTCTTTTATGGCAGTACAGTATTGGAAACGCTTTGTTATAATGGTAGTAAAGTTCTTCATTCGTATAACAATTACTATGTAGAGAAAGAGACGGATATAAACTATAAAAAGGTAATTTAACCCTTCTGACTACGGTGCCTGGTTAAGCTCTTGTTTTCTGCATGCCACTGTTTTGTTTCAGAGGCGATGTGCTAGGCTGCTGGTTCGCCGGTATCCAGTTTGGACATACCGGAATCTACATCGGGAATGGAAAGGTCCGTGACTGCTGAGTGTGGGCTGTGGGCCCTATTTTAGTACTACTGAACTTGCAATCGTAGGCCATTTTGACACATTAATAATTTTTTTGCGCTTAAAAGAGCGTGCACCTTTATTCAAGGGTGAAAACACAGTTTCAAGCGTTTGCATATGACATATTCCGCAGACGACTACCAGATGGCAAATTGGTCGGCGTCTTCGGGCTAGGAAAACACGATGAGGGATCGCCCATGATTCCCTCGCCGGATGGTGGTTTGAAGGGTGTCACGGTCCGGAATTGAACTGGGGTCGATTGTCTTAAAGACGAACGCGCTGTCACTGGACCATCATCCCTAATAGTCTTTCCAGATTGTGCACATGTCGGGACATGGAGGGGGAAAGAGAGCCGGAATGGTGCGGAGGGGAAACCTTATTGGCGATTTCGTGGACAAAGCTTCCGACAGTTTATGTGTCATTGTGAGTATAAATTGATGTTTACAAAGTTTGCAAATAAACTAAGCAAAATGTAAATACTCGTCGTTCAGCGGTTCCGCGTACGCATACGAGACTATGAAACAATCGCTCGGATCGCCGAAGAGTATGCAGACGAGCAGTTTAGAAAGGTGAACATTGCTCCATGCTGATGAAATTCGGCTAGTGCTCGAATCACTCGGGAGAATGTACTGACACTGACTAGCCTTACTTAAAACAATTCTAGCAATTCTAGTCCGGTAAGTCTCTACCATTTCGTGAATGTTGATCTCTGGAGACATATTCTTCCACAAATTTACGTCGTCAACGTACTAGCTTTCTTGTGGGTATTGTCCTGTCTTTTTTTTCTACATCATGATATTGTTGAGACCCCGCACGCCTGTTTTAGAAGCCGTTGAAGTGAATAAGTGAATACTGTAAAAATCGAGCCAATATACCGCCATTTCAGGGCGACTACAATATTTTCACCAAAAACTGCCAGCATTTTGTAACGCTCTGTGCCACCGGTGTTGGCTTTCTGATTATGGACGGAGTCGTACCAACTAGCGACTGTTTTAAGTAGTTTGAGCAAATGTGTATCCATTGTTGCGAAGTATGTCCTGATAAAGAATTGATTGGTTCTCTGGCACTTGTGTGTATATAATGTATACTAGCACAAGCGCAATATAATAAAGATAAGAACGTTTGCATTAATTTTTATTTATATTCAACAACGTTTTAGAAACTTGCCATCAGGGGGGAAACATGAAAGTGTTCCGATAGAAATTTACTACTGCACATGATATACGACAAGAGAAAAGTGTGAAACGAGCACACCTTAGGAGAAGAATCAGAATGGTCTGTTGTAAAATGCTAGACTATACCTACCTTGGATACCTTGAAGACCGTCATAACAGCTGTACTTACTTACTTACTGTACTCAACATGTACTTAAAAATAAAAATAAATAAGTTGAAATAAGTATCCCCTTACATCAGGGTTTTATACGCGTCCGTCACAATTCCGTTTTTATGCCTTTGTCGTTGGTATCGAACATTCTCACACAAAAATGCGGAAAAAATATTTGCTTTCCAGTAAATCACGTGTTGCTCGGAAATTTTTTCTCACAACCTAGCTTTTCTTATTGAAATACGGTTGGTCTGTTCTGTTTTGGTCAGCCATACGATCAGTAAATTCTAACCATAACCTTGCAACATGGTGAAACCGCGGAAGGCTCGTCCCTTCGTCTGAACTAGTCTAATTGTAGGCCGCTTAGGATTAGAAGAACCATATTTTACAATGTTATAACAGTAGTTTATTTCTTGATCAAGAACACGTAAAACTACAGTATGGCGCATGGCAAACATGTTCAAAACACAAAACTCGGCACCAAAACAGATTCTGGGAAATGAGTCAAAGTTCAAAATCATCCGAAGGTTCAAGCATACACTACACATTTTCGAGTTCAATAAAAAAACACAACCATTTTTGAGTACCATGGTTGAATGCATTTTTGCTCAGGCGTTTTTAGCATACTTGTGCAATGTAAGATGTGGCCTTTCGGTTAGTTGGCCGGTCCAAAAGGTTGCGAATAACATGGAAATGCAACCGGTAGCGGCAGCGAGTGATTTTATCCCACATGAACACTATACTGTATGGGTGACATACTGTGATTGCGTTGTGACCACTACAGAGAGAATATTTTTGTAAGTTTTACGATCCGAACGTGATTTATGGAAAGCAAGTATTTTCCCCAAGTTTATATGTGAAAACATCCGATACCTGCGTAGAAATGGGGGGTATATGCAAACAGTGGGGTGACCTGTGACACCTAGGTAATCTTGAATAAAACTAGCCCATAAAGTGAAAATGCACATACCGTTTCTGCAAAAGATCACCACACGCACACACTTTGATTTTTTTTTGCAGAGGGGTTGTATTTTTTCAAAAAAAGGGTAGCATTTTACGTGGGGGTATTATTTTTCAAAAAGGGGTCGTATACCTCTATCCACTGATTTGAGTACTTCAATTTTAGCCCTAATATTTTCCTTCCCGGATAAACATTTTTTATCGGGTGTTTCATTATTTAGGATGCTGGTATTTTGACGACAACACGCAACGGATAGAGCAAGTGGATTTTGCCAACGGAGTGGTGCGTAGAACGTAGAACGGTCATTTTTTTGTGCTCCAGGTCTCCGATCTCCAGATCCAATTTTTCCGAGAGACAGTTTTCTCCAGGAGGTCGGTTTCACCAACATTTCCGTGCTCACGGTACTTACACTTAAACGGGGAGAAACTTGCGGCACGCTTCTTCCGTTCAACGGAAGTTCCGTGCGCGCTTACTTGGCGTTTCACCAACATTTACGTGCGCTTAAAGCGAAATACGAGCCGGTTTTTGAAACGCATCTCAAATATCAGTATTCTTATGCAGCTATGCTAAAAGGGGTCTATTGGGGTCTATTTTTTATTCAAATTTCTGCTCATTTGCATATGAAGCATAGGAAAGCAGGGAGTACTCGATGCGTTTCAAAAACCGGCCAGTATTTCGCTTTAAGTAAGAAGTAAGAAGAAACTTCCACTTTGCTGCGCAAGTTCCTTTTCCATACGAAAACCTTCCGTGCGCACGGAATTGTTGGTGAGGACACAAGTAGCACGGTCTTCCGTGCGCACGAAAATGTTGGTAAAACCGTCATGGTTAAACGGAGTGGTGAATAAGGCCTCAGGTTGCACCGATTCCTTTCGCATTGCTCTTCCTGCAAGCAAACCCAATACCGTTTATGTCCTTAGATACATAATTATTCTTTTTAATTTAGTTTACTGATTAATGACTTATTCAGTGGCACACGGGAATCAGATGGGGCGATGTCATTGTGGAGTTTGAATGCGGAATGCATGCACTCTACAACACAACACGAGAGTTCCCGCGTTATTCCTGGTTCAGCTACAAAATTACCACAGAATAAATCGTTGCATCTTGTTTGATCTGCTTAGCTTTATTATACTTCTTTTTTGTTAAAGAGGTACACATAGATACATCAGACATCATTGTATTGTACCAAAAATATACCTGGGATATCCTGAACCGAGGCCATATTCATCACTCCGACTCCCTCGGGGAAACATTCCCTGGGGACAGAAAATAGCACTCTAGTGTTAGACACGCAGAGAAAAAGACGGGGAATTCCCCATGGGGAATTGAGTGGTGAATATGGTCTCAGAATTCAAAAGGACCAGCTATAGTTGGCCTTTTCTTGACCTGGCATCTAGCATGTAATGAAAAGTGTGAGGGATTGGATAATTTCGCTCTCCTCATTACTGCTGTTAACTTTGCTTGTTGTTTTTTGTTGACGTGCGCCATCGAATGCTTTCAAACACATTACACGAGCGTAGAGTTGCGTGGAGAGTAACGGACCGTTCCTTGTTCGTACATTCAACTCGCCTTTCCAGCAACCGCAGAAAAAAGTGCTTAGCACGCGCCCCCTGTCCAAAACGACCCATTCTTCTGATACCTCAATAAAAAAAGATGAGGCATTTAGTTTATATGTAGCACATTTATAGTCTTCAAATTATATTGACAAGGTTTGGTTTTTTCCCCAGACTTCTTCTTGGTACCGAATTGTTTTTGAACACGTTTTTACACGTTCTTACACGCTCTTACATGTTTTTACACGTTTTGACACGGTACCCAACTGGCATTTGTATTGAGCAATTCGACGTGGTCGTATCAAAATCATAATCCCTCGGGTGACTAGGAATGTTCGCAGACACTGTTTTGTCCATAGAACTTCACTTATGATTGAGAGTAACCCTCGCCTATTACTGTAAACCTAATGTTTTTATTTGGTGCTTTTTCACGTTTCATAGTTATTCATTGTGGTATTGCCTCGACAAAACTTGTGCGACATTTTATATTCGTAATAAATTATGTTATGTTAATGTTAATGTTATGTTATGTTATGTTATGTTAATACCAATACAATACAGTTTGCGTGTGGCGAACACATTTTTGCCAAAGTAGAAGGACGAAGAAGTTTGGCTCGTATATTCTGGCCACATCACCTCGTTGATTCTAAGCCCCAAGCTAAATTGTTAGAATAAAAAAGAGTGCTACCCCCGTTAGTTGGTTCTTATGAAGTTGTATAATCCTAAAGAGCTTGGCCTATATGTAGTCGTCAACTTTACGCGGTTCAACATTTTAGTAGAGTTTTGTGCTTATGATAACAATAAAGGTCAAGTCAACGTTACTGCAATAAGAAAATCTATTTTTCCAAACCAGATTGTGAAAACATTTTTACGATCCGCTCATGATTTATTGGAAAGCAAATACATATTTTTTAACCCGTATTTTGTGTGTGGGAATATCCGGATCCTGCCATCCCTGCATAAATATGGCTCCCTCGGACGAACGCCTATAAAATGGGGTATTTTTTTCTTTGTTAACCTTGCAAATATTTCCTTGCTAAATTATTTACAGGCGTGTTGTTTTTTATTGACTCATGTTGCTTTATTTCAGGAATGATGCTATTGTTGTTCTTTGTAACGTGTGGCCTTGTTATGGGTTGTCCAGTCACCGCACCAGAGCTGTGGTACAGGCAATATACCTTTAAACATTGTCAGGTTGGGTATTTATCGTGGTGTAGTGATCGTGAAGACAAGTAATACGCAGAAAAACTGAGACATCGTTTAAGAGTATCATAGCGTAGCAGGTGAAAGTCACGGGTGCAAGTAACAAAGTACGCACACATAGTCGCATGTAATTATAATTATCCGACAGCACCAACCGGTATTTGGTGCCCAGCCAGTATTCAGATAATTCACCTTGCTATATAAAGCCCTGTCGATGGCACAAAAATGAGATTGTCGTGAGGAAAATGATGTTGTAAAAGCTCATCACTTGTTTCCATCAAGAACGAGCAACAACATCAACGTTCTTTCTTCCATAAGGAGAGAGACACCCCCTGTGGTTAAGCCGGACAAAGGCGGCGCTTTGATGACGAAGAATATTGCATATGATCACATATTCCAATATGAACTGTTCGCGTCAACGAAGCATATACCGAATTGAGAAACCATGATGTGCCGGTTTTTGTGGAGTTGGAAAGTAAAACCCAGTAATGGTGTTCCTCACAATGATATTTTCAGGCGCACAGGCACGGTCAGTAAACCACTGTCTCTATAAGTAATCATTTGCCTTTGCTTTAGGAAGGTGATCCTATCATTCCGAATATCGAGCACCCTGGGCGTGGTGAATCCTGGGTTAATGGGCGTATAGGAGGACTTTTCGATATCAACATTGTAAAATGCGAAGCAGCATCTTACTATCTCAAGTGCACGGAGGGGTTCGGAGAAGCGGAAACAGGCAACCTCGGTGATTGGGGATATTATTTCGGGGGTAAGCTTACGTTAATTATGCAAATGCTTACTTAACCACGCCCAGGAATTAATTCCTACTAACAGGTTGCCCGTGCTCATATCATCATCTTTTATTCTGTTATATACGTATAGTCCTCTATCGCGAGCAATGAGCTTTTATCTCCGATAGAAATGTGCATTACGCTAAGGATGTGGTGTTGAAATACGTAAACTAATTTAGGTCTTCGTTGGTAAGTCCATCCTGGTAATCGTCCAATAAGACACTGTGCACAAATGCAGACCACTTACTGTTTAGGCTGCCTTGTCACAGGCGAAAATGGCGAAGTCAACCATGAGCTGGAACTTGCAATTGAATTATACGACATTGACATCAGAGATAATCCCAGGGCTGTGTATTACAGAGAAAATACTGTTCACATTAATGAGGGCGCCAATGTTGCATATGCGGGATTCAGAACCGCTTGTGGATTGTCAATAAGTAATGCGGATTACTACGATACATCCTATGCGGAAGACGAGGGCACTGTCACTGTGTACTCACCACCTGTGCGAGAACATGTCGGTGAGCGAAATTTTTTATGGAACCAGGTCTCCTCCATTGCCCAGGATTATGCAAAATTCGAAGGTATTTTCAAGGAGAATACTAACAATTAATGGCAAAGTGAGAATGTTTTAGGATGTTGGTATTACGACGACAATGTACAGGATATTGTAGAGGTGGAATTTGCAAACGGAGTGGTTAGTATCAATATTGTAATTGTGAAAGCTAAAGAGCATCCGGTTTTTGAATCGCATTGCATATTTCTGCATTCTTACGCAGTTATGCTAAGTGGGGTCGAATTGGGGTCTATTTTTTATTCTAATTTACACTTATTTACATATGATGCATAGAAAAGCAGGTGACTTGATGCGTTTCAAAAAGGCCAGTATTTCGCTTTAAAGGGATGGGATCACTACAAAATCACCTTGTTTTTATGCTTTAGTTTGATTGTACAAAGGAAAACTTAAACAAAGAGCATAAAAAATATTCCTTGAATTATTCCCTAGGGAAGATATTAGGTAAAAAAGGTGAGTATTGATCGACCTTCCGATAAAGTTGTACTGCAAGATAAACTAAGGAAGCTAAGAGATATGGCTGAAACACACTGTTTTTTCATTGTTTTAGGTAAAATAAACGATGAAGACTACAGTTTATTTTGCTCAAAACAGTGTGTTTCTTTTTTACCCAGTATCTGCCCTAGGGAATAATTCAAGGAATATTTTTTATGCTCCTTGTTTAAGTTTTCCTTTGTACAATCAAACTAAAGCATAAAAACAAGGTGATTTTGTAGTGAACCCATCCCTTTAAAGATAAAACCCTCAGTGAGCTCCGGACAAGTGTAATCCGGACATCGGCATGTGACCCACACTATTTTCATCGTTTTTCTTTTATCTTGCACCATGCACCATCCAACATGTTTTATTTAAACAATAATTTCATTTATTCCTTGCATAATTGATTTTCTTATTTAGTGGATCGAGGGTATCAGATGGGGCGATATCATCATGCAGTTTGAATGCGGAATGATTGCTCAATACAACACTACGCTCGATTTTCCGCGTTATACCTGGTTCAACTTCAAATAAGAATTTGTATGTCACATAATAAATAATACTATTATCGTCCTATTGCTTTGTTATTGCGTCTGTTATTTTAGGGGCTGACCGATTGCGACTCTTCGCACTCTTTGTTTTCTTCAGGAATTTTTTTTTTCGTTTCTTTGGCATTCGACAATCTTCAGGAAAGGAAAACTACCACAAATACATAGCATAACTATTATTCCATGAGCATAAAATGAGCCTTGCACAGAAAAATATCCAAGGATTTTATGCAGTACAGTTCAACTAAAATAAGAAGCTGAGCTCTGGGCAACTCGCTTTTGATTTAGGTTTGTCCATGTGTATGTGTAGTTTAACCAAGACCCAGGACACATGCATCGGTTACGGTACAGGAAATGTTTGTGTGCATTTTGTTAGTTACAACAAAAACCAACAACTGTACATTTTTTATTCAATGTTGACATTGTTTTGATTATTATGATTGATTAAAGGTTTATTGATTACACAAATAGCATATAATCAAAAGGCAACCCTAGGACGGAAATTCGTTTTGAATCAGGTGTGTCAGTTTCCTAGGTTATAGTTGAACCAAGTGTACCGAGGGTAGTCATACGTATGGTTGTAGCGGGCGTGCATTCCACATTCAAACTCCACAGTCGTATCGCCCCATTTGATTCCCTTGTGCCACTAAATTGAAAGGGTAACTAATGGGACAAGACCTGCTTAGGAAAACGTTTCATTGGCTACTGTGCAGGAAGAAGAGGAGTTTGGAATGCACGAAAAAAATGGAGGAATTATTTTCCAAAATGGGGGCTGGCAAAAGGCGAAAGAAACCTCGACAATCAGTACCACTCCACCCATATATTGACTAGAACAAGTTTGAAATGGACCAAATGTGACCTCATACAAAAATGATTACCACTCCGTTATCAAAGTCCACGTTATGGATTTTCTGCGTGGAATCGTCCCAGTACCAACAACCTGCAAAGAAAAGACTGCAAATAACAAACAGTTCCTAATGTATGTGTTCGCATATCAACGGAAGGATTTCAATTGTTACCAACAGTGACCGTATGCACGAACAGCGGGAACCTCCCTGAGTGGGAGAATTCGTCTCTGCGTGTCTCTGTTTCGTGTGATCCCTCTCTTTCTCTCACTTCCCACTGGGAGACTGGGAACAATAATAATAATAATAATTTATTTCCAGTTGCATGATTCATTCTGCAGGAACCTTCCGGCGCGTTCGTGCATACGGATACAGGACGGTTTGGGCTTATGGGAAAAAGTTGTCATAATATTTCTCTGGAACGCAGGCATGTTGGACGAAAGTAGAAGAAAAGGAAGCAAACTTGATAATCGTAAAGCAGTAGTTTAGGACAATGCTAAGAAGAAGAAATCCTATCTTGGAAACATTACTCACCAATATGCGAACGGAGCGGAGGTCTATTATGCGCGTCGTATGGCAGGTCCCTTTCATCATCATGGTAAGCATTATAATGATAATAGTCTTCGTCTGCATCCAATACCGCTGAGCAGGCAGTTGCAAATCCGGCATAATCCACATTGGATCTTTCGTTAATCTTCGGTTCGCCCCTACTTTCTATTAACATGTCATAATATGACGTCTGTTCAAGTTGATGGTTGTTGTGGCCATCTTCGTCTACTGCGAGGCAGCCTGCACAGGAGAAATTGTGAAATTACTCGTGGTCTATGTCACAAAGAAGAATGGTGAAGGCGGTCACACGGATGCCCCGATTATTTTCCAAAAAAAAAAAACGATTGCGTCCCGACCAAGGTTCGATTTTTCGAGGGACTTGCTCAGTGCCATGCCGGGGCTTTTGTTTATGTTGTCGGTTAGAAGTGCGTCACCGAGAAAACATTTTCGAATTACTTGCTTTGCTACTTATTAAGCTCAGTTAAGTTAGTGCTCTTACCAGAAATGCTTATTTGGCAAGTACGGGCTTCCTTACAGCAAAAAAAAAACAATGAAACAATCACCTCCATAGTAGTATCCCCAATCGCCTTCATTGCCAGTTACCATGGCTCCAAATTCAGGTGTACATTTGAAGAAGTAAGATTCCGGCTCGTATTTCACAACGTTAATCAGAGGAAGTTCGCCAAAATGTTCACCAAAATAATTCCCGTAGCTTCCAGCATGTTCTTCATTTACTATGATAGGATCGCCTTCCTAAATATATTGTTTTTGTGAAAAATTAAAGAAACCTAATTTCAGCTTTCAAACTTTTTAGTGAAGTGTCCCACACCCTACACCTACACCGTGGAGTGGAGGACAAATCGCATTCTGTTTTTTTTTTTTGTTCTGGCAAGCTGAGCTGTTTTTGAAGAGTTTTTTTTCACTTACCGGCGCATGTCGTGAACTGGTCACGACCAGGTCGACCGGCCAATCATCAACTGCTACAATTATCGGAAGCAAGTACAATCATGTCCTGTTTTTTTATGCTAATGCATACGACACCGGGAGTAACTACGTACTTTTTATGCAACGCGCTCTAGAACTTGAATCACGTACTTTTTATGATGAAGCGAACTATACGTAAGTGGAGTGCCGACGCAACAAAAAGTGGACGGATTGGAAGGATAATTGGAGAGGAAGGAGCGTGTATATAAACCCGAAGGAAAGCAACAGATTCACCCTTCGCACAGTCAACAAACAGCGTCCAATAAGCAACTTCCCTTTCTTACTGTCTTGTATAAATCTATATTTCTCTCTCTCCTTGCAGTTTACACAGTATACGGTATACGGACACTGCACAGTGCACAGTGCACGATACGACATCGCAAAAAGCGTTTTTCTTGGTTTGACGTCGATCGATAGAGTTTTTCATGCTGATTACGAATCAAAAAATAATTAGCTGCGAACTCTCGGAAATAAAAACCGCGTTTTTCGCCTAAAAAAAGCGCCTTTTGTGTTTTTCGTGCTTATTCTCTGACGTGGACTCTTTTTATGGTGTTATGTTATTGAATGAAGTTTGCGATGTTTCACTTATTTTTCATGTTTCATTTTGCATATTTTTTAAACTTCGCACATTTGAGGGCCCATAACTTTTTCTTTCGGAGAGTTCGCAGCTAATTCTTGGTGTGTCGAACCAAGAAAAAAGCTTCTTGCGATGTTGTGTCGTTCCTGGTTAGCTCAATCGCATTTTCGTACAACCTACTTTACATGGCTTAAACGTATACTGCCTGTACCAAAAATCGGACTCAGTTTGGGGACAAGCCACCATTTGACGACACATCATGACCAACAATAGAACGAGCATTTCTGAACCACAACTTGGTAATGATAAAAGCAACTCGATCTAAACTAGTGAAATAGTGGCAGGCGGGCAGCATTCATAGTTTGGAGGACAAATCATGAAATAATGCTTCTTTAGTACAAAGTTATTTCACTTCGCTGCTAGCCATGATCCAAAAGTGAAGATATACGACTTCACACATTAACACAAAAAAATGCAAAAATTGCGTTGACCAACTCAAGGAAAACCGTGCAGCCTCCTTTTTTATTTCTTTCCTATAAAAACATAAACATAAACATTTATTGCAAAAATGCACACACCACAGAGGGTGGAAAATACAATTGAACGAACAACATAAATTTAAGAAACAGCCAAACGAAAATAATTCACAGGGAACATAATACACACTACAACACCACACGGGGGAACAAGAACAAGAACACGTTTTCAATATCACCAAGATAATCACATATCAAATACTTCGAGTAAAGAGTGGAAAATTGCCAAGTGAAGCCTGCCCACGCCTAACTTGGGGGGATAATAATAATGAATATTCCAAAGGTATGTATACTGCTGTGAGACCTCCCCAAGCCTTACAGAATTAATGTAAAACATTCAAATTTGGAGAAAGATTTTATTGATTTTAAATTTTAAATTTCAATATTTTCACACAAAACGAGTCACAAAGTTTTAAATAAATCATCTGCAACAATATTTTATTATTATTTGGTAGGCCGTAAGGAACATTTGGAAGGAATTTTTTTATTATTTGGTAGGCCGCATTTGGAAGGAAAATCCTCTTGTGAAAACTTTTCAAAGCAAAAAATAAGCCCACTATTGGACAGACTCACGCGATGCGTGCACACGTTGAATCCGATTGCCACTGATGACCTATTTCATCAATTATATATCTGCTGGTAGAGGGAAAAAACAAATGCGAAGTATCGGTTAAAAAACGAATCAGAGTCTTTGCATTCTCTTCGTCGACTAACGAATAGCCAAGAGGCGTTCGTCCATGTTTGAGGTTAAATTATACTATGAAAACTTGAGCGACAGATCTGTTGCCAATCTATCTTCCCATAAAAAAAGTTGTCATGTAAGCAAATATGTGAAACGAGGATGCAAGTTGGACCCTATTCAATCGACAACACTTTTGAAGACGGCAATCAATTTGCACTTATAACATATACACATAGGTTACCGTGGCTCTAAACAAGTTCTGTTGTGCCTTGAAAAAGGGATGGGTCACTTCAAATCCCTCTCCTTTCTATTCGATAGCTGGTGCACAGTAGCCGCTACAACGTGAAACTTTTAAAAGAAGCGACATTGCCGCGCCAAAAATGAGGGTCCGCCACAGCGGGGCGGCGCGTGTGCGCCGGAGTGCGCGAATGGTAAATGACGCACCTACGGCTGTCTTTGGGCGCATCTGGAGCACACCTACGGTGGACTTGCCGCGGAACCTACGAAAAGTTCGCCGCAGGTTCGCCCAACTGCGTTGAATATCCTTTCGCGGACCTGTGGCGCGCCTGCCGCGCGCTCTAGGCGCAGTGCGCCGCCCCGCTGTGGCGGACCCTCATTTTTGGCGCGTGATTGCTTTCTTTATACATAAGTAGCAATTCACAGGGCGCAGGAGACTTTCATTTTCATTATCTTTGAAAATGTGGAGACTTTCGTGTAAACAATAGCAGCGAATACAGTTTTATTCACGGCAGGAATTATCTTAGAGTTCCATTCGTAATCAGTTTGATTGTCGATAGTTGATCCAGGTATACTGAGGATAGTCAGCCGTAGTATTGTAGAGGGTGTGCATTCCACATTCAATCTCCACAGTCACGTCACCCCATTTGATTCCTCCGTGCCACTAAATCACAGGCTTGTATAAACCTGTAATAAACTGTAAGCCCCTAAACAGCCCGGGAGAGGCATCAGTAAAGGTTTAGACATGTAAGATATGGTTTCCAGTATGCGGTATCTTCCCTCTTATTCTAAACTATATATCCGCATACTGTCTCCCCTATCTTATAGCATCTCTCAATGTTTATCCACCATTGACCTAGGCCGCCCACAGTTTACAACCTCCGGCCTAGGGAGAGATAGATAGAACGAGCCAGTTGCTCTTGCACTCCGCACCCCACGAATAAAAATGTGTGGCTAATTTCTGTATTATTTATACTCGCTACACAAATTAATTATATCTGATATCAAGGCGAGGTATCAGGAAATAATAGACACAATGCTCATGCGTACTGCGCAAGTGGTCCTATGTCGATGTAAAAATTACCACTCCGCTCGCAAAATTCACATCATGGATTTTCTGCGTGGCATCATCCCAGTACCAACAACCTGAAAGAAAGTACAAAAATCGAACGTCGTTGTGAAACCGGCGTCCACTCAATCATATGTATTTCTTATTTTCGTTCAGAGAAATATCGTACAAAAGCCTTCAACACAGACGTTCAAAGTCACCTGCTGATGTAAGCTTTCATAAACAAACATGTCTCAATAAACAGTACGCTCACCAATATGACTGCGTAGAGGAGGCCTATACATTCCTATATAATCGGAAGAGATAGAAGAGATAGCGTCGTCTAGATTGACCAAAATTGCGCAAGCAGTTCGGTATCCGGCGTATTCCACATTAGCTCCCTCATACACAACTCCTCCAATCATGTCCAAGGACTCCTCGTCGACATAATCAAATTCCAGGCCAATTTCGTAGTTCGCTTCGTTATTTTCGCCCACGGCGAGACATCCTGAATAGCAACGCGATTGTTGGTGCGCGTATTCAAAGCACTGAGTGGCAACACAAACAACGCAAACTATACCCAAGTCCGTAGAAACACGCCCACTCACGCGCGTAGAAGTGCACGCACAAACACACACACGCACACACACACACATACACACACACACACACATACACACACACACAATGACTGAAAACACCAACGAAATGACTAACGCCCACTTACCACCAAAGTAGTATCCCCAATCGCCCTGGTTACCCGTTACGTTCTGCCCATATCCTTCCCGGCACTTTAGGAAGTAAGAGCTGGCTTCGTATTTCATTACGTTAACGAGATTCCCTGCATATCGATAAATATTTTGACTGCTTCCGGGATGCTCCTCATTTACTATGATAGGGTCGTCCGTCTAAAATACCAATATTGAAAAGTACAAAAATGACACTGAAGAACAAGTCAACTAACAATCGAGCACGTTTTGTTCGACACACCTAGCAATTTGATTAAGTTTTAGGTATGGTGAATTCTAACGTCTCTCGGTCAACAGAAGGGTGGGTGCTCACTTGTATAAATATAGTATTGTTGAATTTTAACGGTTGAATGATCAACTGTTTTTCGTGGAAATGCATATTATATTCCGTAAATGTTGGCAACGCCTACTAGATGAGCCCTTATCTGAACACCCACCTTGCAGGGCTTAAATATGTGTTGCTTGTACCAAAACTCGGGTTCTGAGACTGGACAAGCCATTGCTTGACGACACATCATGACCAACAATAGAAAGAACATTTCTGAACAAGTACACGATGTTTCAGAATAAAAATAATGAATTCCACTTGTTGAGTGGCGACATTGAATATTTTTTTTTGAATATTTGAATTTTTTTTTCAAAGATGTGGCTTCTTGTCGAAAATTGTCTGAAGTCTGCCTATTCGGTCGGCGTGCAAAAAGTTACATGTGCTGGATATGTGAGTTCACAAAAGGATTTACAGAGAAAAAAAGACGAAAACTGCGAAGTACTCAAGAAAAAAATAGCGCCTGCTTTTATATTGACTTCCTTATTGATTTCGAATGGAAGTTCAATATTTTCACACAGAAAAGTCTCACAAAATTTCACATAAATCAAAGTGCAACCACATATTTTTCACATACTTTATTTTTTAAAAGGTTGCGAACAGCTAACACGTTTGCGCAGACATTCTAAGAAAAGTCTTTTCTCTTGATCAGACATTTCGATGGCTGCAATCTGATTTCTTCCATATTCTGTGATAATACGTGTGTAAAAATCTCTAAGTTGTACATTCGAAGTGGCTATGGAAGGCAAAAGTTTGCGAGATTCTTGGGGCTTTGTGTTAAATATTATGTATTAAGTCTGCCATACCACATACATAATTATGCGGTATTTGAAATAGGCCTTTTGATTGTTTATTTATATTCTATAAAAAATGAACAATGGTAACTAATCTCCCTTCTAATCTTCTCGGCCTCAAGATGTACTATGCCAAGGAGCAATTATTCGTCCCACGTATTTTGGTCCCTCGTCAGTATACTACGTTGTGAAGCGCCTTATCTTAGGGTTCCTGTTGGTCGACATTTACCCTGCCCTGCATGCTATTTCTCTTTTGATTCTTTATATACCAACAAACATTGCCATCGCCTAGAATTAAGTTTTCGGAGGTATTTATTGCCGCACAGCAAATTTTTGTGAAATTAAACAAACAAGTGTATATTACATGAGTTTATTATAAACAAGCAATCACATTAGAAGCATTAAACAAAGAATTGAACATATTGTCGACATAAACATCAATATGGAGCCAATCATCGCCTCTCATGAACGCTCTTATAAACATAGTTGCAAAATATATAATTAAGTAAAGAGCCGTTCATAATTAAATTAATTAACTAATTAAGTAAAGAACCGGTCATAATTAATTAAGTAAAGAGCGGTGCATAAGCCATCGTACTAGATACCTATAGCTAAACAGAAGACGAAACAGATCACACAGTTGAATTGCTTAACCCTTATCAGAAATTTTTCCGGATAAAATTTTCTTTAGAAAATAATTCGTGCAAACCGTTGCGACGTCCGTCGTGGTAGAATTTTTTTACGCTGGCAGCAGTGAGAAAGATTTGATTGCATGAGTGTTTTGTTCGATGGGATTGTGCAGACATTTCATCCCATTTCCCTAAATTTGGTTGTGGGCACATTTTGTGTATACTAGTCCTTAGTTAGCCAGAAGCGCTTGCATAGGATCGGACTTGTTGTTTGTAACGTATGATCGCCCAACACTCGGAATTATTGTTTGCAAGGTCAAACCATCATCCTTCGATAAAAGGAAAAAAAACAGAGGCGTTTTTCGTGAGCCTCCTCCTTTATGTTCGCCCAAGTCGTACTGGTTTAGGCTAAATAATGAGACTTCTTCAAAATCTTGACTGTCAACTTCGAAGAGACACTTACCAATGTGAAACTATCAGTGTATGTGCACATGCTTGTAGTGGGACCAGGTGTTGTGTGTAGTTTGTACATGGTATGTGGGCACAACTAAAATATGTGTATAATACAATACAAAAAAAACATTTGGAGTGCGCTCGTGGCGCAGAAGACTAACTCCGAATTAGCCGTATTCAATAAGGACGACATACCAGATAAATCTCGTCAGCAGGGCAAAACACGGATCCATCCCAACCATTGTACTTGAATGAACCGATCGGTTCCTCCTTTTGAGACTCTCGGTTAATTTTCACAAGTTCGAAAGACACCTAGGAACATATATGGAAGGGGGGGAGCGGGATTTTAGAGGTCACAGTTTTGCTTAATATATGGTTTGACAGTAAACTTGTGTTTTGAGTTGACTGTAATTAGTAAAAGTCATGGAGCGGGAATAAAAAGAAAACGCACAGTTCTTTGAAAGCAACATTTGGATGGCTCGAGATCATTGTTGCGAATATTGCAAGTAACACCCAGAAACCGGTATGCGGCAAGTGGCACAAAATATGTAGAAGTTCTCCTGGTTGTCATTTCATTCCTGGATAATAATACAATGTGGCACGTTTATGGTAGAAAGATTCTAGAGACAAATATATATGGGCAAGAGTCAACTTTATGAGCCGTTTATATTGTTAGATATCCTCATCCATCGACCAGACCAGTAAAGATTCATTATTGGGCAGATCTTGACAAGTTATAAAACGTTGGTCACCGAGATTTTCTTGCAATAGCAAACAAAACATCGAGGCTGCTTTGACGAGGCATTTTCACAAACGGCATCGGAACATTTCTCAATCCCCCACAGTAACTGAGCAGGTACTGCTTCTCCTAAACAATTAGGTACGGGTATGGTAAAGGTGAAATTTAATGGGACAGGGTGTAACCTTGGATTGACCTTTCTTAACGGCTTATTTTTTTTTTTTTTTTTTTTTGGATGTCCACCCAACATAGAGTATTTGTACCAAAAAAAGTGAGAACGATGATTTAATACCTCTGGCAAAAGCAGTTCACTATCAGCAATACTAAGCCCAGTAGTGAGCTCAGACCAGCTGAGAGTGGGTAGACGCAGCGAATGGATGAAATTGTCCACTTTCCCCCTCATACTCGACGGGTCCCTGAAGAGTGTTTGTGTTCTAGGAATAATAAAGCAATCAATAAAACGGAGGCAGGAGATTGAGGCTGCGATAGAGCAAACAACGTCAACATAAGAAACCTCAACGCTGACCCTTTGGATTGGTGCGTCGCCCAGCGGAGCACAGCCTTGTAGAGATCCAACTCATTGATAGCCATTTCTTCATTTCGCAATATCTCAGCAAGCTTAAAATATTGGATAATGCAAAGGAAAATGTGAAAGTATGCGTCTTCGTTTAGCGACACATCTGTCCTTCGACTCTTCGACAGGTCTTTTTGTTTTACCCGTCAATCAGATCTGCTGTAATAGGTTTGTTTCCCATTAATTTATATTGATTCGCTGATAGTAGTTGATACCACGAATGAATGAAGCGGATGGTGATAATTTAAATGCACTTTAATCCTTTAATGTCTGATGTTGCTATTGTTACATAAAACAGCACAATTGGGTAATTTGTCCAGAAAAAAAGGCATAAGTATCATGCATTAGGGCCCAGTCCGAATGCTCCAACATACAAATTCGTATGTCGACAACGTGAAACTTTGGGTGCGGGGCGGCGCGCTAAAAGTCGCGGGGCGGCGCGCTGAAATGTGCGGGGCCCAGGCAGGGCTGCGCCACCAAAACGGGGCCCGGAGCGCGCGGCCCCGCTTCAAAAAGTGGGCCGTAGGTGCGCCGGGAGCGCGCGGACCGTGGGAAAATGGGCGTGAAATGTCCCGCCCCCTTTCCATTCCATATTAAATAATACACTAAAACGGTAAATCCACACAGTAATCAACAAACAACAAATATACAGAATAACGTTACTCTTTACTTCACTCACAGCACAAAACGATAATAAGGATACATCTGAGGGAATTTTGGTAAGTTAATAACTAAGAATACGCAACAAAAAGTGGTTAGGCAACCCAATTGTAAGTACAAAATAATGTTAGTGAGAGTTAAAATTCTACTGGTAAATATTACGATATAATGCTATGATAATGGAGTTACGGGGGTGTAAAAATCCAAAACAAAAAGTAGATACAACTACAATAAGAGTAGAGGTATATATAGTACAAAAAATAATCATTCTATATGCTGACGTTCAGTTAAAACATAAACGGAAATGGGCAGCGTTACACAGCTAATTTTTTAATAAAGTAACGAGCTACATTTAATACAATATGCCATAAACACACGAAACATATTGCACAAAGTAACACTAAGCTTACTAAGGTTCATCTTAGGGTATCTATCCATTTGATATCTTCCCTTCCGTGATAAGAAACATCTTCACGGTGTTTCGTACGCCCTCCATGCCTGCCTTCCCTGCGTAGCAATAAAGCCGACACGTTACCGACATCGATACACCGGTCAACTGAAATAAGAAGAAGTTAAAAATTAGATATGGCATTGATAACGAAAAACACACAAGTATCAATAGCGTAAGTGTAACCCTAAACTAATTCAATTAAATGCGAAAACTTAACAAGCGGCCGCGATATTCTAAATTATGGGTAATGAGCTGGTCGTATGCCGTTTGAATGGAATGGAATGGGAGCCACCCCAGTTGGGTAAATTTGTCTTTTCGTATTCTTGATTCGCGTAATCAGAGGTAGGGAGCACTGGGAGCAGGCACTTTCGTGCACACAATCACAACTATAAATGACTTGGAGGCAAAACACATGGAAACAAAATATTAACCATACCTGCCTAGATGATGTGTTCAAGTGGCCGGAGTCCCGGAGTTGCCCTATAGTTCTTTGTCCCACATGTGGAGTACCGCACGATGTCCAAAGTCCGCCGTAAGACTAGGAAGCCTGAAATGAGTACACTATCACCTATCACTTTTTAACTTTTTACAAGCAAGAAATGCAACATGGATGCGTAATCGAAGAGATGCACTAACGTACGAAGACAATGATCGAATGATCCATAAGATAAACAATGCACATATAAGTAACTAGTATACAAAAACAATGATAACCACAAAACCCTGGACAGAAAATAAACATGAAAAAATGTTTATAGTTAAGATACGTTCTTACCTTATTTTTTATTAATCTTGTACCGTATCTTCGGGAACATTGTCTGCGTTTGCGCCGGTACAATTACCATCGGTTGTTGTCTAAACAAAATAAAAGTTTCATTTAAGATTCAACATTATGTGCCTACTAATACCTTGAATAAACATCCCCATCTCCAAATAAACATCCCCATCTCCATATTTCCACATCAACGCCTCCGATATTTACAATGTATTTTGTATTCAATACATCGGTTCAAACAACTTACTAAACGGTGAATCTGAATCTTGAATACTCTTAAAAATACTAATCAAGATACTTGATAAAAAATATAGACGACATACCCAGTTGGCCTCATCCTGAGCTGACCATACAGTTGCTATCACGATGGCCTTTGGGTCCGCCATTAACCCTGTAAATATAGAGACGTTTCATTTTATATTTGATACATTTAAGTTAAGAAACTCAAAATTATTTTCAACTACATCGAAGAAAAGGTCAAAAGGAGCTTTATCGAGACAAACAGGGCTAAGAGATGTCTTACAATAAGGAACATAATAGAAAATGAAGACCAAAGCAAAAAAGATGGAGTAGAAAAATAATGGCGATCGCGAAAACGAAGAGAAGTAATGCGAAAGTGCGCGTATTGTGCACTATTCTAAAGCGATTACGGTATGATAGCAGCCTTTAGATTATGCCGCAAACAATATTTAAGAAATCGAATATATGAATACTTTATGCAAACTAAACTGCCGATAAACATATTTTTACTATAACCGTTAGTTAGTACATGATTAACAAGAATAGTGACAACAAACTTACTAAATAAGACAATAGTTTAAATTGAAGTGGAACAACATAAAATTACAACAACTTTTGGATAAGACAACACTCAGTTTGTCGGAGCACAAGTGTTGAAAAACACAAGTGCGGCTTCGCTGCGTAGTAGTAAATAAATGCCCCTTCACTGAGTATCTTGCAGTTTCCATTGTACGTGTCCTCGCGCGCCTGTGGCGCGCTCCTGGCGCACCAGCCGCCCCACGGTTTTCGGTGGTGGAGACTTTCCCAGACCAATGGGCCAGACACGGGCGAGGGGCGCGCGGGGAGTGCGCGGCCCCGTGACGTGGGGCCGGGGGCGCGCCGCCCCCCGGCTAAGTTTCCTCAGTGGAGTTGAAGCAGCATCGAGCTCGCGAGGCATCGAGTAAAGCGGCATCGAGCTCGCGCATTCCCCGATTGACAACGAATACTTCCAACTGCTTACGCAGAGGGTTGTCGCGGCTGGTTTACTTCCGTTCGACAAAGCAAACCATTATTCGGGCCACAGAAGGAATTCAACTGCGTTCCGCTCGTCGGTTCATGAGCACATGATCAGGGAGTTAAATGGGCGGATCAAAGTACTAACTCCACGAATGGACAATCCGTCAACAAGCACAGGGAGGAATTGTCATGAAGGCAGAACAAGGTATGATAGCTGCATCACCGCGGAAGAGCGTAATCGAGAGGTTGCACAACCCAGGAATGTCAAGTTTCAAGGAACTGGCCCTCATGGTATCCAAAAATTGATCAGGAGATTGTAAAGTCAAAACATTCGAAGGATGAGAAGCAGGCAAACCCACCTAAAACCGTCAACCAGCAAAACAGGTAAAATGAAAATACTATAAATTAAATGGTTGGTTGCACATTGGCAGTTGGAGGTTGGAGGCCAACCGAGCTGGCAACCACAGACACCCGAAGGCACTAGCAGTCAGGAAGAGACTGATAGGTTGAGCAGTAAGATGTGTACACCAGATTGTACTGAGGGACGCGCCGAGGTATACGTTACCAACGGACGGTGCACCGCATGTAAACACCTGCTGATGCCCAAAACTGATAACACAGTAACCGAATATGTAGCAGACAGGAATAGGTCGCCGAGGTGGAATATTTATTGAAGTTTTAATTGTCTTATATCGGCTCTTTTCTGATGCTTCTTAAGTTTGTGTTCTTCCTCCGGCTTAGACCAATGCTCGGCGATTACCGTGGCTACAGATGTAGGCGAATAAGCCAAACAACCCAGTCAACATGATCCGTCGACGTCGAACCAGTCGTACACATGTATCTGAACGAAAGAAGAGCGATTATCATTGATGAGCACTGAGCACGATCTTGCGTAATTGTGACAAATTCAGGCAGTTATCTCCATTTCCGTGTACTTTTCGTTGCCCGAAGTAGCTGACGACGGACATCAGTTCACGTCGCAAGAATAGGATGAATTATGCAGGAACAGCGGCATTAGGACCACGCACTCACGAGCATGACCATATACAGCCCAAAATCCAATCCAGCCGCGGAGTGGGCAGTATAAACCCTCAAACAGGTAATAATCAAATAATATTGGGAAAGGTGGGGCGAATTTGGAAAATACACTGTCAAAATTCAGCTTTGTCAGAGTATTTTCGAAACCGGAATACTCCCCACTCCCCAAACCATTTCGGGGCTGAATGTTGGTCGGAGACACTCACATAGCTTGTCTCCACTTATGTGAATGTGATGCAAACTTCACTTATGAGAATGTGATCCATATCGCCAAAAACAGTTGGCCTGGGAGCATATGGAGCAACATTTCAAGAAAGAAGAATGAACACCGCTTAATCGAGATGCCAATGTCGGTCTACGCGCAGAAACACGCAAACCCGTTTACTAAGGAAATTGATGCCTCTACGAGTAAGTTCGAGTAGTTATGCATATCACTAATAAATACACAATATGCACCTGCCAATCAGATTCAAAATGCACAAAAATACTACTGCATGGAGTTCCTGATTTTCTATTCTAAGCCATTTCTCAATTAGGAAACTTGATCAGCGACCCACCGGTTCCTCATCCGATTGCAGAAACTCCTCTGTGTCAAAATAAGAAAGTGGGCATTCACAAAAACGACGTGTCAGCCTGAATTACAAGACAAAATATTAGTCATTTTAACGAAAGCATGCCCATCCATAGATTGCCTTACAATTATTAGAAAGCCTTCGTGAAATTCGTGCAATATAAGATGTCTTGTGAAACAGCTCACTTTCTCAGACTGATGTTCCTGTTCCCATCAAAGTAGTGTATCTCCTTTGGACGAAACAATGACCAGAAGTTCTTCTTATCTTCCGCCTTTTCCAGAAAGAAGAACTCCACAAGTTCCGTTACTTTTCCAATCATGTATCTAAATTATTGAATCTTTTAGAGTCTTTGGGTTTCGCAAAGAGTCGTTTCTCAATTCCCTACTGTGGGCCTGCCCGAATATACATCACAGAATGACTCAATTGCTTCACTTTTAAGTATTGCTAACGACTTCCTAACCAGAAAGCCAAATTATATTTCTTACTTCTGGCCCAAATACGCGATTTGGAACATATTCTCCAGGGTCAATCGCAGCTCTCCAGTGTAGATAAAGCTAAAATATATACGTTTGTTTGTCAAAAGATAAGGTTTGCGACACAACTATGGCTAGTTATTATTGTAATAAAGCATAAAGCCCAAGGCTTATAATAATACGGTGAAAAAGGGCGCCGAGCACGTACAAATGCATTCTCACCGCAATAAAGTTTTGAAATCCTCCAGCGTAGCATCTTTGATATCAACGTTCCTCTGTTGCATACGCCCAAAAAATTGTGCAGCAAACACTTCCGATGCAAATGCGAGAGGAAGAGAGTGTGCGTAAATCAAATTCTTAAATGAAAATCGTATATTTCAATGGTACTTCAATTCAATTCAATTCAACAAATTCAATGGACACTTTGACGACTACTCGAACGGGATAAAATCGTTTATGTAAAATCAAGCGCTGCATGAAATTAATGTTTTATGCACTCCGGCCGCCGCTTTCCATACAGTGTTCCGGACATGAAAAGGTCATAAGAAAAGAGAACTTATATATAAGCAGCACTCCTAAAAACAGGGTAACTTACTCCTTCTCCAAAATCAAATGTGACATCACTGAATGTTTCGGAGAAGAGAAACTTCTCGTTGTTGGACATGAGCCAATTCTCTCCGACACTATTTGTGAAGCCCATACTGCAGCATTAAATTGAAACGAAATATGTGTTAGCTTGTTTATGTTAAAGACTAGGCTCACATAAAAAAAAACGTTTTCCAATGTTTATGTGAGAAAACACAGGATTACTGAAATATGACTACAAAAAAGGTAAAGAAGTTCGCATATCCTGTAGTAATTCACCATGCTCTATGCAAAATGCTACTTAATTCAATGCAAAATGCAAATATAACATGAAAACTAAAACGTCTGCTATATCTGTGGTCTTCAACCGCGAACGCCCCTTCTTTTTGCCCCCCCCCCCTACGCGGCTGGCCGGGGGCCCCCTGCGCGGTTGGCTGGAGGTGCGCTGCGCGGTTGAGCTCCCCGAGGCACCGCGCACCCAGCCGCGTAGTTTGCATACTACGCGGCTGGGTGCGCCCCCTCTGCGCGGTACGCGGTTGGCTACGCCCGCACTGGAAACTGCGCGGCTGGCTACGCGTGCACTCTAATTTGCGCGGCTGACAGAAGGGGCGCTGCAAACCCAGGAACGTAGTATGTTCGTTATTGCTAGACCACGTGTGTGAATAATCAATAATTGCAGCTTTAGCAATAATCAATAATTGCAGCACATACCCGTTATGCTGATAAAGATTATACAAGTAACCGGAAAAAGTTCCCTTTGAAACGAGGCGAGAGCATATTTAAAAAAATATTAGAAATGTTTCAAACTCGGTAAATCTATCACATACAAAGTTACAACAAAATGCGAAATGATTCAATAGGGGTAGGGGGCATACAATTAAAAAGAACAAAAGTGTAGATTGTGGAATTCCGAACAAATTTTTTCAAATGTAGTTCGGTATGGCCAGTCGGAAATGTAACCGTCTCTCCCGCAGTACATAGAGCCCGTGGGCACAGAGACACTTATATTTAGATTTAGATATGCAGAAAGATTTGGGTGCCAATATGAATGCCTCCGTGCCCAAGGGCTAAATGTACTTGGAAAATAATTTCATTTCCGACCGGCCATCCGGAACTACTTTTGAAACGTTTTTTTGTTCGGAATTCGACATCCCAAACCAAACGCGGCCTAAAGCTTCGGGTCTTGTCTATAATGAACGGACTCCTTTTTTGCCTCCTTTTTCCCGCCCGATTCAAATTCAAATATTTTTTTTCCGGGAAGGCGACATACGGTAATAATAGTGTAAGTTGGAATGGAGCGGGAGCTTTATAAAGTGCTCGATATAAAGTAAATGTTGTTATTACCTCACAGACAGTTTTATCTCCTGTCAGAATACTTTAACTTGTGCCGAAATTTCGTAAAAACACCGTAGTAGTGAATCGTTTGCCTGAGCTACAAGGCAATTAACTATGTACTATGTACAATTAACTATGTATAGGCAATTAACTATGTACCCATTGATTGATTAGTGGTGCGGCTGAACCTTTCATAACCAGCTGCTTTCGCTAGGTGATTGGCGAGCCTTTGCCTATCAAAAAAAAGACAATACAATAAAAATTTTACGGTTGTAATGTGATTTATTCCAAGTTTTGGGGTATTTTTCGTGCGAAAATATATTTAACATTCATATTCGAAATCGATAAGCAGATGAGTACAAAAGGAAATGGTGAAAATTTCCTCAACATAAGATCGTTGTCTTTGTTATTGTTAGTTTTTCCAAATATTTATTACGTTCCGGCTTATTCAGTCGAAAATTGCGAACAGCTTATTTTCTGACTGATGTTCACTTTTTTTTGTTCCGACAGGTCTCATTGCTCAAGTTCTGACGGCAATATGCATGTATTCATTGTTTTGTTCATTAAGTGACAAATAATCCTTCAAGTTTCAATCAAACACATAATTTTAGCTATGCTTTTTCTATTGATGGCCCTTATGGGTCGTTACGCAGTGGCGTGTCCAGTCACTGAATCCGAATTCTGGTACAAGCAATACACATATAAGCCATGCAAGGTGAGCTCTTCCTTACACCGAACTGAAATATTCATGTAACAAAATCGCCAATCTACACCAATCGTAGAGGGCAAATGGTCTAATTTTTTTATCCGAAAAAAATATTCATTGTTTGATTACCCATTTAGAAGATAAAAAAAGTCTAGTTTGCACGCCGCACCAATAATGGCTCAAGCCGCAAACATAAAAAATCGTATTCCTGATCTCAGCTCATTGTCGTCCATGTGTTCTGAATTGCGCTACAGCCAGCAGAGAGAGAGCAACATGGAGAGAGAGGGAGAGACAGAGAGACAGAGAGCGAGAGACAGAACAACTGTGTAATGATCGAGGATAGCGGTTCAAGGGACATATTCGCATGCTTCGATTCGCGTGTTTACAACACCTACAACAAATGCCTCTTACCTTTTACTGCAATATTATCCTTTTCAGGAGGGCGACCCTATCATAGTAAATGAAGAACATCCAGGGAGCAAGCGAGTTTCCGGTCTGTATGAAAGTTATATGTCTTTTGCGCACAACATAGTAAAATATGAAGCGGAATCTTACTACTTTGAGTGTCTGGAAGGCTTCGGAGCTAAGCAAACTGGTAACGAAGGCGATTGGGGATACTACTTTGGCGGTAAGTGAATTTGTAGGAGGCATCCCGCCCGGAATCTGTCTTATAATAATAATAAGGATAATAAAAAAAAAAAATAAAAAAAAAAAAAAAAAAAAAATATAATTTAAAAAAATAAATACAGTAATAAATTTACTAAATTTACTAAACTAGACTCACCTACATCTTATTATATAAAGGAGAAGAGTTGGAACTCGAGTGATTTTATATTTATTTGTGATTACGAACACAACGTATTTTTCTATGTTTCAGACATTTGGTTTAAGTAGGAAACTGTACCGTACACATCTTTCCAGAGTAAGCGCAATAGGATCTATTAACATAAACTTCGGATATACGCTTGAGACATTTCCTATAAATATGTGCACCTTGAAGTATTATTTAGATAGTATTTGATGGCGCCTCAGGCGGCGATAGCCTTCTGGTATTCTATAAAAGATTATTGTAATGTAAGTTCGGAAGTCATTAGAATAAATTGTCCGACCGGCTTATAAAAAGGGTGTTCAGCTCATCTCATTATGCAAAAGAACTTATTTGTGGTTGTCTTCATTCACAATATTTTCGTCTAATTTTTAGAGGTTTCAAAAGTGTGTCCAATTTTCAGGCTGTCTCGTCCTTGGCGAACGTGGCGAATCTAATTACAAACTGAAGATGCTCACTAGTTACAATGAAGATGAAATAGATCACCCTTATGTTGATTATAAGATTAATGAAGGACAAGAGGTGGAGTACGCAGGATTCGAAACGGAGTGCTCATTACCAATGAGCGAGGAGGACTCTATAAACTTCGGTTATTCTGACTCTGAGTTGCCATTTGATGCAAACAGGCCTCCCCTTCGCGCTCCTATTGGTCGGATTTTTTTTTGGTTTCCAACTGTGTTTTCCACGTGTGCACTGCCTAGAACAATGTTTTTGAAGAAAAATTTAATATCCACTTAGTAAAATTGGAATAAATACGCCAGCTGCTACCGCCACAAAAGGGCAAAGAAACAAAATGGCTAGGCGCGCGCCAGGTCCAAATACAAAGCGAGAAAAATACAATGAGCTAGGTTTCGAAAGTAAAAAAAAATCGTAGAAAAGCTAAGTTGTCATAGACGTTAGGTTTCATAATTTGAATGATTTATTTTCAGGTTATATATACCAAAGCGAATGCAAATAATATAAGGGACTTTATGGCAGCCCTGAGCCAAATTTCATACATTTTGACTGTGATCGAAAAATTGGGGTATTGGACGAGCGGGAAGACGCTGGGTTCGATTCCCGCTCGTCAAATACCCCAATTTTTCGATCACAGTCAAAATTTCCTTTCAGGTTGTTGGTACTTTGACGATGCCACGCAGGAAGTTCATCAAGTAGAGTTCGAGAGCGGAGTGGTATGTTTGAACATCTCGTTCAGGGTAAAAAAAACCCTTTTGACCATTTGTTTCTGATGCCCCAAGCGATTTTTAACTTAAATTACCTGTTTTTTTTTAAGTTATGTTGCTTTCCATATAACTGGACCATAAATCCATATCTAGATACGGCCACAGTAGCTTTGCTTCCTAGCTACAGGGTCTCAAAGGATGGGTTTCACTGCGAACAAGCTAAAAGCATTCATAAAAATCAGTGTCCACCAAAAAGTATGCAAATATGCTTGCAGGTCTGAATATAATAAGAGTAAGCTGAATAAAAGACGCAAGGCGTTGATGAGTAAGAGATTTGTAATATAGAAACATAGAACCACATAGCTTTCAAGTAGATTTGAGCAATCTTAGTTAGACTTTAATTTTTTAAACGAACTCGATTCAGTGGCACACGGGGATCAAATGGGGCGATTTTACTATGGAATTTGAATGCGGAATGCATGCACTCTACAATTCCACTCTGGATTTCCCTCGGTACACATGGTTCAACTTTAGGCAAGCGAGCTGAGCGACCGACGACTGCTTAAAACATCAACGATTAATAAAAAAATATAGTTGTTGCTACTCTGTTGTTCGAAAATTCACATGATTGAATGTTTTCTTTTTGGGAGCTGCTAAAAGATGCCATGGGCCATGAAATGAGCGTGGATGTGCTTCATTGAATTAGCGGAGGAGACGGCGGTGATGCAAACGACTCCCGAGTTTGAGTAGGAGGTTTTTAGTTGAGCATTATAGTGCATTGTGGCTGAGATGGGGGGGGGGGTGACTTCAACTTCACGGATTGAAGGCTACGAGACTACCATATGATGCCACGACAGAGTTATTAATCGTACACACGTACACAGTAATAGTCTTTGGTCATGCTGTGCAAGTGACCTGCAATCACGAACACGCTGAAGACTGCATACAGGCGGCGAGGAAATCTGCATATTACAAATTCAATATGTTTGACCATGTTTGTGGAAAACGACGTAAGAAATCTCAGTATCGCTCACGCTTTGCATGCAATACATGCCAAATGCAGTTATCTAACATAACTTTCACAAATCACATGTATTACCGCTGAGCAGCGAAATTAGCGAGGAAAATGCTATGTGGACCCTAACTCACCCAAAAAGTAGCGCTTCGCAGAACGAGTTCCCAAGAAAACCATGTTAAAGGGTCAGGTCCATTTCAAATGACCCCTATTTTTGATGTTTCCATCTGATTCTCCATGTCAAATATAGTAGGATGCAATAGTTTTCTATTTTTCAAGCGCTAAATCCACGCAGTATTCAGCAATTTACCCATGCCAGTCATACCCAACTATTTATCGCATTTGTCACGCCCCTTCGCGCTAATTGGGCAATATGCACTATTGGGCGTGGCAATTGCGATATCGGCGAATCAGCGCGAATGGGCGTGCCAACTGCGATGGATAGCTGTGTATGACTGCTCACGGTAAATTACTGAATAAGGAGTGATTTTTGCGCTTGAAAATTAGAAAATTATTGCATCCTACTATATTTGACATGGAGAATCAGATGGAATCATCAAAGATAGGGGTCATTTGAAATGGGCCTGACCCTTTAAAACTAAACTGCATTTATGATTGGGCGAAATCTTGCTTTATTCCTGTAATTATGACATTTGTTTTAATTTTATAGTGCTCTTATATGTTTGTTTTATTTGTTTTATCATGTTATTTCTTCTTTGATAATGACCTTATATTGACAAAACTTGCGCGACACATTTGTTGTCGTAATAAATTAATAAATGTTAATATTAGTGTTAACTAAATTAAACACGATTTGCTAAACTAATTAGAAGACAGGTGTTGTAGAAACAAAACACAGGTTTCCAGGGCATCGTTTCATTTAAGTTAGTAATTGTTTTATCGACCACAAGTAAGCATTTTTAACCATTTCGAATTGGAATTGAAAATCATTCGAAAATCAGTTTCTTCTATTTTTTTTTCTTTTTTTTTTCGCGAGTAATTTTTCTACTTTGGTTTAGATTTTGGACGTGTTACTTCTTAGTTTTTGGCAAAAAAAAAAGTTTACTAATTTATTTACTAACCCTTATTGACATCGATCGTGCTTCCCATGCGATAATGAATGATATTTATTCGGCAGAGAGGAATATGGGGTACCTGTCGGAAAACGAAAACTGGGTGTTAGACGCACCCGCATTACGGTAAGTAAAGTTAGCACAGATAAGTCGACCGTATCGCAACTACAAGGAAAATGAAGATTGTGCTAGAATAACAAGCCATCGATAAGCTAAAGATACATCAATAAACTGAGCTTGTTCGTTTGCATCCGGTTGCTTGAGAATTTTCAGAACTCTTATAAAATTAGGCTCTCTCCAAGGTTGCACATAATAATACAGCGTCAAAATTATCTTTTCCAGAAAGCACCGCCTTCCAATATTTGTGTTTGGACTTACGGTAACTCTATTCGCTGATGTTTTATGCATCAAAATAATATCCAGCTCAACTCCACATATTATGAAAGAGTATACGAAACACCTCAAGGAACTCGTGGTAAGCTAGCTACCTTGTGGATTATTTTTTTTCAAACACGAAGCTAAGAAAACAAACAGACAAACCGAATGACTACAAATGAGCGTCAGTAAAGGAAGCAAAGGAATACTTTACAAACCCTAACTAAGGATAGCGTAAATGTTTTGTAGTTTAGCATACGAATGAATTGATTGCTCTATATTTACAGGCATCATCAGCCCTGACATCAATTGTATCACTAGGGATATTTCATCCGTACGTATACGGAAAAGATGCTTATTTCGTTTGTTCTATCGCTGTATTGCAGTTTTTCTCCAATTATGTTCCGTTCAAGTTCATCGGGGTGAATAATTCGTATATTAGCTCGGAGCAGGGAATGCTTTCAGACAAACATGTGACCGGTCGGCGGAATATCTAAAACGCATCGTGTACATTGCCTCAGTGCTTCAATAACAGTGCGCAGAAGTGCATGTGCGCATAAGTTGCGCTCGCATTTTACCGAGGAATCTCAGACTATCAATAAGGACTACCAACTTCTTTAATAATAATAATTTATTACACCATAAAGGTGCGCACAAACATACACAATTTAAAAAAAATACAGTTAGCACAGCAAAACGGTAATAAGGAATAAGAAAGGTAATTTATTTTGCATATATTTTCTACTTCAGGTGATTGCGGCCGAAACCGTTTTCTTCAAAGTCTACGCGATGACTCGTTGTTTTTCCTATCGAATGACATCATTATTCGAACGTTCGAGCAAAGAACGCGCAGAACGGATAATTTTGGCGATAAATTTGGCGGCCTTTCTCTATGCCAACATTTTTGTACTCGGAGGCCTACAGTTCATGCTAGAAGATCGTGAATACGTGATTAGGGAACAGGTTCGTTAATTTTTAGAACTAAAAAGTAAATAAAGACAACGAGAAACTTTGACCGATGCGCGGCTTACAAAACACGGGTGGGCCCAGGAGTGGCGGCCCACCCATTATGGGCCCGGTGTAGGCGGCGCACCGGCCAAGTTTCCTCAATGTCGTGTAAGCGAAAACCGGAATAACTTTTTATCCGTCAATGTGAAAACCTCTTCCAATTTCCAATCGTGAATGTTATTAGTTCCCACTATTGCAGAATAAATCGATTCATTTTGTGCAAGAAGACGACGTTACATTATGTAGCATATCCGACCAAACGTCCCACTTGATCCCTATCATCAGCCTAGTCATTTACGCCATCTACATTGTTGGCGCAATCACGGTTTACAGTTCGCTCATTGTTAAAACAATGGAACGGAGGAAGAGCATTATGAGCGAGAAGACGCGATCGCTGCACCGCTCCTTATACCTAACTTTATGTGTGCAGGTAAAGCGACTTTGAACTAAGGGCACTTGTCTTCTTGCGAAGTTTTTTTGTATGACAGCCTCCTTTCGTAGCCCTGGGCATGTGCACTTATGTGTGTTAGTGTCCGATAGTGTTCAGCTATTGGATGTGTAGTGCGCGCTAGTACACGCTCTTCTCTTGTTATAAGTCCCAAAAATCCTACTTTTATGTCCTTATCTCCATTCATTTTCCTCTTGTTGGCTTTTGTGCACATCTCCCTGATGTAGTAAATTATAATTATTATCTGCTGAAAAACAAGATTATTTATTTGTGTTTCAATTAAAGGGATCGGCTCACCTCAAATCGTGTCTGTTTTTTTTTGTTTCTTTATTTTCTATAAGGGATAATAAAAATTTGGAATACAAAAAGTAGTGTTCTATTTCAATACTCACGAAGATATTAGGTGATAAAGTGGTGGATCGATCGGCCCGAAATGAAAAAGTGTAATTGTCCTGCCTTGTTTGTATGGGACAATTAACACTTTTTCATTTCGGGCCGATCGATCCACCACTTAATCACCTAATATCTTCGTGAGTATTGAAATATAACACTACTTTTTGTATTCCAAATTTTTATTATCCCTTATAGAAAATAAAGAAACAAAAAAAACAGACACGATTTGAGGTGAGCCGATCCCTTTAATATAGAAACTCTAGATCATCTTCTACGCAATATTCGTCGGAATACCAATCGCTGTTGTTGCTTTACTCATTCTGTTCAAATGGCGTCTGCACTTCTACTACGAGTGTAAGTTGATATAAATGCTGGATCATGTAAAACACCAAAAACAACATGAAAACTAAATGCAGTGGCCGTGTGTACGAACGCAGTGGCCGTGTGTACGAACGCAGTGGCCGTGTGTACGAACGCAGTGGCCGTGTGTACGAACGCAGTGGCCGTGTGTACGAACGCGTAAGAACGAAGTTGCCTCTTTGGGTTCCCACTGAAAGGCTCTTGGCTAGGAGGTATTCAAAATTTTCAAACTTTACGGCACCAGGGAATCATGGGCGATCCCTCCTGGCGATCCCTCAGCAATTTGTCATCTGGAGCTCGTCGCCTACTGCTCAGGACCTCTGCGGAACATGTCATAAGCAAACATTGAACCTGTGTTTTCACCCTTGAATAAAGGTGCACGCTCTTGAAGCGTAAAAACAAATTTAAAATTTGAAAAAAATTCAAAAATAGTATATTTCTTTTTAGTAGTCAGCTGGATGTTTGCCATCTGTTCTATTTCTGCTTGTATTGGAACTCCCATGACAGTTCTCATACTCGTGAAGCCCTATCGAATGGCTTTACTATCTTATTTCAAGAGGAAAAGCAGATACACGGGCAAGACTGCGCGTGTGACGACACAAATAACACAAACTAAGTGATTTTAGACAACAATAAATAATTGTTTGATTTCTAATTTATCCCGCACTTACGGTTTGTGTGTATTTTATTTTGTACGAAAAAACTCAAAGAAACTGGTTGCTTGGTTTATAATTTACGTGCTTAAAGGAGGAGGCTCACGAGATCTAAGTGTACTATTTCTTTCTTCTTATCGATAGATGATGGTATTTGCTTACAAGAAACATGCCTTATGATGCAAAAGCTTTTAATTAGAAGGAATAAATCAATGTAGTGCTTAGAATTTTATCAAAATTCTTGACCATAGCCTTTGTAATTGTGTGTGTCCCGAGGGTAGCTGGGGACTCAAAATAAGAAAATAAGGGTGCAACTATAGCTAGATACCCTCGGGACACATACAATAAGAGACAGATACCCTCGGGACACAAAGGCTACGGTCAGGAATTTTGATAAAATTCTAAGCATTACATTGATTTATTCCTTCTAATTAAAAGCTTTTGCTTCATAAGGCATGTTTCTTGGAGGCAAATACCATCATCTATCTATCGATAAGAAGAAAGAAATCATACACTTAGATCTCGTGAGCCTCCTCCTTTAACCTTGTTTTACCAGACTTGCTGCACTTGAATTTTTACGCTCACCAATTTAAAGCGAAATACCGGCCGGTTTTTGAAACGCAACGTGAACAACCGCATTCTTATGAATTTATGCGAAATGGGGTCTAGTTTTTATTCTAATTTATGCTCATTTGCATATGCTGCATAAGAAATCAGGTGTACGCAATGCGTTTCAAAAACCGGCCTGTATTTCGCTTTAAATTTAAAAATGCCTTTTATTGTTCATGTTGCGTATCTCAAAGACATCCCCATATAGTTCCCTGGGGAAGCTCACCGGTGAGCAAAGAGTGAACTAAATAGTGAGAAATCATACGCTGTCAGAGCACTAGAGATCCTATAGAGAAGACTGCCCCTGAGAAATAAGCATTTGTTTTGATAGGGCATTGCGGATCAGCGTTATCCGTTGTCTATGCCGTCTCAGCCTAACAATACGAACAAATTTATCATTTTTGCCGCCTTCACCTGATTTATTGCGGAAAAAGCAGACTGCGCAATAGCTGGATTCTGTAAATAAGCTTATGAATTTCCTCGCTCAAATCTTTTATTATTAATTTTTATAACTATATATAGGAAATGTAGTAAGTAAGACGGTTCTTTTTATTATGTTATGTAGCTGGGTACCACGAGAAACAACGGTTATTTTTAATTATATTTTTAAAGGGAATGCCTAGCTCAGGTGATCTGAAATGTTATTTTGTGACAAAATCAACGACTTTTATTGTTTCCATGCAGATTATCTTTGTTTTATAAATGTTGTCTGATCCAGCATGAAATTTGTTACTAAAGCTTTTTTAGTATTATGTCTGCGCTAAGTCTTTAGTAAATCGTAAGATTCAATTATATTCATGAACATCGATACTTGCCAAAACACTAGATTTTATGTGACACTTGTCTAATCAGTAATGTATTCATATAAAACCCGGAACAATAATAACAACAAACGTCAGACGCTCATGTTTTACTTCAACACAAATTTAAGCTAGCCAAAAACAACTTCCGTCGTGTGAAAAATGCGGCTTGTGAAAGGCATGTTGGACAACTGAATCCTCATGTATAATATGCATAAGTGATGAGCAATTTTGAGACATTTTCTAAAGTGAATTGTATAAAACATATGGAAGTTGACCAACATATGTTTAAAAACCGGCTGTTGTACGGCTTTAATGTGTACATTATACTTACCATTAGATTATATAAATGTGTGTGAAAAAGGTGAGAGCACTCTTACCTTTAGAGCATGTAAGTCTATGTGAAAACCCAAACTATGTTAGCGCTATCGCACTAACAAAGGAAACTGAAAACTGAGTGCTCGATTTTCCTCTATTTGGACACGAAACTTGGCGCATCTGCGGCGATGCTTTGGCTCACTCTTCGCGAACAATTATTGTATTGTTGCATTTCGATTAATGGTCTGGTATTTTCCAATTTCTTTCAAATATGTAACGTGGTGCAACTCCTTGTATTAATATAAAAATAAATCCATACTGGCATATATAAAGTGTATTGTTATGTTTATTATATCAACAAAAATTCAAATTCAACCACAAAATTGAGAAAAGAAAAACAGACTTTCATTGAAAAAATCCTTTCACAGGAAAACAGAATAATTGCCCAAACAAACTACAGAAAACATCATTTGCTGACTGGTCAGTGGCCATTTGGTAACCATGTGGTGACCAGCTGATGACGGTTTTCCAGAGATCTTGGTCATGACAAATTCACCAAATGGGTTGCCCACAAAAAATCCAGTGAATCCAGTGGCTCTTCCATTTCCCATCTAGATTGTGCAACTGATTTTTTTAAATAAAGAAAATCGCCCGTGTCAGCTGTTAATTTTTGGTGATGGTGAAAAGAAAGTTCCCCCAAAGACATATCGAGAGTTTTGAAAATTAGAAAATCAGTTTAGAGGTAGAGCTTTTTTATGTATTGTTTCTTTTTTGTTCTCTTCTTCCCCTTTGAAACATAGTTTTTTTTTCTTCGTGCGACGTTCACCATGCCAAACTAAAAGGTTGGATGCAAATATTTTGTTGAAGCATTTACGATTTACAAGCATATTTGTTACATAGATTTCATAAATTTTTCAGGGGCTCAAAAAAGTCGGAGAGAGAGAGAGAGAGAGAGAGAAGACAGAGAGAGGGAGAGAGAGAGAGAGAGAGAGAGAGAAGACAGAGAGAGGGAGAGAGAGAGAGGAGGGAGATGGACACGTAATTTCCTATCCAAAAATAATCAAAGGAAATTGTTATGCGTTCTGAATCTTTTTATGATTGTCTTTTTTATGCGAATGCCCTCTTGAAATAGAATGCCTGACGTTGCAATTCAAAAATAAAATGTTTTTCAAATGTTCAAAAAAGGAATGGGCCAAATTAAAACCTTTACATTTTGCTACCGGGTAAATAAATAAATACAATAAATATAATAAATAAGTAATAAATAATGAATATAGGTTCGATTTGGTGGGCCCGATCCTAAGAAGAAATTTGCAATATTTTGAAGAAAAAAAAAATAAAAATTATCGTAACCAACTGCCCTTTTTGTACCGTGGAAAAAAAGGAAAGATAATCGTTTCCTTATTGCGAAAACAAACATCATATATACATATCTGTTCTCTTTTTCTCTCTCTCTCTCTCTCTCTCTTTCCTTCTCTCTACTTTTCTCTCGCTCTCTCTATCTCTATCTATCCTCTCTTCTTCATCTTTATCTCTTTATCTCTCTCTCTATCTCTCTCGGCTTTGCTTTTTCTTCATCTTTATGTCTCTCTCTCTCTCTCGGTCCTTTTTCTTCATCTTTATGTCTCTCTCACTGTCTCTCTCTCTATCTCTTTCTCCTTCTCTCCCTCTCACTCTCTCCCTCTATTTTCTCTCTCTGTTTTTATCTTTCTTTAGACAACTGATAAATTAGCTCTTGGGTCGCAAGTGGGCCAAAAAAAGTCCCAGCAAGTTGAAGATCATAGGCCCTCATTAGATGCCTTTTTTAAAAGATCTGAATTATCGATTGCTTAGTTTTGCTCATATTTATTCTAATCGTCATTCTATTTATTCTAATTCTAATTCTCCATATTTATTCTAATCGTACTCATTTGCATACATAATGTGCATGGGAATACAATTATCCAAAATTCCTTTCAAAAACCGGCTATTATGTCGCTTTAAACAATGCCATACATCGGTTGTTGATGTGAAGAGTCAGAAGAGTGTGAAATATCCTGCAAGTTATTCGATCTTGACATTCTGTGAAATGTTACGACAAGAGGCGAATACCAAGACGCAGAAATTATACCTAAATTTTACTTATTTTCTGATAAGCTCAATACAATGTTCCCTCACTATGTTTCCTTATAATGGGGTTTCCATGTATGCCAAAAACAACTGAGCGTTCCCTTCCAAGTATACAAAAATTTATCGTATTTTCCCTGAATTGAATATTTGACATGAGAAATTAATACATGGGTCTCACGAAGTCGTAAAATACGGTAAATTTGTCCGGATACTTGGAAACCCCATTACATTTATTCCAGTTCACGTTTTTACGACAAAACTTTTTTACTTTTTATATGAAAAAAAAAACAGTTTTATTTGAAATTTTCGAAATATCAATAACGTCTGGAGAATGTATACGATATTTTGTCTGAATCAAATTGTGTGTTGCATGGGAAAAGTGTTTATCTGTTTTATCTGTTTGGAAAAGTATCTGTTATTTATGTTAGCTCTCACAATAAGGAAGTTACATTAGTTTCTATACCGCATTGTTGTTTGACAATGAGTTTTATCCTAGAGCATAAATAAATATAAAATACTTTATTGTATTATAAATAAAAATATAAAAATATAAGATACTGTCTAATTAAAAAACGTGGAGTACGTATAGTTAGCTTGAAAAAAATATGCATTTTGATGTTTTTTGCAGTCCCTTCACTTACGGTGTTTTCTTACGGTGTTGGTGAACAAAATTTCAAGTAAATTACTTGACCTTTTATTTTTTGCCATAAGAAAGTGCCCTTGAAAAATAGTAATGTGGTATTAAATTTCATTTAGTACTTGATGAACTCGAATATAGATATTATTAACAATTTGTGTAATTTGAAAAAAAAAAACGGAAATTGCGATCGTTTCCTGAGCAAAGAACTTTTTGTGAACTAGATACAAAAGCCTTATTACGCATTTGAAACTTTGTCATTTCTCTTTGTATATAACCATCCATGCGGAATTTTTGTAGCAAAAGTATAAATACATATTATTTTATTATTTAGCCATAACCATAATAACTTTTTATTGATTGTTTACCAGAAAACTGCATTTTTTCTGGTCTAAGTTAACCTGACGTACCCAATTTCTATATATGTATGTTCAGAAGTTCATACTTCCAGCTTTTAATTTGTAGATCATTAGCCTTTATTCCATTCTACATTCTTTTCATAAGTTGTTTTCCTTTGGGCAGACTATTTTAAAACTGCTTTTCAATTGTAGATCATTTCATTTTTCCGTGTGTAGATCATTTTGATCTTTCGCTCACCTCAGAAGTGCGTATAGTTTTAGGCAATTATTTTGTGTTTTGACATTTGTAATATGGTAAACATTTTGTATTAAGTTAGATATTAAATTGAATTTTGCAAATTTTGTATTAAGTTAGATATTAAATTGAATTTTGCAAATTTTGTATTAAGTTAGATATTAAATTAAATTTCATTGAAGAGTTTAATAGTTAGATAATTTCAGTCAATTGGATGAGCAGTACCCGTGACTCAGTAAGGCCTCTCCTTAGTGAAAAGAAAAGCGATTCTGTCGATAATACCGATTGTGGAAACGGAAAACAATATGCAAATACGGTAAATCAATGCATATTATCGCGTTGTAGTTAGATAGTTTCAGTCAATTGGATGAGCAGTACCCGTGATTCATGGAGGTACTGCGGAGACGCGCGGGGTCTTAGGGTTGTTTTACGTTCTTTATTGTATTGATTGTCAACCAATAAACCGTTATTATCGTTTTAGGTGTGCACCTTCATAAGCATATTGGCACCAAAATCCTGATAAAAAAACTTGAACATACATTACAGAATGCGCATAAGAACACGACGGGGAGAGTTTGGAGTTGGAGGTACTGCGGAGACATCTCTCCGTAAAGTGGGCAAATAAAATATTTTAACTCTTAGCAGTCCCTCTTGCAGCCAATCCCGGCGAAGTGCTCCAAGGAGCCCACTGGTACTAAATTCGCTACGAGATCATACAGTAACCCGGCCACGCCCTCTGGCAGCAAAGTGACGTCACCAGAAAATCGAAAGATCTTCGAATTGGAAGATGACTTGGACGAGTCTTCTAGCTCAGCGGCGACGAAGAAGATTAGTGGGAATTGTGGAGGTGAGGTTTGAAGTTTGGAGTCTGTAGTCTGTAGATGGTGGGTGTGTGTGCATGTGTGTGTGTGTGTGTGTTGTGTGTGGGTGTGTGTGTGTGTGTGTGTGTGTGTGTGTGTGTGAGAGAGTGTGTGTGTGTGTGAGTGTGTCAATGTAAGCCTCACCACATCAAAAGTCCTCATGATGATTCTTAAAGGAGGAGGCGCACGAGATCTAAGTGTACCATTTCTTTATTATTATCGATAGATGACGGCATTTGCTTCCAATAAACATGCCTTACGAAGCAAAAACTTTTAATTAGATGGAATAAATAAGTATAATGCTCAGGATTTTATCTAAATTATTGACCGTAGCCTTTGTGTCCCGAGGGTATCTGGCTCTTATTGTATGTGTCCCGTGGGTATCTAGCTATAGTTGCACCCTTATTTCCTTATTTTGAGTCTCCCAGATACCCTCGGGACACACTCAATTACAAAGGCTACGGTCAAGAATTTAGATAAAATTTTGAGCATTATTCTGATTTATTCCTTCTAATTAAAAGCTTTTGCTTCGTAAGGCATCTTTCTTGGAAGCAAATGCCGTCATCTATCGATAAGAAGGAATAAATCGTACTCTTAGATCTCGTGCACCTCCTCCTTTAACCATCGTTTCTTTCAGATATCAGCACGGATACGCTGGAGAATATGGGGATGTATTTCCATAGAAGGCGATTTCGTAAGTGATAATATTCAAATAATCTTTTGGGAATTTATTTATTTCAAACAATTTTAATTTAATTGCGCTTTCTGATTTTTTCTTGAGCCTGACCATAGGTGAACCAACATGTAGAATGTGCCAGACAATTTTGTATGTAAACGCATGGTCGAGGAAAGATAATGTGCGAAAGAAAGAGAGAGAGAGAGAGAGAGAGAGAGAGCAGTATTGTAATCTAGTTTTATCCAATTAGAACACATAACGAGTTTTCAGCGAGTATCGAAAGTTCCCACCGAAGTGGGCATCCTCTAATTAAGAAAATACGTAAGTAGTGGTGTGATTGCAAACTGTTGTTTTGTTCTTGTAACAATGTGGATTTTGCATTTTTATATAAAAGCATGCTTCGGTAATATTTTTAGAGAGAGAGGGAGAGAGAGACTGCGAGAGAGACTGAAAGAGTGACTGAGAGAGAGACTGAGAGAAAGAGACTGAGAGAGTGACTGAGAGAGAGAGTTCTCTAACATTTGTACATTCATTGAACTCACACTATTTTGTTATGAGGAGCTCCCCCTGCTGCAATGTCCCGCTTGGGATACCTAGGGGATTAACAATCGAAAAATTTCATATCTTCAGGCAGAACATGGAAATTATTACGATTATTAGTAGAAGATTGGCTTTTCCTCGCACTTTTGGGCGTTTTGATGGCTTTATGTTCTTTAGCGATGGATGTTACTATAGAAAAATTGCAAACGTGTAAGTTTCTTTTAATGTTCAACAGCATGCAATACGACACAGTGTTGTCGTGAAAACATTTTGTTACAAAAATCAGGGCATTGAACTGACTTTTTTAACATTTTATAATATCAATTCTCATTTCTTCTTTTCTAATTACATGCTAATTGTATTCCATTACAGTACACGTAATGGCCTACGAATGGGCCAAAGAATTAGAATCTGATGAGCATATGGCCTTCACATATACTGTATGGATGTCTTATGCGGTGATATTAACCCTTGCCAGCGCACTTTTCGCACACTATGTGGCGCCGCAGGCAATTGGTAAGCTTCTTATTTATTTCAAGCAATTAACACTAACATTTCCAATTCAAGAAATTTCCATGCGTATGGAAATTCTTGGCATCTTTTCTTGGCGTCTTTGTGATTTAGGAATTAATAATGAGTAGTCGTGAAAATCGCGGATTTTCAGAAGACGTGGTACTGAAAAAGTACCATAAGCTAGCATCTCGTTTCGAAGGATGTTGTCTTTTTTTATTCTTATTCTCTATTTCAGGATCTGGAATTCCAGAAATGAAAACCATATTGCGCGGTGTAATACTCAAGGAATATTTAAGCGGTTGGTGGTCATAAACGTCACCATTTTGTTTTTCAAAACATACAACAGCTAAGGATCTAACAAATGTAATGTTTGGGTGCCAGACTTTGCTAATCGATTTTAAAAACGCCACTTTTCCAGTGCGAACATTGATCTCAAAGATGGTTGGCCTTACATTATCGCTTGGGAGCGGACTGCCGATAGGGAAAGAGGTATGGTCTTCAGATTCATTTCTTATAGCAACTTCAACTACAGACCTACAGAAAAACCTTTTCTTTACACTTTCATCTTTATTTTATTTGACGGTAAAAGATTCGGTGAGCTCTAATGGTAAGAACAGGAGTCGAGTTTTGCATCCGAGAATCGGAAGTGTCCTAGGAATAGAGAGGGTGAGGAAAGGAAAAAGATGGAGAGAGAAGAGGATGATCGAGAAAAATAAAAAGAATAAAGAGAAAGAAGGCAAGATTGCTAGAGAGTAGAAGAGGTATATGAGAGAGACAGATGGATGGGTGAGAGGTGGGAGGTAGAGAGAAGAAGGACAAAAGAGAGAGATTTAGAGGGAAAAGGGAATCTGAGACTGTAAAATTTGCATGACAACCAGCTTCCTTTCAAGGGTCCCTTCGTGCACGTGGCCTCCGTTGTGGCCAATCAACTGTCCAAATTCGTTGGAAATGTGAATAACGCTTTCTCAAACGAGTCCAGAAGTCATGAAATGCTGGCTGCTGGATGTGCAGTCGGCGTAGCGTGCACTTTTTCGGCACCAATTGGAGGTGACCTTTATTTTTGTATCACTGACCCCGAGAAACCCTATGCTGATTTTTATTTGTAAGGAATGGTTATGATTATTGAATGTTATTGGGCTTATATTATTTAGTACCAGAGTAATGCGTGAGTATATAGAATTATGGATATCGAATAGCCAATAAGCTTTATATCCAGTAAGTTACAATAAACTTCCCAATTTAGGTGTGCTATTCTCTATCGAAGTCACTTCAGTTTATTTTGCTGTGCGCAACTACTGGCGCGGATTTTTTGCTGCTCTAGTCGCTGCGACTACGTTTCGAGTTAGTCGGGTGTTGCTGACGGCGAGTGAAGGTGAATTTTATCGCACCATTTCATGGGAAACGGTTTATTTCTGGTGAAAAAAAAGAGATAATAATAATAATGAAGAAGCAGTGGGAAATGTTCTTTTTACAACTGTTTCTGTGTTGTTAACTCATAGCTCATAGGGTTCAGTCAGTGATTCACTCAAAAGACCATAGTGATGTGGCAAAGAAACACCTACAGTATCTAAAAAAAAATCATGTCAGGACCAACACCGTAAAATACCTACAGTAATTAAAGAAAAATTCTTGTCAGGACCAAAACCGTAAAATACCTACAGTATCTAAAGAAAAATTCTTGTCAGGACAAAAACAGTAATCTCGGAAATCTCTTTAGAAGGTCTAACCACAGGCGTTCTGCCTCCGACGTCACACAGAGGTTGTTACTGTAACGCTATCGTGTCGTGATTGTAGTTTGTACTTCGGTTGCTGTTTGTGGTGTATAAGTATTGATACTCAATTGATAGCATCTGCTAACCTAACCAAATGAGTATGTGTTACCTGCAACAATGCATGCTGGCGTAAAATAACTGATGTTTTTTCTTACAGTGCTATGACGCACCATTTATAACCACTTCGTTTATTACAGTATTCCGCCAAACTTCATTGATTACAGTAACCAGTTAGTTGATTTATTATTTATTATTTATTGATTTAATAAGTTCAGTGACCGTGGTCGCCTTCTATCAGACGCGATTCCCAAAAGAAGCATTCTTTCCCGAAGAATTACCCGTTTTCGCGATAATCGGGTCAGTGGCTTTTTGGAATTTTTTAGAGAAAATATTCTCCATCATTTTGATACCTTGAGAATTTTATTTACTAAGAACATATATAGGGCATGGTAATCTTATTATATAAAAGAGTAACTGAAGTGTGCACTAGCACTCACGTTGCGGAAGTATAATATACCAGACGGCTATCGCCGCCTGAGGCGACTTTCAAAGGTTGAAATGCAGGAACAGTGAGCACACTGTTGTGAAATGTTTACAACGTATCTTGCTTGAAAAAAAAATATGATTCGATTTGGCTTGCTGAATACTGGGCTCCGGCTCTCATTTTATAGCTTTCAGATATTCTAATTTTCGTTTCGTTCACACAAACAAAAAAGTAAACTCTTCTCCTTTATATAATAAGATAATTTGAATAAATTGTTCTGCTTCTGATGTAAAAGAGTGCCGCAGCTCAAATTAGAATATTCTCATGTAAAAGAACGATGTATTTCTTCATTCGTAAAGATTTTCATCTACGTTACAGACGTTTCATAAGTATGGAAAGAGGCCTCAGGCGGTGTAGCCGTCTGGTATGATAATATTGATCTTCAACTGTTGTTTCAAATGCTTTTTGAATTAATTTCATGTAAACTTTAACTTTCAGATTAATATGTGGTCTTTCGGGTGCTGTGTTTATCAAATTCCATCGTGAACTCGTTCTATTTCTACGTAAAAATCAATTGATGATTCAACTTATTCAGAAAAAGTGAGTTCGTATTGAAGTCCCCGTCCATATATAACAGGCTAAAATAAAAGGCGCCATATACAAGAAAATATTAGTTTATTGGTACACCGTACACCGAGTCGAAAATTTCACATTGACAAGATTGACACGGGCTTGCCATATTCCGGGCGAATTACAAAGAACAGTTATTAACCAAAATAGACGCAAATAATATCTTAGTTGGGTCGCCTATCCAGCCGTTGTTGCATTTTTGGTGTCTACCATCACGTACCCAAAAGGCTTCGGACAGTTTCTGAGTGGAGAGGTCAGTTCTGATTAAGTTTTCAATTGTGTACAGTAATTCACTTCGAATTTCCCTGTTCTCCCATCCTACTCGGGACAATAGTAGAGAGATTTCCAGCGAAAAGGGTGCGGGGGGGGATGCAGTCAATAACATCGTTTGACTACTTCGACATATTACAGCGAAATACCTGCCGGTTTTTGAAACGCATCGTGGACAACTGAATTCTTACATATTTATGCTAATTTGCTCGAATTTAGCTCGATTTTTTATTCTACTTCATGTTCATTTGCATAAGCTACATACGAATGCAGGTGTACTCGATGACGTCACCAACCACATCTTTGCCTACTTATTCTAGTTACTATAGAACTTGAATTCCAGCACAAATTCTCCCAAACGCTGAAAATGTTTCTCTCCAACTGTACTTGGACTGCCGACTTGTCTCATCACAATGCTTGTCCAAGGGACTTTTTAGACGAGTGGACAGGAAGTGGCGAGAATAATATACTCATCGCACTTACGCTCTTCACACTTACGTTTGTAGGTTTATTTGGGGTAGTGGTTTTCACTTGAGAAGAACCAAGCAGAGATGGTATCCTACCCTGATATTTGATCGGTGATATTGTCGTGTTATGGTGCTAGAACTGAAAGTAGCTTCACGAAAAAAAACTAGGCTAGCAAGACTGCCTCGTACCTAGTTCCTACATTTTTGAATCATTTGGGCCTCTGGCCAGTATGCATACCGCTGCTGACCAGTAAATACAACACATTTAACCGAAAATTGCACTCACATTCAATTTCAAATAGGTATACTTTGTCCAATAATGTAATACTATTATTATATTCAGTTTGTTCTGGCGGTTGTCTCATCCACAATGCCGATTCCTGCAGGAATATTCATGCCGGTTTTCATTATCGGAGCATCTTTCGGAAGACTCGTTGGAGAACTGATGGCGACTTTGTGAGTTAATTCATGGACTTACAAGATTTATACTTATTGTATATTAGTGGGATATTTATTAGTTAGACTCCGAGTATGGTTGAAAAAAATTGTCGCTAGAGGATACTATAGTATTGAATGTTATCGAACATATATCGACTTATTTAAACCACCTTTGTTCGATGCCCCAGCATTTCCGCTTACCTTTACACATGTACCTTATATCCCTTATTACCGTTTTTCTGTCTTAACTGTATTTATTGTCTTAATTATGTATGTTTGTGCGCACCTTTGTGGTGTAATAAATTATTGTTATTAATATATTTCCTTCAGGTACCCGAACGGCATCCGAGATGGAGAGCAACTTGAAATATATCCTGGGATTTATGCGGTTGTCGGTGAGCATATCGGGATATTATATTGTATTTTATATTTTGTTCTTCACATTGTTCCTTGTTACCATACCATACCATACGCTGCTCACTATCATCTTGCAATTTTGGTGCCGTCTGGTGCAGTGCTTATAACAAAATTTCTAGAACTTGGCAATGAGATCTTTAACATGTATTAAATCTATAAGCGTTACTCGATTAATATTTAGGTGCTGCCGCGTTCTGTGGTGCCGTAACGCACACAGTCTCCGTCGCAGTGATTGTATTTGAATTGACAGGGCAGCTAATGCATATTCTACCAGTGATGATAGCCGTTGTCATTGCAAATGCGGCGTGCAGTTATTTACAAGTGGGTCCAATTTTTCTCGCCTTGTATCTTTTCTATGTGAAAAAGGCTAGATTCATGACTTTGAGATCCACGAGCATTTTACTCTGTTCACGAATAGATATCACAGAAATATACCGTACTCAACACAGACAGTTCGAGGACTAGCTCATTCGTTTGTTATCTTGCAGTCTGCGAATAGTTAGAGTATTAATTCTAAATAAAATCGAGATCTTTCCACGTGCGCACAAACCCATTCAATTTTCACATTGTCGTTTTTACACTATGTTTCTATGTACTTACAGCCTTCCATCTACGACAGTATTATTCAAATGAAGCATTTACCATACTTACCGGATCTTAGCCACTCGTCATCGATGTAAGTTTCATCTAAGGTACCAATGCAGTATTCTGATAATTGTTTTGATTGCGCACAATTGATGCTCCCATGGCTCAGTGCCAAGTGCCTGCGAACAAGTTATAGACCAAGGTTCGAACCACACATGACACATATATTGAACAGACTAGCTGGACGATGGTTAACCTTTTATTCAAGATAAGGCAATAAGGCTTAGTAATGGCTCGATCCTCGATGATCTGCCTGAAGAACTCGGACCTCCGAGTAGTTGCTCCTCAGCGAGCGGTAGACAATCCCGGACTTCCGGGAGAAGAATGATAGCAGCCGGACTTCCGGCAGAAGATACAGTCGATCCAAAAGAAGATGGAGAAGGAGCATCCCCTGATCTAGAATGGGGGATATTTATTCGTATACAAACACATGCAAATCAGTTCTGTGATTCCTTATTTAGACGGTTCATCTGTAAATAACACGTCTTACATAATTCCTCTATCGTAATACGTTTCTAGGTCACGAAAGTCGTGACATATATAGAGGGAATTTATTTCAGATTTCACAACATCAAGGCCGAACAGATCATGGTTTACAATGTGAAATATCTCTGGAAATCGATTACTTACGCGGAAATTCGGAACTTATTAGAACGTTTTCCCAAGCTCAGAGCCTTTCCAATAGTAGAAGAGAAAAGTGGGCGCAGATTATTTTTATTCTACTTCGCTTATTTCAGCTTTGAGATCTTTTGTACTTTACAGACTTTACTGCTTGTATAGTGGAACTCACATAGGGGATGTCATCTTACATACATAGATGCAAAAGTCACAATCGGGACCAAAAGTTAATTGTTGAGTTACTTTATTAAAGCGAAATACCTGTCGGTTTTTGAAACACATCGAGTAGACCAGCATCACTATGCAGCTTATGCAAATGAACATAAATAAGAATAACGAGCTAAATTCGAGCAAATTAGCATAAATACGTAAGAATTCAGTTGTCCACGAAGCGTTACAAAAACCAGCCGGCATTTCGCTTTAACTTTCTGAAAAACATTTTCATTCTCCAGGATCTCGCATTCTTCTCGGGTCGGTGAGTCGTGTAAAACTATTGGAACTAATCGATAAAAGGATTGGGATTGCACCTCGACAAGCGGAAGCCTCACGAAGGATGTGTGAATCCTTTCAAGTAAGGCTTACGACAAATTTTAAAACATTACCTTGGTTTTTCTATCGTCCATTAGAGATTTTTCACCACCGTATTTGTTTGACATGTTTTGTAATTTTATAAATTTTGGTCATAACGAAAAATTGGGGTTTCAGTCGAGCGGGATCGAACCCGCATCTTCATCTATCCGCTATCCGGGCCCACGCATTTACCATTAAGCTACCGGCACCCAACACCAACAGTTGAAATTATGAGATGTACCAAGCTACCCATGTCTGGTAATGAATACCTTGAAAGGTAAAGGTATTCAAGGTATTCATTACCAGACATGGGTAGATTGGTGCATCTCATAATTACAACTGTTGGTTTGGGAACATACAAAAACCGAGAGATCGCTGGCCATTCGCGGAACTCACCCAGTGTCCAGTTTTACCCTGATCATGGCCTGATACCGTTGCGACGATTCACAACGGTTAACAGTTACCGTATGCATGAAACAGCGGGAACCTGGGTGGGAGAATTTGTCCCTGTGTGTCTCTGTTTCGTGTGATCCCTCTCTTTCTCTCATCAACAACTGGGAAGCTGGGAGCTTCCCGGCACGTTCGTGCATACGGCGACAGATTGATAAAGTCATTTCAAATAAAAGTTTTGCAGAGGCAATCTTCGCGTCCACGTCTTAGTCTCAATGAACCCGACGTTATGAAGAAGAGTTTCGGAGTGGACGATCCACTCCTCAGGTATCATCATCTATCTTCTTATTATATAAAAGAGTAACTGTAGCGTAATTTGCATACCGATGTGCGTTACGGAAATGCAAATTTCGTGTTCGGGTATAAAAAGAGTTTCGTAGCTCAATATCGAAGTATGCATATGCAATTGTTTCCTATTATGTGAATTTCTTATGATACGTTTGAAACTTTGTATATAATATGCCCATGCTAAACCAATCATATTTCCATGTAAGTCGCCCCAGGCGGCGTGTGCCGACTAGTCTTATTATATATCTTATTATATAAAAGAGTAACTGTAGCGTAATTTGCATACCGATGTGCGTTACGGAAATGCAAATTTCGTGTTCGGGTATAAAAAGAGTTTCGCAGCTCAATATCGAAGTATGCATATGCAATTGTTTCCTATTATGTGAATTTCTTATGATACGTTTGAAACTTTGTATATAAGTATGCCCATGCTAAACTAATCATATTTCCACGTAAGTCGCCTCGGGCGGGTAGCCGGCTGGTAGTATATATTTTATATATAAAGTTGGGAGCTTTGTTTGTTTGTTTGTGCGTTTGTTTGATTGTACGTTTGGATGATGTGCGTTACGCTCAGGTTGTAGGATTGGTTCAGTAGTTCACGTTCCCGTGCACTGAGCCATCTCACTTCCCGAGCGCCCCTCTCACAAACGTCCAAAAAAGGCTGCATATATGGAATATGTGTGGTGTATCGTTCGGGCGTTTCCGCGGCGCTCAAAGTACTAGGTGTAAACTACAAAGACCATGCAAATCTACAGCAACAAATGAAGGGACGAAGCGAGGATTTTAGCATATGATCCTTGCCCCTTTTTTTTTAACTGATTTTTAATCTACGTTTCACGTATGCATAAAATAAAGTAAATTTACTAGAAAGTCGCCTCGGGCGGCGTAGCCGGCTGGTATATTATGATACAATTTGTTTTCACATATTAACATACATTATACTTATTATCTAATATAGTGCATATTTTGGGGTCTCCGTCTCGAAAATTCAAAATTCATATGAAGTAACGTAATTGCCTGTAATATAGTTCTTTACATAAAATATTTCAATAATCGTTGCGATCTTTCAGCGCTGTCAATTTATTCAAACGGTAAATGTTCAATGTAATGTGGTTTCGTATAATTGTCGTGTAATAGTGTAGTATAGATGTTCTTTCCTTAATTTGCTTTTCCAAGGTGGTGCCGTGTACAGTAGTAGCAGTACCGTGGTGAGATTCAGTTGCAGAACATTCTCGAAGAGTACAATAAAATTGAACAATATAGTGGTTGAAACCTATATTTCAATCAAAACATATACTCATACGCTGCGCTGACTGTGGCACCCCACAATTTTCTTTCTTATTTTATGGTGTTTCAAAGTATGCAGAAAACTTACCGTATTTTGGGACTACACAAGAATATTTATTTAATTTTTCATATTAAATATGCATGTTTCGTGCAGAAATACGGTAGTATTGACAGAATCACGGACATTTTTTGGGATACTTTGAAACCCCATTACATTAGTGATGAACTGACAATGAGAGATCAAAAATAAACTGAACAAAAATTATTTTTCAGATTTTTCTATAATTTTCAGATTTTCCGTCGTCCAGCTACCAATGACACTAAATCGCCGAAAATCCGCGACGCCGAAAAGGACGCGCCGGTTTAGGTGAACACTTTTATATTATGCGGTGCACATGAACGTTCTTCTTGTTCGCCGCGGGACTGCATATGGCGCGCCCAAAAACTTTGCTGCGTGGTCTTGTGGTCTTGCCCGCGTTGTGCTTTGTGTAGGTCTTGTTCAGAATCTATGTATTTGAAACAACATTATGAAGGCATTGACGATAGATTAATATCTTATGATTCATACAAATAAAGGCGCGTTCGAGATGGGAAAAGTCTGAAGAATTCCGGAAAAATTCGGTTCAATATGGAACATTTGCATAATGCTGAAAAGCAGGATATTCAGCTGTGTTTGTCTGGGGTCTCTCATTTTGGCTCATCTCTAAACTTTTCTTTCGTTTCCAACTTGAACCAGCTTTTTCCGGAATTCTTCAAACTTTTCCCATCTTAAAGGATCGCAGTCACTACAAAATCGTCGTTTTTCTTCGAGTTTACTTGTATTTAGGAAAGAATAGAGACAAATACTTTGCCAAAAGAGAATAATTTGAATTCCAACTCAGGGAGTGAACAAGTAGAAAAGTAGTTCTACTTAACTACCGCAGGATCACGAAACGTGTTCATACAGCCGCTTCCCGATCGGGAGTATGCAAATTATTTCGGCAAATATCTGCATATTATATCTTTACATATACGGCAAGGGTCTGCAGGCATATCACTACACGTTTCATAATCCCGAGTTAAGTAGAACTACTTTTCTACTTGTTCACTCCCCTGAGTTGAAATTCGAATTATTCGGTTTTGGTAAAGTATTTTTCTTTCAACACACATCGACTTAAAGGGATGGGTTCACTACAAAATCACCTTGTTTTTATGCTTTAGTTTGATTGTACAAAGGAAAACTTAAACAAAGAGCATAAAAAATATTCCTTGAATTATTCCCTAGGGAAGATATTAGGTAAAAAAGGTGAGTATTGATCGACCTTCCGATAAAGTTGTACTGCAAGATAAATTAAGGAAGCTAATGTTTAAATGTTTATTAGACTCTTAGAAAGAGCGCAACGCCATAAGAGACGATGAAAGAATTCAATGATTTTAAAATTCAAAGTAGTAAATCAAAGATAAGACGAAAAAATGCATAGCATTATATATGTATATATATATCACCAAAGATAAGAAAGTAATTCCACAGAGAGTAGTTGTAACTGACACTTCAGCAAAGAAAATGTATTCACACAAGCAGCTAACAATTTTGTAGTTTTGACTAGTTTAGCCACGTTACCTCAACACAAAACTACGTGCACACGATATCAGCAATCCTAAACGTGCCACACTCCAAAATACAACAGTATACTATAGCTGAACAATGTCAAAATAGCTCAGGGCCATAACACAAAGAAAATTGGGACCTAGCATCAGAACCGCCCTCCGCCCGCAGGAGTCTGCATGCGCTACATAGCTAAACTAGTTTGAGTATTTAGAGTAAGGTTAATTGCTTGTGTGAAACCATTTTCTTATGAATATTCAGAATTAAGAGCATTCGTTGTTGTACCGTATAATACCGAACCCGCATCTCAACTTCAAGAGTTGACAAAAAATCAAAAGAAACAAAAGAAAGAGAGCAGAAGAAAGAAAATATGCTTATATTTATCCTTATCGCCGTCGTGGTGTCTTCAGCTGTAATTTCCACTACTTTGATGTTGAGCGTATTCTAAAGTAATCAACGATTAACTGATATAATGTTTTCCATTTTTTCCATCCTGAGAATATCGAGGATGTCAATTGATTTTAGCTTGTTTTTAAAAACTTGAGAATTTTCTGATACTAAAGCTTCCTGTGGAAAATGTATACACGAAAGCCATCTAGCCGTTCTGATAAAGAAAGAGTGAAATTTGACGTTTTTGCGGCTGAATTCTATGTTGAGATTGAAATAACTGGATCTACTCATTGGTCTCCAAATATAGTATTTACCACTATCTATGTTCACCTCTCGTTTTAAGATTTTAAAGGAAGTAACAAGATCTTTTTGAATACGGCGTTCTTGAAGGCTTATGAGGCCCAATATTTTAAGACGCTCAGCGTATCTGGGAATAATAATACCTGGTCTCGCACATTTTTTGAATATTATCCACGTGATTGTCGCTTGCACATCCTCCAGTTCTTTTATATGAGTTGATAAGTAAGGATTCCAAACACATGAGGCAAATTCAAGTATAGGCAGAACCCAGACTTTATAGGCTTTTATGAGAAGGCGAGGATCTCTGAGTTGAAGAGTACTATTTATACCATAGAAACAACGGAGAGCTTTGGTGGTAATATTGGAAATGTGGTTAGAGAAGGACAAAGATTCATCAAAAATAACACCCAAATCACGCGCAGTATTTTCCGATTGGACTAGTTGTCCTTGGATAGAGTAAAAATTGCGTGGATTATTCCTGCCAATGTGTAAAGCGGCGCATTTGAGAGGCGCAATTTTTAGTTGCCATTCATTACAATAATCTTCTAATTTTCGTAAACACATATCTAGTTCATCTACCAAATTCTGAGAGGAAGTGGAATATTGAAGTAATAACTTGACATCATCAGCAAAGATTGATATTTTGACATTAGGACAACAGGTTAAATAGCTGGGCAGATCAGAAAGATATAAAATAAATAAAGTCGGACTAATGACTCCCCCTTGCGGGACACCCGAAGAAGCAGGAAACTCATCAGAAAGCACATCATCAATTTTCACACGAAACGACCTATCCTTTAGGTAAGACTTTATCCAGTTAACAAGTTGGTTAGGTAACCCTAGTGAGCTTAGTTTGTATACCAATTTCTCGTGACTAACAGAATCAAACGCTTTCGCCAAATCGATATATATCACATCTACAAAACCACCATCATCTATCTGTTTTGCATACATATGCTGGCACTCTAATAACTGGAGATCAATGCTTCTACCCTTTACAAAACCATATTGTTCAGATGGCATGATGTTAAGCTTAGTAATCCACTTTTGTAGTTCCCTCAATACAAACTTTTCAATGCATTTACTTGTAGAAGGCAAGATAGTGATTGGTCTATAGTCAACAGGTAAAATAGGATTTTTCTTTTTTGGTATAGGAGTAACGAGCCCTTGTTTCCAAATATTCGGTACCACACCCTGCTCAATGGAAAGATTAAAGATGTATGATAGGGGCTCTGCTAGCTGTTGGCGACATCGTTTGAGAACTATTTGTGGAATCTTATCCGAAGTATTAGATACAGAAAACTTGATAATGTAATATTGATAATGTAAATAGATAATGTAAGAGATATGGCTGAAACACACTGTTTTGAACAAAATAAACTGTAGTCTTCATCGTTTATTTTACTTAAAGGGAATGTCAAGCCGGTTTTTCATGTTGGGCTCAAAAGAAAGCTTATGTTTTGAAGGTAAGGAAAGTGAAAATAAAAATAAACAAAAACTTTCATATAAGAAGAAAAACAATTTCAAACCCCTCCAAAAAACTCCTTCAATATGGGATTCTGGTCATTTTGACAAAATCAGAACTATTCTCTGTCCGCAGGACCGTTTGCTGTTAGACAGCAAAGAAAAAGAGGAGGGCGCGAGAGAAATTTGTTTAAGTCAGCAAAGAAAAAGAGGAGAGCGCGAGAGAAATTGTGTAAACTACGGTAGCTGTGACAGCGTGTTATAGAATATCTGTGAATCAGGCTTGACATTCGCTTTAAAACAATGAAAAAACAGTGTGTTTCAGCCATACATCTTAGCTTCCTTAGTTTATCTTGCAGTACAACTTTATCGGAAGATCGATCAATACTCACCTTTTTTTACCTAATATCTTCCCTAGGGAATAATTCAAGGAATACTTTTTATGCTCTTTGTTTGTTTTCCTTTGTACAATCAAACTAAAGCATAAAAACAAGATGATTTTGTAGTGAACCCATCCCTTTAAGCATGTAGAGACCAGAGTCCCGTTTTTCGAAGAATTCAGAAATTAAATCTTCCATGCAGTGCGGTATCTCCTCTGGATGCTCAAAGTTGATTTTGATAGTAAATTTAGGTGTTTTCGAAAGCAAAACACAGAAGACAGGTGGTAATTGCATGCGTCTTTCTTCATCTTTTATTTTATTTTTACTATCAATTTCATAACATAATAGATATGCTTCATCTTTTAGCTACTTTTTATGATCAATTGCATAACCGATATAATTTCATAACATAATAGATATGCTTCATCTTTTAGCTACTTTTTATGATCAATTGCATAACCGATATGTATTAAATCAAGAACTTCCTGCGTGCAGAGCTTAGCTAATGCGGTTGTCAGCAACATATCAAAGAGCTGTCGAATATGTGGCTTTTGTTTAGTGAAACGGAAAGGTCGATTCTAAACACCGCTGATAGAGAACGTGCGTTTTCGGGACCGATTTCCACAGTTCACTCGATCGAGTCAAGCCTGGGAGGTGAGCTAATCGGAGGCCGTATTCACCAACACTGAGCCTTCCATGGCCTCCCCAGGGAGCTAGAGAGTGCGTAGAGAAAAGATTCAGAGCGCTGTGACCCTAGGGAGGGCTCCCTGTGAGTTGGTGAACACGGCTGGGTTGGATGGGAGAGCAGGGGCGGGGTATTTTTCCACCCGGGGTACTGTACCCCATGTTTCCCTTCCCTATCACTTCTCGTTGGGGTAATCTACTCGAGTAGTTTTGTGTTCTCTCTTTGTACTGATCTCCCGTAGGTGAACTGCTTTTCTTTTGCCTGGGGAATTTTAGTAGAATGCAGGAACTGTATTTTGGTTATTTTATGTAGAGGTTTATTGATAAACGACAAGCACAATATAACTATAACAAGGTGTGTAAAACAAAAACAACTTTAGATATATTTCGTCGTTCGTTGTCACGAATTTCCTTCGGCAGAATTACCAAAAGGGAGACAAACGGAATGGTATATGACTTGTATGGAGACGATGTGAGTTTGAGATATTTTGGGATTATCTATCTATCTTTTTATCTCCTATCATGGACGATCATCTTTAAGGAGCCACCTGAGAGAGAGAGAGAGAGAGAGAGAGAGAGGAGAGGGAGAGAAGTATTATACTGCATTTAGCGCATATTATGGGAGAAAAGTCGGCTTGCCGAGAAAATGGAACTGGATGAAATCGCCATTGACCCAGCACCTTTTCAATTAGTCGAACACACGTCGCTATTCAAGGTTGGTTGACCATTCTGTCATGCGGCTATCATGGCCCACCCTGGGCCGGTGCGCCGCCTACACAAGGCCGGAAATCGGTGGGCCACCCGTTTTTTGTAGGCCGCGCACCGGCCAAAGTTTCGCGTTGAGGAGGTCATACCAAAGAAAAGTGTCATAAACTGCTTCTGAATAACATCGACAGAACCTAGTCGGACGGGTTTCGGCATGCTATTTTATCTTTTCATTCCATAAACTTTGTTCAGGTCCACTCTCTCTTCTCCTTATTGGGTCTCAACCGAGCATATGTGACCAAAGTCGGAAGACTAATCGGGGTTGTGTCCCTTCGAGAGGTTGTTATGCAGTATACTAATGCCTAACGGTAGTGCATCTAGTTTAGGATTTATGCCCATGCCCTTTGTTTTTCTATTTTCAGTACTAGTTAAACACTCTGCCCGCTATGTTTGATAAACTATATTTCTTATAACAGTCATTATACTATTAATATGTATGTTTATGACAGTTATTCCATGGTTTCAGTACAATTTTCCTTACTCATAACATTCTCTTGTTTATTATTTTTATTTTAAACGATGCCCATTTAATAAACATCTCTTTCCAGGTGCGGATAGCCATAGAACGGGCTCAAGTGGGCGCCCTCTGTCCCGGGGGACCTCCTTTAGTTGAGGAGTCGGAAGTGATTGATGATCAAACTGACTCCGATTCGGACTACGAAGACGCCCTACAGGTGGGATGCGTTGCGTGGCGCAAGGTGCACCCCACCAAAAGTGTGTAAAAATTGGCAGCTGTGTAAAACCAGCGGAGATAAATCGGCTTCCCGAGAAAATGGCCTCCGTTCGGCTTCATAGATGAACCGGACGCCGGTGCACCGTTTCTGCTGATTCGGTTGATATAACCCGGAACTCTTTATTTTTTCACGCGCACTTTGCCTATGCAGAAAAGTCTGCTCTGCATCGTGCGTGTGTGTATCAATAGGTAAAGATAAGTTTTTATATTAAAAATGTATATTACAGCCCAGACTCGAAGTCGTCAGGCCCACTTCGGTATATGCAAATCAATTGCTAGATGAAAATACGCCAAATGGAAGTTCCAATAGCAGGATAGGATCGCCACGCTTAGCTAGGTGAACTGATTTTATTCACTGGGAGAGTCTATATTTTACGTAACAGGGTGCCATGTGTAGTCTATAACTAAGGGGTACTAACGTTTGCATAACAATATCCTTTAAAGGGTCAGGCCCATTTCAAATTACCCCTATTTTTGATGACTCCATCGGATTCTCCGTTTCAAATATAGTAAGCGGAATTCTTTTCCAGTTTTCAGTCGCAATATTCACGCAGTTTTCAGCAATTTACCGTGGCCAGTCATACACAACAATCAATCGCAGCTGTCACGCCCATTCGCGCTGATTGGCGGATTGGCCAATATCGCAATTGCCACGCCCAATAGAGCATATTGTCCAATTAGCGCGGAGGGGCGTGACAACTGCGATATAGTTGGTTATGACTGGTCATGGTAAATTGCTGAATACTTTTGCGACTGAAAATTGGAAAAAAATTCAGCCTACTATATTTGAAACGGAGAATCCGATGGAGTCATCAAAAATAGGGGTAATTTGAAATGGGCCTGACCCTTTAATAATTTGTTTGTATATATAGATACGCTTTCGCACAACGCCGTTTGTCTTTGCGTAAGCTTTGATTATCATCTACTATTGTATTATTAACTATTATTAGAATAGTAAATGCTCAATAATTAATGTTACATCAGCCAAGTCGCAAAACTCGATTGAACAATGACTACTTTTCAGGCTCTTATCGCTTCGGAACAAAAGTCCCAATCGAAGCGTAACGCGTAATGAACAAACTAATTTACGAATACGTAATAAGACACCAGGTAAGACTTTATGTAAATTGAAAATTATGCGCCCCAGGGGTGCGCGCGAGGTGTAGAATTCTAGTTGGAACACCTTCGTATACTTGTGGCTTCTGGCGCATCGAAAGAGATACTGAGCCGCTCCACCGCAGTGCACCCTCTTGTTTTGCGCGGAGTTTCAGCAGTGATAAAAATCTATCGTTTCAGTTAACTTGCCCCTGATCTCCGTGACTCAAGTAGACGAGGATGCCGGAGCCGATCGGAAGTCTTCTACGACGGAAGAACGATGCAGCAACTTGTCCACGCAAATGTAGCCTGAAGTTAATTATATTACCGAAACCTTCCACCGTAGCTATATAGGACTTCTTACCGTTCCCGTCTACAGTAGTTACAAACCCTAACTGTTTACAGCTATGTCTTAGGTGTGAGTTGTAGGTCCCTCCCCCACAAATAACAACCAAAATTAGATAGAATGTGTCTACCACTGTACGACCATTCCGAAAATCCTGCCATGTAGAAAGTAAGAGAATTTACTGGTCTTTACTTATATTTTTCTGTTTTCTTTAAAGCGAAATACCAGCCGGTTTTTGGAACACATCGAGTACATCACCATGCTTATTCAGCTTATGCAAATGAAAATAAATTAGAATAAAAAATCGAGCTAAATTCGAGCAACCTAGCATAAATGAGTGAGAACGCAGTTGCCCACGATGCGTTTCAAAAACGCGGCCAGTATTTCGCTAGAAATATCCAACAGTCCGTATTACATTGGTGAAATTTTTTATACATTTTGTTCCATTTTTCTAGTCGTTGATCACGTTTCTATATATTTGTTCTACAATGAGAATAGGTAAGGATGGAAGTGAAATAATTCATTTATAAAATGGACAGTACATATATTTATGTTCACAGTCCACATGTTATGCAAACGGGACTATACGAACTGGTACATGCCAAATTATTCTGCGAATTATAAATGTTGATGTGTTTATTTTTGGACGATTATATATCTTTTTTTTCTTTTCGTATTTTCCAGAAGAAAGCATATCCATGACACTGGTTTTGATAGAATTTCCTACAATAAAAAAACTCGTTCACCGAGAGGACAAACTTGCCAACTATCAAAATTCTTGCTTTGAAGTAACAACAAACATCAAAAATCATGATTTATTAAACGAGTGTACACGGTACAACTCTGTGCCTGCTTATTTGGATAGAGATCTTCAATATGTCAAACATGAAATCAACATTTAAACACTTGGGCTATCTTATTATATAAAAGAGTAACTGTAGCGTGCGCTAGCACTCACGTTACGGAAGTAGAATTCGAATTAATTGTTCAGCTTTGGATATAAAAGAGTGCCGCAGCTTAAATTAGAATATTCTCATGTAAAAGAACGATGTATGTCTTCATTCGTAAATATTTTCATCTACGTTACAAACGTTTCTAGCTAGCCGGCTGGTGCCTAATATAAGCTAATTGGATTACAATGCACTATCGTATTACATATGGTATATTCATGTTAGTTTGTTGAATTTATTCACTTATATATTCCCAATTTGCTTCCTCTTTTATCGATCATGTGTACAAAATAACGATAAGGCAAAAAAAAATCTGCCCATTATTATAAGTTCTATCGGGCAGGCATTTCAATAAGTACTACTTTGTTATCCAAAATTTCTCAACATGTTGAGAGCGCTCACAAACAGCTTCGCATTTAGAACTGTGGAAACTTATTATATTTGTATGGATATTATTATTATTAACTTTGCACAATGTTGATTGATGGATTCACAATCGATGGTTCGTGGTTCTGGTTAGGCTTAGGCTTAGGCTTAGGCTTAGGCTTAGGCTTAGGCTTAGGCTTAGGCTTAGGCTTAGGCTTAGGCTTAGGCTTAGGCTTAGGCTTAGGCTTAGGCTTAGGCTGCAATTATTTTCCAATTCCCAGACCGGAGGAAACTCCGATTGGGCCGACTCCGGGGACTCCGACGCCTATTCCAGAACTGATTCCGAAAAGTCCCCCATTGCCGAGTCCTCCTCCCAGGCCACCACCGCCCATGCCGCCTCCTGAGCCGGGAACGGGACCAGCAGTTCCGATACCGGGAGCTGAGATGCCTGAAAGTAGTTGTGGATAGAATACATGAAGTCTTTGGGGGTCACAGTAAACGAACATTTTACCGGTCACACACACACGCGCACGCACACACAGCACGCACGCACTCCCGCACGCAAGCACGCACGCACGCATAATGCATAATACCTTTCATTCTTGGAGTAGTCTGTTACCTCCAAGAGTGACTGGCTTGACACTTTGATTCGTTGATACATTTTAACTAGAACCATTGAAACGCACCTAGCCCCGTGTTCACTCCGACTCCCGCAGCGTTGACGCCTCCACCGATTCCTATTCCGCCGGGATTACCTCCTCCGCTGAAATGAAAATTTGTGATGTAACGCAATATAACGGCCGGTTTTGAAACATATGTTTACAGCTGTATTCCTTACGTAATGATAATTGAACACCCTCAGTATGCCTACCCTCCAAAGCCTGGTGATCCTCCTCCTCCTAGTCCTCCAGAACCAAAAGATGGTGAAGGTGCCTGACTGTGTCCACCCGACTCGCCAAGACGTGTCCTCAAATAGAATAATTCTGATTATGAGGCCATATTCACCACTCCTCTTCCCTCGGGAAAACAGTCCCTGGGGACAGAAAATAGCATTCTAATGCGAGAGACGCAGAGAAAAGGACGGGAATTCCCACATGGGGAATTGAGTGGTGAATATGGTCTCAGAAAGCATTTCAGTCTGCACATTTCATAGAGCGGAACTAGACTTGTTTTGAAACTTCTGCCGGACTATCGCATTCTCATGAATTGTGTGTCCATAAATTCTGGGACCGCACCAAACTGCACCAACCTGCTAAAGCATAATTGGACAGTAAATGTTTCATAAACCATATGCCATACCGCTTGAAATTCACGCGCATTCTCATAGCGAAACTCATAAAACACGAAATTGAAACAAACTTGACAAATTCGCGGGTTTCGCCCGAGTCCATAAAACTGTCGATTTCTTCTTTATTGCTGCTAAAAAAAAATTTTGTTCAATTTTCATTTTATTCACTTTCGATTAATTTCTCCTCTCTACTATTTGCATGGACTATAAAAATTTAGTCAATCTAGGTGCTTGCTTTTTTCTTTATCACGTTTGGCGTGCTAATCATGGTTAATGCTACAGTAAACTTTCATCCAGATCTTTTAAAGCGAAATACTGGCCGGTTTTTGAAACGCATCGGGTACATCAGCATTCTTATGCAGAATATGTAAACGAACATAAATTAGGATAAAAATCGAGCTAAATTCGAGTAAATTAGATAAATACACAAGAATTCAGTTGCCCGCGATGAGTTTCAAAAACCGACAGGTATTTCGCTTTAAGTGCTGCACAACTTTATTGTAATACAAATACTGTACCAACCTCTTATGTTCATCTTCGCCCCAAAGATCTTCATCGGGAATTTCTTCGTGATGAGTTTTATGTGTTCTCGGTTTGCTAAATCAAATTAAATAAACTCAAGCACATAACGAAACTACCGCGCGCCTAGCCCCAATACAACAAATGAGGTCCAAATACAAGTAACCATAGCTCAGCTCCTCTACATAATTTGACTTTTCAACTATGTACTTTCTTTTGGACTACTTTATGTTATTTGTCCATGCAAGCATTACTCCTGAGTGCTCATCAACTAGTGATGTTTCTGATGTATTATTAAAGGCTCACTGATACTTCAAGAAGCAAAGTCCTCTCTCAAACTGTATTTTGGTGGTTTGGATTTCATTTTGAGTACGTTTTCTATAGTGTGCTATCAGTGTGCTTAGGTCTAGAGAAGTAACACGGAGCCTTTAATCACTTATGCTTACTTTACTCGTTTTCAAATTACACCTGTTGGCACCTAACGAAGTGGTTGCGGCTTGACCCGAACTCGGGTCGGCTGACTGAAAAGCGCGAACGTTCCCAATGGACCACCCAGGTCAGTATGCTTACACAGTGATTCTGTCATCCTCATCGTCGTGCGTACTTCCACGAAGACCGTGCTCATCTCTATCTTCTTCCTCCTCAAAGTTGAACGCCTTCTGATGGTGTTTATGGTGATGCTGTAAACTAGTTTTATTGCAGATATTTATTGGAAATACTACAGTAGAAAGGATCTGTGCAAAATCTTCTATCGTGTAAATCTTTTACCGTGATATGAAAATGTTTTCCGTAGCGCATGTTGGACACTGTACCTCTATGTATTATATGCAAATTCTGTTCATATTCTTTCAAATGCAAGCACCGGATAGTAGATGCTAATGCGCATGGTACAGCAGGTATCCAGCACGTTTTTTTTTATTTAAATCATTTCCTGAAGCTCACGTGATAATGTCCTCCTTGTGGGTCCAGTACATCCCAGCCGTTTTCCCAGGGTCCAGAATCACCGTATCCATAAGCTCCGCCTCCTCCACCACCTGCACCATATCGAGATCCACCGTACCCTCTGTCTTGCTGTCCCCCAAAGCTGAAATTCAAATTTTATATTACGAGCTAGGACAGTAGTTAGCCTTTGGGTTCAGCCGGGAAGTGAACCCGGGACCTCTCGCTCCCAACGCGACAATCATACCACTAGACCAGTAAGCCATTCTTACTCCTATGGAACAATATAGATTAAGGACAAAAGTGTGTCGTGGAACGGATTCGATCCCGGGTCGCTTGCATGGAACAAGTGCTCAAAAATGTTCAAAAAAGTACATCGAGATGAAGTTTTTTAGTTTAGTTTAGCTGGTCATCCTACAAAAGACAATTAACAGCTGCTAGACACTGGTTGGTTAATGAGCGGACTGCGGCTTGATACAAACGTCAATTATGTGTCATGCACGGTCAAAGAGTATTTTTTAAACAAAATGCCTTACCCTCCACATGAAGAGGCCGAATACTGTGGAACGTATGGCCTAAATAGGTAGATTACGTTATCTATTTACGTTCCTTTTATTATCTTATTAAAGCTAAATACGGGCCGCTTTTTGAAACGCACCGTGGACAATGCTGGCGTTCTCGATGTGATTCAAAAACCGGCCGGTATTTCGCTTTAACTTCAAGGCAAGTATTCAATAACTAGAAGCCCTTATTTTTTAGCCTTTCATAGAAATTTTTCAAACTTGCCTGCATGATGGAGGACAGTTGCATGGATCAGAAAGGTACTCGCGACATCCACTGTATACTGCTGAAAAACGATATTTTATGCAAAAAAACGACGTATTCACGAAGACCACAGGACAACCGCCGGTAACCGGTCACCAAATGGTCTCCATCGAAACTAATTTCACGACCAATAGCCGACCATTTGACAGCCAGCTAGATGGATTTTCAAGAAAACAGTGCCGAGTGTTTATGAAACAATTTTTAAATCATTGCAACTTTCCGTACTACTGAAATCGAAGAGAATCTTCTTGTTACTAAGACACTAATAAAAAGTCTAAAATAAGTATCTCGTCCTCATCTGGTCTGTGCTACACTTTCTCTTTATTGCATTAGTTTTACCTGCTATTGTTTCCAATAAAGATTTATATAATCAAATCACTTACGCGATCCGCGCCTCAATTTGTAGTATCCGCGAGAGTTGGGCTTAAAATATTGTGGCTGAATAAATCCAGCCCCATCTGAGGGAGATGGGAAAGCATTTGGTTGCTGATAGGTTGCCGCAGGTCCAGATGACGCGTAGGTTGTAGGGCTCGTTTGTGGAACAGTGTATATAACTGATGGCTGATTATACTGCATAGGCTGCGCCAAGGGTTGAGCAAAGGGAGCTGACGGAACCTGGAAAAAAATGTATGTTATTAAATTATGGGATCAGTCTTCCTGATCTGACTTCTAGGGTCTATTTAAAGAAAAATATGCCCTTGAACAGGACCGAATTCTTTTTTTTTTTTTGCAGTTTCAGTAACTTAGAATTAGTATTGCGGACAAAACTGGCTTTATTATTCAACAAAATGTCAGTGAGACAAATTTTGGCAAACTCTAATATCATGTTCTGTATGAATCGTTAAAATGTTTATATAACACATAGCTTACCTGGCCAACATATATAGTCCTCACATATGGATTGGCTGCGTATAATGGTGCAGACGCTGGAACTGACACATAATTTCCAGCCAATGCTTGGGGTAAAAGAAGTAGAAAGATATACATTATTGAAGAATTCGTGAATATTTTGCTTTCCCTCTGGTCGTTTTGCTTTTCACTTCTTCACTTTAGTTCATAAATTCCCAGAGAGGGTCAGACTTCTAAGCGAGAATAGATGTTCTCCTGAAGAGATTCTATCTTGAACACTGTAGTTCAAAAGTAAATCTTCGGTGGTCCTGGAAATATGTTGCATCATCAAAGTTTCGTGTTTAAAAAATACGGTAACTTTATTAAAGGTAAGCGTCTAAAACACAAAGTGATTAATCAGAGAAACGTGTTAGGTGTCAAGCGTCAAACTTAAAACCAGTGTGTTTTGAAAAAGTTATTTTTCGTTTTCGAAAGGAGGCTGCAAATGTTACCATTTTCAGAATTGGTAATTGGTAGTGAAAAAGATCGCCTCCTAGGAAATACTATGCGTTCTAATGTAAGGGCAGTAAGGGGCGCCTATAAGGTTTATAACCTAAGGTACAGTACCCATGGGGCCATGGGTATAAGGCGCCTATAAGGTTTATAACCTGAGGTACAGTACACATGGGTATAAGGTTTATAACCTAAGATACAGTACACATGTGCATAAGGCGCCTATAAGGTTTATAATCAAAGGTACAGTACACATGGGTATAAGGCGCCTATGTTTATAACCTAAGGTACAGTACACATGGGTATAAGTTTCATAAACTAAGGTAAAGGTACACTACACATGGGTATAATATTTTCCCATATATGATGTCATATATGAGCACAAACACAAACATAGCGCATCAACTAAAAAAGAAAATGGGGTAATTGGTCTAGGAAGCAAGGTTGTATTGAATAAAAGAATGCCGGGCCCAGTTACCAGCACCAGACAATAAAAACAATAGCCGAAAAGCAAAATGACTAGAGATTTTACCTTGAAACTTATGAAATCGCACTATTTCTCTTACTAATGGGATAGAAAATAATCAAAACTAATATTGATATTGATATTGATACAATCACAATGCGATGATACCAAAATTATCACAAAAAAAGATTAATTGAGAAATTCTCTTCTCTCTCTCTTTTCTCGCTAGCTCTCTTTCCTTCTTTCCCTCTCTCTCTCTCTCTCTCTCTCTCTCTCTCTCTCTCTCTCTTCTCTCTTTCTTTTTTTTTCTTTCCTCCTTTCCCTCTCTCTCTTTATTTTTCTCAAATATTGCTCTCATGGATGTTTTCTTTTCTCTTTCTCATTTGAAATTTTTGAAATTTTCACATTTTCTCTCTCACATTTTAAAGAAACAGAAAAGGAAAAAAACAATAAGGACAGTTTATCAAAGAAACAGTTGATTGAAATCATTACATAGTATCTCATGATCTTTATTTAGTAACACAATCTGATCATGAAGCTCAAAATCAAAAAAAGTAGCGTACAATTAAAAATAAGAATAATTAGAGATTACGGTAGGTTTTACGTCAATCTCATTTTTATGTATACAGTACACCTCTTTGCGTCATATCGTCAATGGCCCATGTTTTGAAGGAAGCATGCTGGGACAACTGCTCTCTCGTCCGTGTATTACATGCAAATATCTGTGCCATTCGGTGCAATTCTAACATGATTTTCATTTAATTCATATTTACAGCAAAACATTCGATCATCACTTCCACGCCTTCATTAGCACGAATAGCTTAATTATACATACATTTTATTCAACAGTAACATATTGCATTCACATAATAACAACAACAAAATAACAATAATTTGTGATAACAACAATACGAATAAAACAGCAGCTGTATAAAACGTTAATGCAATTTTCAATTATTAAATCTACACCAGAAAAGTTCACCGCTGGAAAAAACGACTCGAAAGGGAAACACTAAAATATACAGTATACTAAACTCCGGGTTTCAAAAAAGAACAAAGTTTGAGTCTGTTGCATAACAGAATTTTACTAGAATTCAAAACGAGTACAAGATAAACCATGTAAATAAAACGAAACTATGGTAGCATGTAACCTGAAGAGAATAACATAATGAAGCCCTCACAACCCCATACTTTGCATGAGCAACATCAGAGAGCGAAAGAAATGTGATGGGCAGACATAATTGAGCAAGCGTCCAGAGAATCATAACAAGAGCATAAAAAAACTTATGGATGATTTGGACTGTCGCAAAGCTCTATATATACTTCGTCTTCCTTCCTACGCAGACAGAAGCACGAATGCACTGACGGGGTAATACACATTGCTTGTTGTCAGGCAACTGACACCCTCTTTCTAAAACAAATGACACTTTCATATCATGATTATTGCCAGGAGCGATCCGCCGAAGAGTTACTGTAGTCTTGGTTTCTTCTTAATTTGCACAAAATCAGTGCTATAATCATTGAACACCTCACGACTTTTTTTCTACCTGAGTCCGACATTTAATTTTGCTTTTATTTTACTATTCGTCTAAAACTGGTTCGATTGATACCGTCAAATCGAAAATGATTGCCTAAAGAAATTCAGACTTAGTTTTAACTTTTCGGTGTAAGCTACCGAAACGCTTCTCTCTGCACAATAAAAACAGCCTGTATTTTTCCCATGGGTCTACGAACTCCTTAATCTGATGGGTGACGACCTTATCATAGATACAACTATATAACTGATCGTGACTGTCAAAAACGCACATTGAAAGCGCCTACGAAGGAAGTCATTTCAACCCCGGGGCCAGGCTCGATAATGCACTCGTAATCGCGGAGCGGGATCAACTGAAAACGTTGCAAATCAATAGAAACACCGAAACACGAGCGAACCTTTGTCAGTTATCATACTAGATAGAGCACACTGGGGAAGCTGATACCTTACCGGATAGAGATCTCCGGCCATACAAGTTACTTCCAGGTCCTTCACTTCCATACGGTAGTCGGCGGTCCAGTCGAACCGGCAAACTGTTGTGCCGGAACTACGAATCTCGAACCCAATCTGCAAAAAAAAAAATTGCTCTCCGTAATACAACAATTTAAAGGGACAGGCCCATCAAAGTAAACCTATATTTACGATACGTCCATAGTCACTATCAAGCATTTTTATTACAATATATGCAAACTAAATTTCACATTTATTTGCCATGGGAAACTTTTTTCCGATGCGCTCAGATCAAATGTATACCGTAAAGCCGCAAATATCCTTGTCGTCAATGCAAATTTATCGTGAAATTATAATGCGATTAAAATTTGCATATGTAGCTTTGAAATCTGCAGTTTTATGGTATACATATGCGTGGAGCGCATTGGAAAAAAGTTGTCTAGGGCGAATAATGGTGAAATTTAGTTTGTATATATTGTAATAAAAATGCTTGATAGTCATTATGAACGTATCGTAAATATAGGTTTATTTTGATGGGCCTGTCCCTTTAAAGGGCATGTCAAGGGGGATTCTGCGCAGAAAGGCACCTCCTGGCGCAGACTAAGTAAATCTCGAAAGGCGCTCAATACAGTAAACCCATAAAAATGGCGCCAGAATAAAATATTTGAGATTTTGTCTCAAACGCGAACAAAACCCGCCGCAACGCACGCAAACGGGTGCGTTGCGGCGAGCCAGTAATTCAAACCGTCCCGTGGACAGCGATTTGGTTTAGCTCTGTCCACGCGACTCGAATCCCATACTGAAGGAGTTTTTTGGAGGGGTTTGAAATTGTTTTTCTTCTTACATGAAAGTTTTTGTTTTTGTTTTTATTTTTATTTTCACTTTCCTTACCTTCAAAACGCAAGCTTTTTTTTAGCCCAACATGCAAAACCGGCTTGACATTCCCTTTAAGTAGCTTTATTTGGTACAATAACAACCGCAGCGTTTCCGTGATTAGGTTGATATTCCACGGTGCACTTTTATCTTTTTTTATACTTTAAAGGGTCAGGCTCACAAGATAAACAATAGTTTTATGCTTTAATATAATTCTCTATACGAGCTTACACATGGGAACGCCATTTTGTAGATATAGGTATTAGACACGGCAATTATAATGTCCGGACACTCTATTATCGTACATTTGCGTTTAAACAGACGAGTTAATCAGAGACTGTACGCAAATTTAAAATTGTCGCTCATAATACTAGCAAAATGCTTTGTTTTGCGTACTACAGCTTCCGTTCCGCCTTAATATGCAAAAACTACGATAATATGGAGTGTCCGGACTCCACAGTATAATTTGCCTACTCTAATTCCTGTATCTGAACAATGACATTCCCATGTGTAAACTCGTATGGGGAATAGAAATATTGTATCGAAGTATAAAAATATTGTTTACTTCGTGACCCTGTAGTTGGGCAAATGCGAGGGAGGGACATTAGATTAACAGAGATAGAAGCAAACCTTCACAGGGTCTTCTTCATTACTACTAACACTGATCTCGCATTTCACACCGACAAACCGATACATTCTTTGAGGAGTGAACACGAAACTGGTCTTCGAAATGTATGCATTACCACCACTGAAATATTATTACGATTATCTCGATGTGGAGTGCATCGGCGTCTAACAAATCTGAAAAAGATACTAGATACGCAAACAAGTTCGGGTGTTCTTAAAGCGGGTAGATAAACCGACAGAAGTAATTATTTAATAGACATTCGAATGATTACATCGTATGTTCACCTGTGAACATCGCCGCTCACGGCGGTGGCAGTACGCACATTGCGTAAGCCTACATTGGCTGGCCTCCACAGGGTGGCCTTGTTTTTTTTTTAACCCTCGGTCGCCCACCCGGTTATGCTACACACCTCACTTCCCCGCAAAGACACCCGTTATCACACAACAGGGCCCGACCCGGTTTAATCATAGGTCTCCATAACCCGTTAACTAGGGTCTGACTGTCTAACATACAATACAGTTGAACACTTACCGTGTCGCAGATACTGGTTGAAGTTTGTCGAGACTATCCTCTCTTGGTGTGGTCAGAAATGGGACATTGGTGGTCACATCGCCTGCACAATAACGAACGAGAAGCGTTTTCTCCTAAAATGAGATAAAAAGTTAAAACTGACGGTGTGTATATAAATGGGTCCGTGTGCGCGTGTGGGTGTGAAAAAATGCAGTTACTTTGATACTGCGGCTGCTACACTTTGTTGACAATTGTCTCTTCCACTACCAACGACGGAAATGTATGCTAAATAAATAGTAAATCTTTTACGCCAAAGCTCAAGCTCAAGCGCTGGAGACAGACGAAAAGAAAAACGCAAACAAATTTACGATTTTGGTGTTTTGTCCAGAATTTTCATATGTTTAATGAACGAACAACTTGTTAGTTCATCTCTAAAAAAAAGAACATATACTAAAAACCTAAAATTGAAAATTTGAAGGAAAACATACCGGTTCAGACAAGAGTTCGTTGCTAAAAATACCGTCTTCGCCAACAAGCTTGCCAAGAGAAATCGCCGGCATGCGAATATTGTAGATAAAGTCCTTTACAATTTCTCGCAAAGCACTGTGCGATACTGGGGAACTGAAACATTCATTAATTTCAAGGTAATAACAAGAGCCGAATTACCGAACTACTTCTTTATAAACAAAGCACGGAGCAGGCTCAAGATGAGTCATACAGTCAGTCATTAGTATTGATGTACATAAATAACTAAATCACCGCACATCTAATTAGTTGAAAGCTGTCTAAAATAAAAATAAAAACCTTTCGCACTGAGCCTTGGCCCACCGCACAACCGCCTTGAACAGGTCGAATTCTTCAAAGGAAAAGATCTCGGAATTAACAATAGTTTCGACCTAGAAATTCGGCATGAATGTATCATTAAAATAAGAAGTGTGACCATTAGATATAACTGACCATCAGCAAGGTCGATCGTATGTACACAGATAAAACGAGATAAAGTAAAAATTACTGTGATAAGGTATTTAGTAACAAAGCGCGGAAGTGCCACCAATGTTAGCAGCAAATTCACTGGAAACAGTTTGCCTACAGCAAAATACTGCGTGGGTTTCTTTTCTGCGTACACGTCACAGTAAAATGTCAATGAACACTGGGGATGTTGATGCGAAAGTGCAACATAAGTAAGAGGAAACTCACAAGATCCTTGTCAAGGTGCACAAAAGCATCGGAGTTCACATAATCCGCAGCGCGCTCGCTGAACTGCTCCCAGAGCCTGATTAGAACAATACATTGCATCGGCAATCTTTTTATTGGGCATTCACAGGGATTTTCCGGGAGAAAAAAACTATTCCTTTGCACAGTACACAGGAAATGGGTGGAACCACTTGGTGATGTTTTACTCGGTTTTTTTGGGCCTGCTCATTTGGTGACCATTTCGTGACCAAGATACATGGAAAACCGTCATAAGTTGGTCACAAATCAGTAGTCACCAGATGGTTTTTTCGGCAAAAAAAAAAACATTTGGTCATTTGGTGATGAGCCAACCAACGACGTTTTTTTGTGATTTGGACAATTATTTCGTTTTCCTCTGTAAATAAATAAATAAACATGATCATGTATCATGTTCTTGCTTCATTTTTAAGAGTTCAATAATCTGCCCCAACAAAATATAGGAATACAATTATGAATAGTTAGGTTTAAGAAAGCGATATTATCTGTAAAAGCAAGAAAGTATCGTAAACTGGGAACATACCTGGGAATGAGGTCAACTTCTGGAGTATTAAAGTATGCAATTTCCCGAGGACGGAACCAGTTCAGCAACACGTCTTCGGACACATTATCGGAGAAGAAATTTGCCACTTTGACAGTCAAATCAGCCAGTCGATACCTAAGAAACACATTTTCATTGAAAAGCAATACCGACAATTACCGTCATGTCAACTGAAGCGGTATGTTACGTGGTGTGGGAAACTCACAACCTTATTTACATTTTGGGCACTCTCGGCACAGAATGAAAATACTTTGCATATAATACATGGGGACGGACGAGGCACACCGCACACCGCACCCGGCACAGCTAAGAAACACGGTAAGAAAACTCAACATGTATAAACTGAACTCACTTATGGGCCAAATAGCCAATACGAAAAAGGTTCTCAGTCGAAATGAGGATCTCTCCCGTATAGATGAACCTAAAAGCGTATACAAAGCTAAACATACGAACTGCACTACGACTACAAATACATAATGCACAGCTCTGTTCGTCTTAGGCGAATCGCCAGCGAAAATAAATTGACTGCCTAATCCGCCGGCGAAAATAAATTGACTGCCTAATCCGCCTGGCGAAGGAAAAAATTAATGGCGAAACGCCTGGCGAAAATAAATGCAACTGGCGAATCGCCTGGCGAAAGTAAATGCATCTGGCGAATCGCCTGGCGAAGGTAAATGCAACTGGCGAATCGCCACTCTAAATACTATGTACAGAGAAAAGAGCATAGCGCGCAGAGAAAAGGGAAAAGACGAGTAAAAAGCTGGCGGCCTTATCCAACTTTTTTTTCATGAGGACTCATATATTCTGTATGGCCGAGTGGTCTAAGGCGCTGGTTTGAGGTTTGGCAGAGGTGTGCCGACAAGTTCGATTCTTGTCATGTCGAATTGTTTTGCCGCATTATTATGAAATGGGCGGCAAAAACAGCGAATCGCCTGGCGAAACGCTGGTTGTTTAGTCAAAAATGGCGTTTCGCTGTGCGGGTGGACAGGCGTTTCGCCATTACATTCGCCTGACGTTTCGCCAAAAGGGAACGCAGTAGTTGTACAAACGGACCAATTGATTTAAAAAAATTAATACATAACTGAAAGTGCAGCTACGTGATAGGGATAGTGAATGTTGTAGTATAAATTCCTGAAGTTACATTAAATATGAAAATATGTTTCCTTGCCTGAACAACACTTTGAATTCATTAACCGACGCATCAGTGATGACTATCTTGTGTTCTTTAAGCCCTTTGTAGATCTGCACTTCGCACTGCTCGGTCATTCGTACATCTTTTGCCCCGTACAACTGGGACTCGAAAACCTCCGATGCAAACGCCAACACCGTTGCGTGTGCGTGGATGATTGTGTTGTCCTGTAATAGCCAAATTCTGAAAGCCTCGGTAGACCGGTTGTCCCACCAGTTTGCGCGTTTTGCCCTCATAATACTTCACAATCCAGTTTAGATAAACGAAATTTCTCATAATAAGGAACTCAGTAAGTGATTCAAATACCTCATTCGGAAACTCGAAGGTGACATCGTGCAGGTTTTCCGAAAACAGGAACTTTCTATTGCGGGCGGCCACCCACGAGGCCATGGTATTGGGAACAACGCACGAAGATTGAGCTACTGCTGAAACAATATAAAATAGACGGGGTAATCGGAGTGGCAAAGTATTAAACTGCGTAAAAATAATATGCATGCAAAATAAAAAATAAAATAAAATAATAAATAAAGAATCCAAATTGTGCCAAATTACTGTAACTTGGTGTGCGAGGGGAACTGACATACGGTACTTTGTACGTGTTTTATATTTAGTTTATGAGCAAGCAAGAAATGACATCGAACAAAAAACCAAGTTCAAAAAAAAATGTTCATTTCCTACCGTTAATTCTCAGTGCATATTTTATAACCGAACTAATCAGATTCGATAGCCCAACGAGGAGACAAAATGCTGGCAGAAAATCCGAGGACCAATAATAATCTTTATTTTTACTATAACGTAAAATAAGACTAGCGGCTTCTGACAGACGATAGAGGACAGCGCGGCAACGAGAAAATTCGATGATGCGCCGTAAAAAAAACACATCCAGATCAGTCCAGCCTGCGCCAGACACTCGTAAAATTCTCACCGTGCTTTTCATGGCAAATATATTAGCAGAAATCCTCGAGAGAGAAAGAGCCACACACCGTTTATCCCGGTTATATACATGTATTTGCCTCACAAAAATTTAGCGCCAAGTGTTCGCCGCAGGCCACTTCTACGGTCACCATATGGCTCGCTCGTTGATTCCTCACTTGTTTATTCTATTCTTCTCTATGGTAATTCAAATAATGTTCAATTCCTTTTTATGAATCAAGCCAAAAATAAATAAGGAAAAATCTTTACTTCTCTCGCTTACAAGCACACGAATTCAATATTACAGTAATTCAAGGTGGACAAAATAACGCTACGCTCATTCATGCCAATATATTTGTTTAAAAAAATACATACTTGCGAACTAAGCGCTGAAGTTTAATCACATCCAATGTATACACAATCAGTTAGTATAAAGCTGCAAATGGTGCAGTTAGTAGGCAAATATCAATGAACAAACGTAATATGCTAACATAAAGAGATCTAGTAAAATAAAATTCTTCCAGGTGTGTTATTATGTTAAACATACAATACTCAGTTTCATAATAAATAAGAAGAATAGATCCCTACGCATAACTATTATAACTATAATTTCAGTGAGAATTATGAGAATTACCAGAAGCCTCGGCGCAAACAATTAACTAGGATCGCCTTGTAAAGGGTCAGGCTTATGAAAAATGGTACATCTGGAAAAATGGTACATCTGAAAAAAGGATTGTGCGCTTTGTGCACTTCATGTGCGCTAGCTCTCTGCTTCATCGTGTAACTCAAAATGAAACTACTTATATAATAAAACCTGTGAAACGCACAGGTATTGTGACAAAAGTGGAACAACGTAACCACTTTCAAATCGTAACAAATCATAAAATGACAAATTATGGATATCAAACAATAAATTAAATATAAATGAAGCTCATTAAGCTCAAAAACTAGGCCAATAATGGTATACAAATATTCTAAACACATCACACGTTCCGCCGTGTAATTGCCAAAAAAATCGGGGTTAGTCAGTTAACCTTGCATAATTTGCCAGCTGCTTTATATGGATAAAGTATAGATATTTGTATATAAAACAAAAAGCTCATCCATCATATGCGTAATCAGCCTTGTTGTGCATAATAAGGACATCGTCCACGAAATAAAATGAATCCGAACGGGTCTCATACGGACAATCCACCATTTCGTCCACTGAAAATATACACAAATACAAATAACTACATAATTTTTTATGTAAATACCACATTCTTTACGGAAAAAAAAGCCGATAAACTCTGTGGGCCATGGGCGGGCCGCGCCCCCTCGAATGTGTACCACCCGTTTTCAGATAAGACATTAAAGCGAAATGCTAGCCCCTTTGGAAAATTTGCATATGATAAGCAAATCCTATATATCCTATGCTAATTTTGTACGATCGTCCACGGCAATCGTACAAAATTAGCCTAGGATACATAGGATTTGCTTATCATATGCAAATTTTCCAAAGGGGCTAGCATTTCGCTTTAATGGCCACAGGTGTGAGGTGGGCGGTTCGCGCTCCAGGACCGTGCCACAAGTGCGCGAACAAAATTTCCCGCGTTCCCCGTATACGCGCGCTCCTGGCTCACAAATTCACAAAAATAGTTGCACATAAAAAAAAAAAATAAACAATAAACCAACTTATTTGTTGACTCAGTTGCGGAAACTCGTAGATGTGCTCGCATGAATTCCTCGAGTTCGGTATACAGAAACCGAACTCAAAGTCAAAACTTTTTAGTAGTCGATCCTGAACAAAAAGGTTAAAGGCTAAAGCTAAGACTGTTCTTCACGGATCCCCGAAGGGGTCCCCTGCAGTCTGCTCAGGTCTACCGAAGTAGTGCGCTCCAGAGATATAGGCCATCTTTGATTACGGAATGGGTGGCCAGCCCTGATCCAAGAAACCTCTCCAAGTTTTCACATGGTACCGTTTTTACCACCCGGTAGGTACAACAACTCGGATACCAACAAAAAAATATACAATAGACACTCAAAACACATGTAAACGCATCGACACACATAAAAAAATATTACCTTGAAAAAGTGTCGTTCAATCATTCTGAACTTGTTCACAGGACGCGAACCAACGACAAATTCCACCTGAAAAAAAAACATTTTTTAATTTTAAAATAGAGGTAGAGGATAAATCAATGAATAGTCAAGTTCGTAACTAGCTAAATCTGCCTACAAAAACAACACTACAATAACAATGTTTTGATCACTCAAAATGTGACTCAATACCGTACACTAAACTGTGTCGGGTGTCGCGTCGCAGATTACGGTGTTTTGGTGCAGCGGAATACTAAGTATCCTTGCAATTAACTGGATTGTATAATATTCAATTGACATGTCCTCAAATTAAAGAACCAACAACCCACCGTAGCGCCAACATGTTTTAACCGTAGGAAGTCCTTGCTAAATCGATATCTGACATAACGGGCCGGTTCGGCCTCTTCATCCCGCTCCACACCATTCTGGTTTTGGTCTTCTGTAATTTATGGTTAATTGGAACTAACTGAAAGTAATTAATAGTAAGAATCATTTCTCTTTCAGTATTCTTGCTTGGTACACCCTCTAGTTCAGATAGAGATACATTATTGAAGCTTGATACACTTGACAATCGACGTAGGAAGGCAGATGATAGAATGCTCAGAAAAATATTGGCTGGCAAATGCGGCCATAATCATAATCTACGTTCAATGTACAAATTCAGGAATTCTAATCTGTCCTCTCGACGTGGTCGTATCAAAATCATAATCCCTCGGGTGACTAGGAATGTTCGCAGACACTGTTTTGTCCATAGAACTTCACTTATGATTGAGAGTAACCCTCGCCTATTCCTGTAAACATAATGTTTTTATTTGATGCTTTTATTTTAATCAGACTTACATTTTCACGTTTCATAGTTATTCATTGTGGTATTGCCTCGACAAAACTTGTGCGACATTTTATGTTCGTAATAAATGTTATGTTATGTTATGTTGGTATACGTTATCGTTTCTTCACTTGCTTTGTTTTAATTACAGTTTTTTTTTTAACCTTTTCATCTGGAAAAGAAAAGAGCTTCGACGATTTCGTCGTTTAGTTTTCACAATTCGTTTAACGGGGTCAGGCCCATGAAAAGAATGCTAGCGTTTTACCACTAAACAATAGAAACAAAGAAAAATCTGGAAACTAAAGACTTTATAAAGACTCCAATCCCAACCTGCCGGTTTCTCAATCTCAAAAAGGACTTGATCAGTCTCCAAATCTCGGATTTTGAACCGCGTGAATTCAATGTCGTAGATATTCGCCGACGGTTTACATAGGTAATCTGAAATGAATAGTAGTGATGTAACGGAAGTAGGGTGAGCACACTGCACACTGCACACCCCTTCTACAAACTACAAAGAAAACCACAAACTACAAACCTTGTGTTATATTGGAGAGTCGCAAGACGTCGTCTGGGGTGACGGTCTCCCTCTGTGCCAGTTCTGCCTCACTAACCGGAGTCAGAATACGAGCGTCCGACTTCATCGCATCGGAGATCAAACTACAAAAGACAAATAAAGATCAGACTACAAGACACAAACCCAGATCAAACTACAAAAGGTAAACGAAGATCAGACTACAGCCGTACAACCCAAATAATGGATTCAAAAATAACACAATTTGTTCGATAGGGACCATAGGATCATTACTATGTAAACCAATTTTTGCAAGGCTCTGCTATAAAATGCAAAAATCTAAAGTGAAATAATCAAAAAGTAATAGTAGATTTATTGAACGATTTTAACACGAACAGACTACATCCAATAGCTTATATCGATTTCAAAAGTGTATAATAGCATTTCCTATAATTATAATTCACAAAAAGGGGTGTGTTTCAGAGTGTGTGTATACGTCGTTTAACATTAATTTAGTGCAGTGCATAATAAAGTCTTTTTTCTTGGTCAGCTACAGAATGAAAAAACCAAATAATCAGAAAGTATTTTACAAAGATTCAGAGGTTTTAGAGAGAGGGGGAGAAGAAACAGAGAGAGAGAGAGAGAGAGACAGAGAGAGAAAAAGATAGAGAGACAGAAGGAGAGAATGTTCAACTCAACTCAACATTCGAATTACTGCGGGTGAAGGTATATTACGGATGCTAGAATTTGAGAAAGGTGGCTAGGTAGAAACTATTCTTAGGCATGCCGTAGTATATAGATTTATGTTGTTATAATTCACTCTTCTGTGTGTTATGTTATTGTTTTATTTCCTGAGGAAATGCACGAAAATCTTAACTGTGGCGAAACACTCAATCTTATTGGTAATTGATTTGTAGCAAGGTGTTACTGTTTTCTTATAAACGAACCTCAAGCTAATCGTTACATGTGGCTTAATTTGCCAACCTTCTCATCATCATTTTATATGATGCACACTTATATGCTTTAAAAGCAAATCCAATGTTCTCAAATAAAGGGAAGACAGAGAAAACTACTAAAACGCAGACAGGCACACGTAGCCATAACGTAATCAAAACTCCAATAAAATTTGCCGTAATATAAATTGAATTTACGCTGAATATTGGGTGTTTTGGCTTTCGGACTTCAGGCTTCGTGGACACTAGAGTTTTACAATTTTGAAAGTAAACTAAATATTAAAGGCCATACACAATAGGCAAGAGAGAGAGAGAGAGAGAGAGAGAGAGCCTAAATCATTACAACACAAACAAATGGTAATCATCCTGGAAACTATACATCCACAACTCCACCGCTCTCGAAAAAAATTATCAATTTCTAAAAAAAACTAAACGATTATTAAAGGGTCAGGCCCATTTCAAATGACCCCTACGTTTGATGATTCCATCTGATTCTCCATGTCAAATATAGTAGGATGCAATTTTTTTCTAATCTTCAAGCGCAAAATTCACGCCGTATTCATCGATTTACCCCTGCCAGTCATACCCAACTTTTTATCGCATTTGTCACGCCCCTTCGCGCTAATTGGGCATTATGCTCTATGGGGCGTGGCAACTGCGATATCGGCCAATCAGCGCGAATGGGCGTGCCAACTGCGATGGATAGCTGTGTATGGACTGCTCACGGTAAATTGCTGAATAATGAGTGATTTTTGCGCTTGAAAATTAGAAAAATATTGCATCCTACTATATTTGACATGCAGAATCAGATGGAATCATCAAAAATAGGGGTCATTTGAAATGGCCTGACCCTTTAATCCAGATAAACGGTGCAACAATGATATATATGTGTCAATAAATTTATTATTATTGTTATTATTATTATTATCATTATTATTATTATTATTATTATTATTATTATTATTATTATTATTATCATTATTATTATTATTATTATTATTATTATTACCACGACCATTCAAAAAAGGACTGCCACTAAAAACTGATACTCAATACTCATTGGTGTCATCCAACCATTGCACAAAATAAAAATGAACACAGAAAAGAGGAAAACGCTAATGGATTTCCAGCCCTCCCCCCCCCCCCTTATAAGGCCCCTATAAAAGCCCTATATGAGAAGCCCTGAAGCGCCCCTGTTTAGGCCCTAAAAAGGCAAGCATCATTCCGCCACTGTACTATACATGTATGTAGACAATATCGATGCACTTCACGAAGGCACACGTTTTTTAGACTCCGAAAAAATTACTAAAATATTTTACGGTCTTGGGAACATCGAATACAATAACGAAAGCACTGGAAGCAAATAAATATAAATAAGGACAAAGTAAAGCTGCACCTATAATTGTAATCATTGTAAAACTGGGATCTAATCATTCGATTTACAAAAAAAAGTTCTAAAACAATTAAACTGTTGTACATTTCCAGAGTCATCGCAAAAGAGACAGAATCTTCCAAGTCCAGAGATAACTAGCAAATAAAAAGAGCTTTGGAAATATCTCCCACCTCATTCAGGCAGGGAATAGTCTCCTCTCAAATATGGGCTTTCGCCAAAATCTATCCAAAAAGTTTTTTTCAGGGCTCTGAGGTCTTACACACATACGATTAGATTATGGGATGAGATACACCATCACGTAACTTACGCGAAAGTTAAAAAATTTCATAAATTTGAATAAAAAATACTACCGACGCCAAGTATTCACAATATCTAAAGGGAACAGCGCTCAAGGGATGATGAAGCCTTGCTGGCGTAGAATTCTAGACTTATATCTTATACTATAATTACACTCCTAGGGCATAGAGCAAAAATTGAAATTACCCACAGTTACATGCTATCATATGCGTCGCGCGCGCCTTGATGGAAATCTACGGTGTAAATCCACAAATTAAAACTTATTAACTTATTACCAACAAAGTATCAACGTATACAAATAAACAGATCTATAAACATATGTTTGTGAAAACCTATTGAGGCCGGTTGTAAGCCATAATCCGGTTACTCTCATACGTCCACTAATACTCTGCACTGCATTGCGCGATTAGTATAGATAAAACCCCAACTATCGATTTAGTGTGGCATTATCTGGCGCACTCCAGACTTGTGCTTAATTACAATACTACTCTTTCAGAAAACCCGATTCAACGAAAAAACCGTTGCGTTGTCCGAGTCGGAACCTATTAAAGGTGCACAAAAAACAAAATGCGTATAGACACCTATTTATTAGTTTAATATATTTGTGAATAATTGAACCCCTTCACATTAATACCTAATTAGGAATACTCAAACCATTGAGCCAAATCATTTGTTTGGAAATGACAATGATGGAGACTACAATTCTATGGAGATTTCAATATTAGCTCTGGAGTGCGCCGCGGCTAATTCGCTCACAGTTCACAGTCAATTTTCCGCCGAGAAAGTGAGAATTGGCACTCCAACGCAACGAGGGAGCAAACGAATGATACATAATCCAGAGAGAGAGACCAGACACGTCGTCATCATGGGCCGCTCAATTAACCTCCTCATCTCTAATCTCTAATTATGCCACAAATAGATTGGGGACAAATCCTGGGACAATTGTATTCAATTGCAATTAAAAAGGAAACGACGAGAGACAGAGAGAAGGGGAGAGAGGATCAGAGAAACGAGAGCATCCTCTCATCAGATGTGAAAGAACGTCAAGAGGGGAAGAATTCTCTCTCTCCATCATCACATCGTTTCTGTCGTCAAGGAGACTCGGGCAAAGATCAGACGGCGGGGTCAGAGTGGAACAGATGACAGACACATCCCGTGTCAGAACATATGGGGTTCATTCTTAAAGCGGTATGGCAAGTGCTGTGTGAACAGCAAGACATCAACACATTATAATTAAGATACAGGAAACAACAAAACAGATACAATGAAGCACTACTCACTAAATTATACATGACATAGGCACCACATCATTACATAAGCTAAGCTGCGAAGTACAGTGTTATGAAACTCCATGACTAACAAGTAAGAATTTTTTAGATGAAAATGGACTCACTCTGACTGGTTTCACAAAGACGTGGGCGTTAATCCCCCAAGGCAGTAGAAATACCTATAAAAAGTATAAGTAGTTTATGCTCTCCATAAGTATTATTATAAATCATAAAGGAAGGGAAAGTGCAAATTTAACAATTCTACAAATTAATGATTTATTTGTAAAAAAAAGTTTCTACAAGCAAATGGATTTATACTTTTACAGTATATAAAAAGAGATACACCAACAACACAAAATAATGTAAAGATACAAAGGTAATGAGATAATCCAGTATGCTTCGATTGAACGAATTTACATCCCAAAATTCAACTTTAAAATAAGTTTATAACATTTTATTCAACAACAACAACACATTCACTGGGAAAAACACAAAGCTTCAGACAAAAATGATGGAAAATATAAAAATGATAACAAATAACAGAAAAAGGCTCACTCATACTGTAGATCTCCAACTATGCTTTTCAAAAAATTAGCATAATTAGTCAATTAACTTCACCCTCCACTACAGTATACGCCACCGTACAGTGCGAAAAGAAAAACTTGAAAAATTCGCTATGATATAAATGACGTTAGTGTATAATACTCGAAATCTAACCGAAACAACGACAAACCTAAATTCCAACTAACAACGGACACATAAAAAGAAACTAAATAAAGGAAACATATAAAATGCAAAAAAAATGTAGTGGAAATACGAATGATGAAAGTACTAAAGTACAATTAACTATGCAAGAAAAAAATTGAAACCTCTATACCTTAGCAACAGACCTTTTTTTAATCCAAAGGATTAAAGTTCACATGCTCTAAACACTATGAGTACTTCAAACAACAGAACGGTAATAAACAAAAGCAGAACAAAAAGTCTAAAAAAAAATCAATAACTTCATACTCGGTGGAAAACTCAAGATGGTCTACAGTATCAATCGAAATTTAGATCAATGATCAGTAATGATATGAGATAATGAATACATGCACATAAAACCGGCAGCGGCATAAATCAAAGTATAACTAGAAACATTTGAGGAAAATTGGAAAATACACAAATATGTAAAAAGGAACACGAGCATACCTGGAAAGCTTGTAGCGGAATGCAAACGAAATCATACGCTACTATCTGAAGTAAGTCTTGAACAAGAAGACGGCACATCCGATATGAATGACGTCACCATCCCGCAATACTACCGATTTCTTGGTGGGCTGCAATTATGATAATTAATAATGGTGTCTCAATATTCTGTGTTGACTTTTGTGCGCATCTCCCCGATGTAATAAATTATTATTGTTATATGACTTTTCTGTGACGTGTACCTTGTACTTTGTACTTTGTATCCTCGTAACAGGGCATTCAAGTCTAGTTAAATATTTGAATTCAGTTAACAATGTGACCAACCCAGTTTCGACGTCACTACTACAATCACAACATTATTATTGAAGGTTCTTTGCTGGGAGAAGCAAGTTAGTCCATTCACTCTAAATCTCCAACACCCTCTGGAAAACAATGACTCTAATGAGCAAACCTGGTTCTACCCGTGGTGGGATACGAACCCACGAGCCGCAATGTCTGTGCTCGGAAAGGCGCCTTATACCACTGCACCACCCGCCTCCTTCATTTAATTCAGTCGATGCCAAGCCAATTCAGTCACCAACCTTAATCATTGCTCGCTCCTTCCTTCCACATACACATTCACTCTCCTCACTCAGTGGACAACCAATCAGCTGATCGTTTACAGTAACCCGTTCCCTGATGGCAACATTTAGAGTAAAGCTGCGCTGGTTCTGAAAATCTAATACTGAGAGTTTGAAACCAAAGCAGAACCGAAAGAAAGCGTTAAGTTATTCAAGAGCAAGATTCAACTAGAGGTTAGAGGTACCGTAGTCTGAACGAAATTCATACCAAGGCGTCCCTCAGTATTTAGGAAAAATCTTGTGTTTCCCTGATCAAGACCGCAGGGAAAACGAAAAGAAGAGACCGGAGAGATTAGAGAGAAAAAAAGAAACCATACCTTATCAAGTACCATATCAGCGTGTCTTGGTGCAATTCCATAACAGAAATCATCAACGGCTCCATCCAACTGTACGTCACAGTCAATTTCGGTACCGATCTGAAATCATCGTAGCAGCTCAAAATATTGTGGAAACACGACGCTATACATCCCAGCTCAAAATTCTGTGGAAACACGACGCTATAAGTCCCAGCTCAAAGTACTGTAGAAAAGCGAAACTATACATCTTTCCGCACTTCGTTCCATGAATTACTAATTGATTGTATGTGTGAATCAGTTACATACTGTAGTTATATAACCATGCTACCTACTCAGGCTCACTCGCATGCTTTATATAGAAAAAGTACACACAATAGCCTTAAAGCGAACTGCCAGCTCCTTTGGAAAATTTGCATATGATAAGCAAATCCTATGTATCCTATGCTAATTTTGCGCGATAGCCGTGGACGATCGCGCAAAATTAGCATAGGATACATAGGATTTGCTTATCATATGCAAATTTTCCAAAGGAGCTGGCAGTTCGCTTTAAACCAACACATAAACGCTCACTCACTTCCCAGCGTAAGTAGAGCATAGTAACACACCGCCTGTGCAAAGTAAAACTTACGATGAATTCGATTACATCAATATCAACTACTATTATTCATCATGCTAGATTTACCCTTATGTTTATATGTGAACAAATAGAGTAAGAAATTTGCAATCTACATAAAGTTACTCCTCACCATAGTCAGTCGTTTCTGCACTGCAAATGGCTTGCACGATCCGTATTCTGGATGTAGAAGAGCCATGATCGGACGATCCATGTCAAATAATCCTGAACACGTGCGACATAATCAAACACAACTCTTTTTTTCATAAAGTCGATCACCGTCGACTCTTAAAGCGAAATACCGGCCGGTTCTTGAAACACATCGAGTTCATCAGTATTCTTATGCAGCTTATGCAAATGAACATATATTAGAATAAAAAAAAATCGAGCTAAATTCGAGCAAATGAGCATAAATACGTAAGAATTCAGTTGTCCGCGATGGGCCTCAAAAATCGGGCGGTATTTCGCTTAAACTTAACCACATCCACCTGCCCACATACCTTATGCCCTTACGTAAAATCAATATTCTAAAGTTTCTAAGTTTCTATCTTGCACCTTGCACTAGACCAACTCTTCGGGAGAATTATTGGCATCATATTCCAACCTATCAATACCATACACTGGACTTATAATTAGAACCGTACTTAGTCAATATGCTGGACAAACCTTTTGAAAACAAAACCTACTAGTATCATATGGGCATGTCAACCAGCGTGACACATATGGAGGTGCTCCATCCAGTGGGTGGACAACGCGACGGCGAATCTCCCAGCGTGTGGGAGGGACAGACTAAAGGAGGGTAAAGGGTGAGGGTTGGGCGGGAACATGAGAACAAAGATAAATTACCGATACACACGTGGAATTCCCAAACTGATAAATGACAGAACCACAAACCACAATACGATGCACAGTATAATAATAATAATAGTTCACACGCACGAGTTCAACTTCTCGGTCTTTCTTTTTACCTCGGTCTACCTCTCTCCCCTTCTCTCTACTCTCCTCTCTCTCTCTCCCTCCTTCTCTCTAAGAACTCCTGAACTAAACTAAACCCACCAGCTCCTGTGCTGTCAGAGTGCTCTTCTTGACCTTCCTCTTCTCTGCTCGTCTCTCTCGTTCTCTCGCCAGTCTGCCCTCTCTTAATTGTTGTTGTTCTCTCAATTCATCATCTGAAAGAAAAAAATAAGTTGACAATCATCGAAACAAAACTTCCAATCAAAAGTACAGATGCTTTAAAGGTGAGAAATTGTTGTTGAAAATCGCGTCGCCCGATTGGGGATCCGCTATGCTACCGTAACCAATAAGAAGCTACAGTACTTTAAAAAAGCATGAAAGTGCACAATCGATATCGATTCTTCAATCATAAAATAAAAACAACTTACCTTTACTTGTCAGTGACCTTCTCGCTTGTGATGACAGAATGCTATCCACCATGGAACTGATCTCATACGAAGACAGAACCTCTTCACTTGTTTCCCCAGTGGGATCAGGCTCCCGAGGCCTCTGGAAAAAAGATATCAACTTCTTTTATTACACTACACGTCTGCGCGCCCAGTTTAGCGTGCGAATAGGAAGAATCCAAGAATAGGACGCGACAGTTCGTTAACTATTATTCATTTAATATGTTTGACACATTAACTACTTTTAATCCATTAACTACTATTAATCAATGAGTGAAACATTACGAAAACATACAAGTATCAATGTGGCAATTTCCTATTCAATATAGAGGGACAGGATTTCTAATGCAAAAGTTCAGTCTCTTGAGTATAGCGCAATACTTCATACTTCCTCACTATATTCTTTCCGGGAAAGACAGAAAATTAATGACTCATTTTGATTTTTAAATCTTTTCTAAGAGTTCTGTGCATCTACTCACCTTCACACCCTTCCCTGCATTCCGTGCTTGTTGGGCGCGGTGTTTCAACACTTCCTTCAGAGTGATTCTAGCACTTTCACCGAGGTCGTCCTCACTCACCACCGTACGCATCGGACTCTAGATTTATCAAAATTCAGTTTAGTTGGTTTAGTTTATAATAAGTTTGAACTTTGAACGAAGTAGACAATAACCAGCTTTCCTCACTCTCTCCCAACACAAAAATTGACAAAACTACACACTAACCTTACCTACTGATTGACCAAGCAAGATATTGTTACGGCACATATATAGCCTAGGGTAAACCCTCTTACAATTAGTGTCGAAGTTATGAGATCCAAAACTTTGTGTCAACTCGGAAAACGTCAAATAAAAATGCTATCAAAATTATCAAACGATCAAAAACCTACAGTTTCCATTACAGCATCCGTCTCCTGCACATTCCCTTCTACCGCCTGCACAAGCTGATCAACAACAAAAGATACATCGTCTTCGGAGGAAGAATCTGCAAATTGAAATACTTCGAAGGAAGGTTACATTTCCTATTCGTCACATTTAACCCCTGATTTCCGGATTTCGAATTGTTCAACAATAACAAATGTAATTGAAGGTTGCCACTCTACCACAAACGCCACAAACTACATATATCCACTAATCAATGACTCTCACCTCCATCAACGTCCATCACTTCCTCGTCGGCTGGTTCCTCCTTTATCGGTGTCTCCATGACGGTGTCTACATCTCTGTCGCTCTGCATCTTTCCATCTGTCTCCATTTCAGCTTCTCTCTGCTCCTCCTCGTCTGGATCACTCTTCACTGCCGGAGTCTCTTCTGTAGACGTTGTCGACACACTCCTCGACACCAATGATGACACACTTCGCTGCTCCCCATCTGGGTCACTCTTCACTGTTCGTGATTCTGCTGTAGACGTTGTCGGCACACTCCTCGACAACAACGGTGACACACCTCTCTCTGATGACACATGCGAGCTTGGAATGTCCTCCTTGCTAGGAGCAACATTAGCCGACACGTCACAACGCACAGAGGTTGATGCTACTGAAGCTGACAAACAAATACTCGTCTGACGTTTCCTATTCGCATAACATTCTTCAACGGGAACGTCGAGATTCAGGTATGCAGCACTGTTCGTCGTACAAGTGACATTGCACTGTGTAGAGAAGTTCTGGTCTTGAGACGAAGGCTGAGACAAATGGTATGACATCTCAGGAGTCACAGCTACTGATGATGGAGAGGCTCGCGGTTCGCCTGCAACAGCTCCCTTCATAGAACCTGAAGTAGCCTCTTCAACGAAGAGACTTGCACTCTTCGTATTCGAAGGTTCTCGAGTAATTGAAGAGATATCTCGTACGACATCTGAAGTTCCGGTCACTTCGGGTAGAGATGATTCGACGTCGCCAACTTGATTCCACTGAGCGTCTCTCCCTCCCTCAATACGCTCAACAGGCCGATCCACAGCAGTAGAACTATTTCCTTGCTCAGAATTATGAGTCCACGAATCAACAGCACTCAGTACGCCCGGATCGATCTGCAACATAGCTGTACACTATCTATTCGATAAATTCTCACAACCTCTTCGCGTCTCTCTTTCTCTCTCTCTCTCTCTCTCAATCACGCTTATATCTCTCCCCCACATCAGTAAAACAAAAGTAATCGCTAAACCTCTCTCTCCTTCTCATCTTCCTCTCTCTCTCTCTCTCTCTCTCCAATAATGCTCATATCCTTTTCCTTCTCTAAACAGCGAACAACTTACCCAGAATTGCTTCAGCTCCTCCAGCAAGGCTTTCGATTTCTCGGATGCCAGTCTCGGGGTGTCTTGAGCAACCGTCTGATCCTGATGACCAGGCTCGTTGAATCTCTGCTCACTAGTAGGAGCTTGTTCAGAAACAGCAGAAGAACCTTGTTGATGTTGAACATCAGATCGCCCATCACCATAGACATTATGAGGATAGGGCACTGGGTGGGAAGAAGCAATTGGAATCGGTGCTCCACCTAAAAATCTTACTTTTTACTCTATCTCCAACTCTCTGCGTTTGCGCTTTTTTGTTAATTAACTGCCGTGGGTACGCACTGACGAGACCCGACTACGGTGAAGTCATCGTCTGCGAAGGGTCGAAACGGGGTTGCCATATAATATATGGCATGTTCATTGTTTTCTTTCCGTATAAGTTATTCACTTGTATGTTTCCAGTTTATTTCCTCTTTTATTTGACTAATGTGCTGCCCCACCCGCATATTCCCAACTAACCTCCATCCTCTTTAGCTGCGTGAATACTCATGTAAGATTCAAAATTCTAACCATGCGATGGTAGCAATACTGCCTGAAGAGGAGCTCCTGGGTACAGTGAATTCTGCGGTGACGCCAAGTAGGCCGTCTGCATGGGTGGTCCGGAAAACGTCTGATATTGATTGGTCTGCGACGCCGCGGGGGAACCATGTGGCTGCATTGTCAGTGGACTCGCTGTAAGCAAACGTTTATATGTATGTAGAAATACTAATAAATTAGAACCAAAACGTACATTAATAATAATATAATAAATGTTTATTGGAACAGTGAGTCGTAGGGATAAAGAAGACAAGTTCTTGAGGTAGTGGCTATTAGCTCGCAAACCAAAAGGTACCCTAAGATTACGTAGATTAGGACTAGGATGTAGTCTAAGGTTTGGGGTCCTTGACGCGCTTTATGACCTGACGCCTCGTGGCTTACTGTAATTTGACACTCTTTTTCTAATGTACACACTTGTAGAGTAATGTCTACGAACTACGTAATTTTGGTTTCAGAACTTACTTAATGATAATGTAATGGCTTGTGTGGTCTTTGCTGTTTTATCAATTTCCGTGAAACATAACCGTTTCACAAAAAAAAGTAATTCAATTCTACCACACTAGCTAGCACAAGGTCCACACACTAAAGCACGTATGTGCCCTGATGGGCCAGGCTACAATCTACGACAAAAGCAAATGACGAAGTCTGTTTGGGACGTACGACAAAGAGGAAAGTACATCGCTGAGTGAGAGGCGGCGGGCTAGGCCACGCCTCTCAGCGATCAGGCAGCTAGAGAGAGAATTAGGATGCAACATAAGTCTCAGCTAAAACGCATAGTCAAGAAAAAACATACCCGTCGAATAATACTTCTGAAGCATGGGCACCGGAATCGGAGACGGTCGTCCTTGAGTGTAAACCTGGTGCATTAGCTGTGTTCCATAAGGTTCACCACAAACCGGCGAGGTCATATCCTGGTAGGTGTACTGTAGTGGGAAGGCCGTAGTACCTTGGTTCTGATGAGGAGTAGCACCGCACTGCACCCGCACATCTTGTTGGGGAGTATCCGCGGGCGGTTGAATTCCGGCAAGGGTGGGCGGCGCGGGGATCGCCGTCAGGGGTGCGACTCCCGGGATGGTATGTCCGATAGGTGAGAAGGACTGGGACCCGGGTGCGGGCACATTCTGTGGCTGGTTTGACGGGACATCACAGTGTGCGTTACTGCGCTGTGGAACTGCAGGACCCATGCGACCTGTATCAGAAAGTTCAGGTTCACGATTCTGACACTTCCCATGTTGCTGACTCGGCGAATCTTCCTGTTGTTGTATTGCGGGCATCGTCTGACACTCGCTGACGGAACGCACCTAAAGAGTGAACATCTACATCTTCTTACATACAAACCAGATGGAAAAGGTGTACGGTGGTTAACCGACTGAGCTGTGGTCGTATGCACGAACGCGCCGGGGAGCTCCCAGCCTTCCAGCCTTCCAGTGGGAGATGAGAGACAAAGAGGGATCACACGAATCAGAGACAAATTCTCCCACCCTGGTATCAAAAACGCTACTTAGACAGATTGACTCGGTGGGAGATACTCGAAATGTCTCACTAACCCCACAATCGTGTCCATCGCTTAGTTGTTTCGTCTTGGCAGTCGTTGCAGCAGATACAATGCGTCCAATGTATACGGTAGATGAAGTTTCAGCAAGTGCTGAAAGAAACATCCATCAACACGACAGTAATCAAGACACCGAAATTCTCTACTCGTAAACTCGTAATTTCTAAATGCTGGCTGAGTAAAAAACTAAGTTTTTTTAAAGAAAAGTACCTGGCGGCACGACTGGCAATCCATCCACATGTCTGGGAAACACCACCATGTCTCTAGATGGGATTGATGACGAACTGACATTCGCAAGCAAAAATTGCGTAGTCGACGCCAGTGAAGCGGAACTAGACACGGTATCCGGGGATGCCACCTGGAATAAAAAGAATACTGATGCGTCTCAGGAATAATCAAGAAAGCTAAACCTTCGCTCTACAGCCAAGAAGAATACAGTACTGTCAGTAGCATAAACCAGACCTACCATTGTCACAGTCGTCGAGGTAGAAGGCAACACTCCCGGCCGTCCTACGACAATATTCGCTCCATTCGGATTCAAAATTCTAGTGGGCGGAGTCAGGCCAGGCAGATGAGGAACCGACGTCGACCGTTCATTCGCCTTGCTCACTGGGGACGGAGTTCCCGTTCCAGAATGGGAATGTTGTCCAGTCACACTCGAGTGGGAGTATGCACCGTGCGCAGCAGAATGCGGTCGCGAGAACGCCTGGAACTTTTGAACTGAAGTCACCCAATGAAATATGGCATACCAAGTCCCTGTCATTTATGTAATAGTTTATTGATACACACAGAGAAACATATGCAATCAAAAGGATACCCTAAGATGAAGGCGGGATTGCGGGTTTAGGTTTAGAGCAAGATAAAACATATGCACGAAACATCTCAACTTTGATAATGTTTCGGCTCGAATACCTTCGGCCCAAGTGTCAATCATTATCGACCACAAATGCAAATGCACTGCATTACATAGAAAATATATATTTCTAACAAAGATAGGTTTATCGCACCATATTTTTCGTCGTTCCAACTGGCAAAAGGAGGGGCGTCTTGGGTGCCGACGGCACGACAGAAGTCTTGTAAGGCGTCTGAAAGTATGGTGGATGGTAGTCAGAGGCCGCATTCACCAACACACAGGGAGCCTCCCCTGGCCTCCTAGGGAGCTAAAGAGTGCGTGGAGAGTGCGAGAGCAGAAGATATTCAGAGCGCTCGAGAGCCTAGGGAGGGCTCCCTGGTGTTGGTGAATACGGCCTCAGGGAAAACTACTGAAGAAAGAACAAAAGGTTGAAAAACTATAGAAGGTGACAATTCGGCGCATCGCAAATCAGTCATAATTCATCTCATACGATAAAGAGCGCGGTTACATCTCCGGAAGATGAACTCTGAGGCCATATTCATCACTCAATCCCCCATGGTGAATTCCCCGTCTTTTTCTCTGCGTGTCTAACCTTAGAATGCTATTTTCTGTCCCCAGTGACTAATTCCCTGGTGAATATGGCCTCTGAATAACCAACCACATCAACTGATGAGGCAACTGATCCCTCCGTGGACGCGGATCGAATCAGAGGCGTCGAGCGAAGTTCCTGCAATTGGAGTATGGTAAATGAGTGCAAGACAATTGTTGTGCATACTGTAGTTCGTCGAGTGGTCTCTCATCTCATGGGATGACTCAACGAGCCGTCGATGTAATAAGCAGATTTTACAGTCACGTAAAAACCATAAATTTTCCACACAAGAAATTTCTTTGTCCTCTAGATAAAATGGTACACGTACAGCGTTTGATAATACAGTACACTACGTGCAGTACTAGTAAAGCAATTAAAGATACAGTACCTCTTCCCGTCCGTGCGCAAGTGCCCAACCAGTTTCAGGCGTGTTCGGGACGTAACGCCAGAATGTGACATTGAGACGCGAATAAACCTGCAATGACAAAATTAAGTACTCCGAATGCATTCTCTACTCACGACAGCCCTAAAAAGCGCAGTGCAATTGCCTGAAAGGGAGCCCGTTCTTATCGCGATAAACGATAATTTGCCGGAAAGGGGGCCCTTCTTATCGCGATAATTTGCCGCAAAGAGAGTCCTTTCCGTTCGCGATAAGAAAGGTCTTTCCGGAAAGAGGTGGGCCAGTTGCCGGAAACCCGTATCTTATCGCGAGGCCAAGCTCTACAGACAAACAAAATACCGCCGCTCCACGGCTGAATAACTTGGCGCACCAATGTAGCGGCGGAATGGTCATTTCTCTCAAATTACGTCTGTGCAGGACCAACAATAAGGTAATTTTAGAATCATCTCTAGGGTAATTCAAGATATTACAGCTGCTACACGTATGGAACTACATTACCATCTTGTTGTACGTTCCGAAATACATAAGCAAACTTCAAAGAATCTTGTATGCATATCGCCTGGTAATGTTACTGTTTCACGTTTGTCCTACTCGAATCCAACGTCAAAACTCAACGAAAAGACTCTTACAAAAAGTTTTTATTTGTTATTACACACGCGATATGCAATACAGGAACGAGACAGGTAACAAAATAACAGTGCGAACGTACAACAAGTCAGTACCTAGACTTATTTCTATAAATTTCCAAAAAAAATTGCGCTCTACCACAATAACCAAAGGGTGCATTATACGTTTACACAGAAATTCAACAAAGAGGAAAGTACAAAGTGAATGAACGAATGTACAGATAAAATGTGAGGTATTTTATTTTTGAGTTAGTATATCTCTCTAATACCCAATATAAGAAAGTAACCAATTAAATCTTACTTACGCCTTAGGTCCAACTATTAGAATGTAAACTGTAAACTGAATAAAACAATTCATCGTTTGTAATACTGAACTTATGCCAAAGTACCCGCACTGTGTAAGTATATGCTATTTGATCACCAAGGAAATTTCAAGTTTTTACATAAGGAAACACAAGCTCTGAAGCTCTTGAGGCGGAACGCTACAACTTTCCATACTTTCTGATTTTAATGCGCATTCCCAACAAACGTTCTAAAAGCCAAATAAGATTAAGGCTTATGGAACCTTAATGTACTAAGGTTCAATAAACCTTAACCTTAAACCTACAAAATATGACAGCAATCTCCGAATTCGGCTAAGTGCGAAATTTCAAAAATGCGAGATATTTGCACATGAAAGGATGTTCTCCTAACTTTTCAAAACCAAAGATAGAGAGTAAGTCATACATGATCATGAAGTAGTGACGCGACTCCGGGGGCCCATGAGTCTCCGCCCACTTTGCAGTTGATATCGATTGATTCCGAGGGACCGCCCCCTCCGATATTCGGCGTAGTGGGCGTGTTCCGTACCGGTGTTCCATCTGCACCGAAGATTCCATTATTCACCTTCGGACAAAGGTTCTGATTGTTCTGTGTGCGAAGGTCCGGCAGCCGTCCAAGCGATTCAATCTTAAGGAAGAAAGGTAATATTCAAAAAGATACCTACAGGCAGAAGAGTATGCACTATTATCATTTTCTTTTCACAATAACTGAATTGGGACTAAAAATGTCCACACGTTTACTCACATGTTTCATAAAAGAAGCATTAGCCACCGCATGCGGATCCGTAACCGCTGCGTATGCTCTCATCTGATCGATCAGCTGTTTCCGACGCAACGCGGTCAGATCCGCGTCACTGGTCGGCTTCTCGGTCAACGCTTGTAGGTTGCGCTGAAATGGGCACAGTACATTATTTACATAACACAACACTACACAAACGGAAGTGGAAGCGGAGTGATATGTGGGTCGTGGCTCTTTGAAACATCAACTCACGTGAATTTATGTGGTCGGAAGTGCACATAATTCCACGTAAAGCGTGGCAATACAATTGTTCAGCGTACGCTTCACAGACCTCCCGTTATATCGCTATAAAAACAACAGACGAAAACTACAAACCACAAGAATCTCACACTAACCTGGTGCAATGTCTCGTAAACCAGCTTATCCTTGTCAACGAGGAATTCCGCAAGCGGATCACCTTCTGAGAATGTCAACCTGGAATAGTAAACAATAAGATAGTTGGCGCCAATAAGTTCTCCGTGAAGCATCCTCCTTTCGTTGTGCCTTATGAACAGAACCATTAGTTAGGTGAAAATAAAGTGACAAAAAGCTTCGCAACAACTCACTTTATCTTCGTTTCGGCTACCAAAACTGGGTTAGACGCCGAAGGAGATAGGTTACTGTCACTTGCATCGTTTTCTGAAAGGAAAACAGTTGAATACGCAGAAATCATACCGTACCGTAATTTTCAAGGAGATAGTTCGGTAGATTTTTCCGCTACGCTGCAGGGCATAAAACTCGTCGGGAAAACTCAAAACCACCATCCACATATGTGTTTCTCAAAACTGTATCTATTTATGATACGTTACTAATTTTCACCATACCTAATATTCTAAACGCGACGGTGGTATGGTTACGAGCAAAAGTCCACCGTCTAGATTTATGCAATATGCTAATTCGGATGATGTTTTCGTGGACAGAGCGTCAACGAGTTTATGCCATGCTACGCTGGCGGACACGAGAAACGAGTTAGTGTGCCATAAATCGATGTCTAAATATGACAATTGGCCCACACACAACAATACAATCGTCATTTCCAAGCAAGCCACGCAAATGTTATTAATCCCCAGCTCACCTTGCGGTGTCGTCGTAGTGACTGTAACGGCAGTCGATGCTCCTCCTCCCCGTGATCTGCCTCCTCTTGGTTTCCGTCCCCTGCCTCCTCCCCTCGCAGCTCCATCTCCCCTTCCTCGACCACGACCGCGACCTCTCCGAGCTGGGGTTACCAGTGGAGCGCTGACTCCTTCCGTGCTGAATACGTCCGGTTCATTTTCAGCGCTCGCAACAGGACCAGGTGCTTCTAAAATAGGTTCTTCAAGAATATATACAATGAGTGAACCAGTGAACCATACCATACGTCATTTAAAGAGAAATACCGGCCGGTTTTAAAACGCATCGATCACCCCCTGCTTTTTTATGCATCATACGCGAGCATAAATTAGAATAAAAAATAGAACCCAATTCGTCCCCACTTAGCATAACTGCACAAGAAAGCAGCTATTTGAGATGCGCTTCAAAAACCGACCGGTATTTCGCTTTAATAAATTCTAGTCATCGTAAACATATATGAATGCTAGCGCAAACCAACGCGGACTCATTTCGATCAATGTTAGTGCTCAACAAACCTGGCGTCGCCAATTCCTCGTGTGCTAACGACGCAGTCCGCGCTCCTCTACCGGCTCCTCTCGCCGCACCCCGTTTCTTACGACCACGGCGCTCTTGCGTTTTTGGTGGGCGTTGTTTTTCTTCGTCTGAAATAACAAAACTATGAATCAATAGGCGTCATTCCGTAAAAACGCACTCACCAACCGCAATCGGTCTCCAGTTGGAGTTTTTTATGCACGACACGTATACACAATTACAGTGGGCTACAGTGGGCTTGTCAAAACCCCAAAAGAAATACGAATGACCTACCGTAATCGTCTGGCTCCGCCTTCTTTGGTTCTAAAGGCCACGCCCTGTCCCAGTAATCGTGGCCCATCTCACGCCTAATGCACTCCTCTGTGTCTGAACAACAAGAAATGATAAACAACCCACCGGGCGATGTTACCATACGTTCACGACAGCGACAGCTGATTACGCTGACACCTACCTTTACCACTTAGCATTCACTTACGGTCACTACGATAGAGGATAGAAGATATTGCAAACAGCACGTTCAAATTGTCCGTAATCACTCACAAAAACTATAGCTCCTTGCTATCAATAACCTATCACCTATCACGAAGACAAATAGCTTAAAGCGGAATACCGGCCGGTTTTTGAAAGGCATCGGGGACAACTGCATTCTTATGTAATTCTACGCTAATTTACTCGGATTTAGCTCGAATGTTTTACTTTCATTTGCCGAAGCTGCATATAATAAAGGTATACTGGACGTGTTACAAAAGCCGGCCGGTATTTCGCTTTAACAGACAAGCAAAACACGGCTACGGAGACACCAGATCATTATCAAATACTAGTTATGTTCAATACAAATTAAGAAGATGCATAATTCACACTCACCGACTTTGCGAGTCTCGCGCAGTCGATAGTAATCATTCAGTTGTTGTTGCAAATCAGCCGGTTTCAAACTGACTCCAGCACGACGTCCAACAATCGCTACCTGGAAAAAAATTAATAAACTGACAAGGTGGCAGGGGTACAGGTTTGTGCGTGGAAACACGCACGAACCACCTCCGGATTGGTTTTGACCACCACCGGAAGCAATTCCAAATTAATAAATTTGACCGAAACATGGTGTTTTATTACAACGGTCTATCACTAAGCTAAGAAACCACCTCCAAGCCTCCAACCGCCTCCATTTAGCACGAAATGTATACCCTGCAAGGTGGGCATTGTGGGCAAGGTGGATAACCTAACCCTAACCGCTAGAATGATTGTGGCAATTTGTTGAGACTACGGGAACATTTGCGTCTTTGCATGCGAAGTACTAGTTTAATCGTACTTCGTACTCTTCTCAGATTCCTAGCACATACCACACACTGTGCAGCAAAAATACCGAATGCGCAATCGTTTACACTTTTATTGAAATTGAACTCCTTTCCTGGAGTCTTGCAAATAAATAGCGAATTCCGCTAACAAACCTCTCTATTCATCTGCCGAATTCTCTCAGACGCCAATTGTAAGATGATTCTGTCACGCGGATCAGAAGAGCACGCAAACCTGCAACACAACAAAATACCCATGACATAAAGCAGTAAGCAGAATCACACATCAACCCCAAACGACTGGCTCAGGACTCCGGTCATAGTTCATATCGGGAGGCTATTGTAAAGTTCTACATTTGAGGATTTGAGTAAAATCTGTCGTATCGTAGTCACATCCACTTCTGAACCTAACTAACAATAAGCTGAACACACCACCATTTACATGAGGGATCGGGAGTTGTGCTCTCATTTCAAACAAAGGGGGGAAACCCCAATCACCAACCTTGCCATGCACATGTCTATCAATCCAATGCAATCCTGGTCAGTGACTTGAGCCGTCGAACACTCTTCGGAGCTTTCCGCTGCCCCATTGATCGAACCACCTAAACAAGACCAAATCAGAACAAATATCTAAGAAACTTTAGGCATAGTCATTACTCGTATAATCAGACACTCCTTCGCTCAATAACAATAAGACAAACAGATAACAGACCACCTCCACCTACGCACGGAAATTACACCCCCGCGGGGAAACGAGTATACGACAGTGCTTACAAACATCGCGAGAAAGAATCACATACCATTAGAGGACAGTGTTTGGTCAACAGCGTTTGTGGTTGCAGTAATCTCAGCATTTGTTTCTTTGTCCTTCTTTATTGATTCTTTCGTCTTCTCAGCTACCATCCGGGCTCTAGTCATCTGTGCGTTAAACCCATTCGCGAGAATGCTGGCCACAACCAAATCCTTTGAAGACTGCGAAGCGACCACCTGCAAATGGTACGAGGTACGACCATTATCTAGAGAGGCGTAATGCCTAATCACTACTCAGAGGCTTCAGGTTAAAGTCTGAGGAGTTCTAGTGCTGTCCTGATCTGAAGATGACCTAGAGACGAAACGTTGATACTAAACACATACACATAAGACCACACGTCATGCTAATTTTGGTCTATTCTGGTGGTTTTATACTCTCACGGTCTAAAAAAAACTGAACTGATACTCATGTGTTCAATTCTAAAAACTAATAAAGTAGATGATACCAACCATTGGCTCAATCGAGGGGCACGGTTCGGAAGACAACCCAGAGGTACTCGCCTGAAAACACCCAAGCATAGAACGGCACGTCGGCACGGAAGCTATCAAACATTTGGACAGTCTGGCACAGTACCTACTGCGGCTACACGTGTGGACCTAATCTTAGACAGTATGACTGTACGACCCGCGGCTGACAATGTGTATCAACTTTGTGTGCCAATATACAACTCCGAACTCTCTCTCTCTCTCTCTCTAAACACATATCATGCTCCAACGCTCATAAGGCATCCACAACCAACAGAGTAAGCAAACGTTAATGCTTTACCTGCGACGTCTTCGAATATAACTCCTTAATATTGGACGCAACTCGACTCCTCTTCCTGCTGGGCGAAGCACACGAAGACTGTTGCGAAGAGTTCGAGACCTCTCGTTGCATTCGCCTGCCATGGAGCAGTTTGAAGAAGGACCGCTAAAATGGAGATTTATGCGTGACACGTCTCCCAAATTAAGTTTTACCTAGATGACTGATACACGGGCCCGGTCGAGCCAAAAAGGCCGTCATACTTTCAAAATATAAAAACCCAAACAATTACCTCAATTGCACTAGGGTCAACCGGTTGTTGTGCGTATTGCTTCCACAATTGCAGACGATCCGAGAGAGACGCACTTTTCACCAAATTTCGATCCTGGAAAAAAGTGGTACATCATTACTCAACACTCCTGACATATGAGAGAGAGGGAGAGAGAGAAAAGAGAGAAAGACAACTTGGATAGCGGGAAACAAAGGGGGAGATGGAGAGGATGAATGAATAAGCGAGAGGGAAAACATGCAATGGAGACCACCGTACCACTAAATGTTCCACATGATCGGGGCACATCCATTTCTCCTTGGGCGGATAGCACATGGGTGGATCCAGACAGTTGAGATGCCATACCAACTGGCAGAAATCACACGATATCATTTGCTCGGTGTCAGCACCATATCTAGAAAATTTGGTGCGTAAAGATACGCACGAACCACCACAGGATTGGCCTTGACCACCTCCGGAAGAAATTCCAGATTTATATACTTGGGCGAAACACGCTGTTTTATGAACGCGGTCTATCACTAAGCTAAACAAACCACCTCCAACCACCTCCACGGAATTATACCCTATAGCCCACTGGAAACAAACGGGGTCATTGGTCATTGAGACTACAGTGGGGACGAGAACCGTCTCCAAATGGTTCAATGTTCAATCAATATCCTATATTAGTAGAGTGTGAAAAAAATTATCCCATCTCAAACAAGTTTGGCCCTGCGGCTCTGCCATAAATGGTCGTGCTGAAACATTTCGATTGCCAAACTGCAAATATGGCCTATTTCCCATATAACTACCTCAGTGAGAAAAAAAAACAACCTCTGACAATAGGCACAAATCTTGCCGGCGATATGCGGTCGTGGATCGTCCAACTTCTGTCCGGGCACAGCAACCGAGGGACCGGCCACCCAGTCGGGCATCGTGTAGAACTCAGTGTTCGTACCTACCGCAGCACTGTAAACATAGAAATAAAAGATATATAGAAAGAAAAAAGTTTATTAAATAGGCACAACCAGAAAACATTAGCCCACACAGCAGGAGTAAGCTAACAAAACAGGCAATTCGGCTAAGTTCAACACGTTCAACCCTACAGAGGAAAACATACCTTGCGCACAAGGGACACATTTACCGCATACTCACACAACGGTCTTCGACTTGGAAGTTTTGTTCGAATTCAAATATAATATTTAAACTTACTCTGCTAATACGGCCATTGCATTCGCCGTCTCTTCTTCGACTTTCTCCGCATTGCTCGCCAAAACTCTTCGGATAACTTCAGCATTGCGATCCTTTTCCGATTCCTTCTTAAATTTCCTCATTTTTATGCGAATTCACAAATGGAATGGCTGGTACCAAAATGGCCAAAAGCAATCCGCTATTGTAAGTACACGTACACGTAGCCTTTGGTGTGTTTGGCTATCTCAAAACACCACTAAGCTAAACGAAACTAGAGTACATCGTTTCAAAGCTCGCCACTTTTGCTTATTAATAAATTTACCTCACTCGATCTCTTCTTATCGCTAATGCGTTTTTCCACCGGAGTATTCGCACACCGATTGCACATCCAGTTGTCTAAACAGAAAAATAGTGTAAAAACTGTAGCATACTAAGTACCGTATACCGCAGAGGAGACAGACTTATGAAGAGTAGCGCAGCAATGAAGAAACAGGTTTGTGTATGAACAAATCACACACACTAAAGCTAAATCTAAAAAGTACTAGACTAATAAACATCAATACGTATATAATAAATCACATGTCACAACAATCTTATCACCTGCGATCTCTTCCTCGTCCAAAATTGGTGGTTCGTGACATTGTAAATGGAATGTGGCTGGACAAATATCACAACAAATCACCTCACCGCCTTCCTGGAAAATAAGAACAATTAGCTAGATATATTCATAATCACCCGAACCATCGGGTTCTAAACACAAATTCGAAACATGTGCACAATTACTATTATGGGCCACCACCTCGTTAAGTGCGACTAGCAATAACGCCGTCTTTTATAAAACCGGTGAAACACATCACTAGAACATCTACAAAACGTTTCAATTAGATACTGTTTCGTGTATGCAACTTATATTTCCACCACAGTAGGTTTACTACGTGTCTACGTGTTCGTAAATCCGTACACTGGTACAACATTACTCTTTACCGTAATTAACGCTTGCTCAGCCCAGAGACATTACCTAATTACTTTAAGCACTTACCCTGCAAACAACGCAGTATGGAATGTTGGCACTTCCTTTCCACTTATCCGGATCGTCATCATGAACTTGGGATTGCTTATGGCCCGGGGGTGCCGTTATTCGTTCTATTTCCTGAAAGACATCTTTATTAGCAACGTTTAAAGTTTTGTATCATACATAGGCCGCACTATTGTGAGCCAAGTTTCCAGTCTCCATCAAAGCGTTGTCGCTTTAAGAAAAAAGGAACTAAGTAGTTAATTAAGTAATAACAAGATGAGGACTGACAGGCGGGTGTAATTGAGATGGTCTGAACTTGAACGGTCAAGATGACCACAGGGATCGGGAAGTTTGAAGCTACTGCTACAGGTCATAAGCTCCGCCATTCAGATGATACTAATTGAGAAGCGCACGTTTTTGATTTCACACAATGAATGTCAATTCAAGGTTTTTGTTTAATTTTAGAAAACAAAAAGCTAAGCGAATTTGGCACGAGATCAAAAGAAAAAAAGGAAATAAGAATGAATTCGTGATGTTATGCAACAGGAAGAAAACGCAGCTGATTGCTAGATGATTAAAAACGCCAATGAAAAGTAGAACCCAGGCCTGGGATGCAGGCTACGAGACTAGAACCTTTTGACTGCAAAAATAGCAGCATTCTTCCTATATGCGCATTTTTCTACTAGTCCGATCAGAAGCACTGCAGCACTAGGTTATGCAAACCATACACAAAAATCTAGCATTTATCACAAAATCACAATAACATCAGCACATTTCCAAGCAAGGGGTATCCAGCAATTTAGTCGTAAAGGGTAGAGTAGAGAAGGGTAAACTGGCGAATTCAAACGGAGAAAATTGGAGAATCAAGGAGGCAATAAGCATAGCAAGCAATTAAGCAAAGCAAGATAACTAATTAAAAACTAAATCTCCCCGATGAAAGTAAAAATATTAAATATCTCGATGAAAGGTCTGGGAGTACTAAATTAGAAGCACCAACCGGTAATAGCCCGTCGTCCGAGTCGTAGTTGAGGTTTAGCTTTAGAGCTTTCGGCGCCGGACCCTTTGAGGTTGAATTTGACGTAGAAGCCGGAGCCTTACGCAGAATCCGGGTCGTAAAAGGCATCAACACGCTTTCCTGGGCCCAGTTATTTCCACCTTATCTTCTGAAAATATCGAAATGTAGAAATGACCAAAATAAGTAAAGGTTATCGAGAAAATAATTCAAAAATGTGGAAAGAAGAGTGCTTTTTCTAGCAGGATACAAACAGTGGGAGGATTTTAGAGACGTCCTTGCATTGGTACCCTTCTAATTCTGATATTTTTAAAGCCCAACATCGTCGATTAATATTACACTCGAATTTTTTTGAAATATAAAATGAAATAAAGAGTTTCAGGATCGTTATATTCACATTTTGGCACGACACGTTAATGCAAATCTCCAATGGAATCCAAGATCTGTCTTATATTCATGCTATTAAAACTAAACGTAATAAACCCAAAATTAATACATTATGTATACTTCGAACAAAAGCTAAATACAGCTATGATAGTGAAGGAGAAGGAACATAACGTTTTGTGAGAAGTAAGAATCATATTGGTTCACCCAATTTCCTCGGGGAGAGGAGAGTGGAGGAGTTGGTATTGAAAAGAGAGGACGACTAGTGCGAATAGCATGCATCGATCGCCAGCCGAGCGGCGCACGCACACGGCTGCACCCGGGCCCTCCCTAACCAGCATACAAGGGAATTCTGAGACGCCAAATCATACCCAGAGAGAAATATGTGGACACTATCCAGGAGTGAGAACGTACAAGAAAAACATCCGATAAAACAACAAAATTACTAGTGTTTGACTGTGTTTTTCCCCATATTTTACAAAAATATTATCTCAATCCACATTCTTCCAGGCATAAAATAATGTGCTGCGTTGCTGAAACTACAAAACAAAGCACACATAAATATCTTTAAGCAAAACAATGAAAATATATAATGTATTTTAGGCCAATTTTGAGCGGTTTTCCTGTGAGTTAGCGTGCTCCTAATGGGTCCAAAATTGTCACACACATTGCTACACCCATTTTCGTTAATATATAGAACAAATATTCACTCTCAGTAATCAAATAAGCGTCGATAACATAGTAATAATTTAGGATTTATAACAAAAGCGAAAACAAACCCTTGAAAAGAACAAAATAAATTAGTGCAGCAGACAAGCTGAGACCAGTCAGACACACAGACTACCGTAATCGAGAGCCGACGAGCAGTTTTTAGAAAACACACAATCAATCAACGGACCGCACACAGACATAGCTGGCCAGTTAGATTTGACAATATGTTTGGATTCTAAAAGTTGAGGATATTGTGGTAAAAATGGTAGGCAAGTTTTACACACAACTTTCTTTAAATTCATCACTCTACATTCCTTTAATTTCTTTGAAGTAATTAAAAAAGCATAACCAATATATCCCCATTTAACAGTGGGAGTCTTATGAGAGTGTAAAAGGGTGCCAACTAATAATTTAATACAAATAGGTATAAAAACAGCAGTTTAGTGAGAGTCCATTTCGTCTCAGATCCTTGCAGCAAGCCCTGGTATGGAGAACAGCCACTGCAGCGATTAAGTCATCATGGCCGAGTGGCTAGCGTGCTTGTCTGCGGCGCAGCCTACCAAGGTTCAAGTCCAAGGGGAGTGAGTCGGACTTTGTGTGAGAAGCACCACGTCCATTATTGTTACCCCAAGATAGTTGGGGAAACCCACGGTAGTCGAGTTTCATATATCGGATGCCACTAAATGAGAGCCCCAACATATTTAGCCATTTTATACAAATTGTATAAAATGCTACTATTCACTTTTTACTTTAGAATAATATTTTTAAAGCGAAATGCTAGCCCCTTTGGATAATCTGCATATGATAAGCAAATCCTATGTATCCTATGCTAATTTTGTACGATTGCCGTGGACGATCGTACAAAATTAGCATAGGATACATAGGATTTGCTTATCATATGCAAATTTTCCAAAGGGGCTAACATTTCGCTTTAAAGCAGCATAGTGGCCGGTTTGTGAGTCGGTGTGTTTCCATTAGTGTACGAATAACTGCGCCATACTCGGCGATTTTTTATTTTATTATACCCATTTGCATACAACACATGTGAATACAGTTATCCAATATACAACCTAAAAACAGGCCGTTATATCGCTTTAAAAACAAAATACATTTCTTCATTACTATTAAAAGTATTCTTAAAGCGAAATACTGGCAGTTTCTGAAATGCATCATGGCCAACTGAATTCTTACGTATTTATGCTAATTTACTCGAATTTAGCTCGATTTTTTATTCTAAGTTGTTCATTTGCATAAGCTGCATAAGAGTGCAGGCGTCACATTTCTTTTTATTAAAAAGTATTCTTAAATGAACATACACACAAAGCAACCATTTTATTTTACCATTTATGCAGATGGACACCAGCTTCATATCAAACGAGGGTACAGACAGGACATGCCAGGATATAAGAAAAAACTGAATGATACATGGAACATACAATAAATTTTACAAAGCAATTTTACTCATTTTATACTTTCTACACAAAACACCACTGACATTACACAATTATTCTACATTGGTATAGTACACAGTCGATAAAAAATAAAGCACATGCATTAGGAACGCCAAACCACAGAGGAAAGACTTGAACGATTAGAAGGAAAAACCACTATTCCGGAAAAAATTTCTGGACCAAAGAGATATGTTAATTTGTCTCAGTCTCATAGGAAGTGAGCTATTTCGTATCTCTAGCACCAACATCTAGTACCCTCTAAACCATGAGTTTGCATCCAAGCTTTGATAAACCCCCATTGAGCCCCCAGTGTGCAGATTAGCGTATAACTATACACAGATAAAGTTTAAAGTCAAATACATGCATACACAACAAAAAAATCCGTCAGTCTAGAGCTGCCATGTTTTAGAATAATTGAAGTGTGGTTGTAGTTTGCAGTTTCAATTAACAAAATCTAAAACATTTCATCATCCGATTCATCAAAGTTGGGAGCTTTGGGCGGTGGACTGGTCAGGTCGCGGACCGGTCGCGGGAAGAACTCTTGAACGAGTTCCATGTGGAGTTGGTGCTCAAGAACGCGACCGCATGACTGGGCCGCACGCAGGCGATGACGACCCCCAAGACGCCAGCCGTGGGGAGAAACAGCGTTCCGCGAGACACTAGACGCACGATTCTGAAAAAGAAAGGTTAGAAGCCATATTCGGCAGAGTCGAAGTATGCGTTGTTGGTTTCGTTTCAGAAATACACGATCGCACTCCGACCAGCGTCACTCACTGAGTTAATCTGTTAACAATTACGCTAATTAGCAAGCTTGATCTGTCCGGAGTGGGGAGCCGCAGTGCCTGTGCATGTGGTGAGCAAGACAGCGCCTTAGGCCATTGAGTTAGTATCTTTCCGGTTTCTCTGGCCGAACCCGCTAACAATTACGCTAATTAGCTTGACCTGTCCGGGGTGAAGAGCCGCAGTGTCTATGCATGTGGTGGCAGGCAATTAGGCCATTGCACCACCTTTCTCTATTGCCAGGACGTGTTTCAAACCTAATCCTCTGAAGTTATACGGCACCTTCATAGACGTTCAAGTTAATAGATCAAAGACAAAGGTAAACATACTGATACTCACCCTAAAATGCATTGCAAATTCAGATAAACATACTAATTCTCACCCTAAAATGCATGGGAAATTCCTCCATAGGATTTCTCTCCATCTCTCCGCTCTCCACACCCTCATCACGGTGGTCGACAATCTTTGAATACTCTCCGCCGTCCATGTCCTCTCCTTGAGAGTCGATCTCTTCCAGATCTGTCTCCGATGCTGTGTCTCCACAGCTCTTATCCATCTCTAGTTTGGAGTCGTCAAAGTTCAGAACCTAAGATGGGCGTGGCTACAGGTTTCTGACATGAAAGTGGCGGGATCTTGATGAATGATAATTTCTGAGGCTGTTATTACTTCTCCGATTGGAATGATAATATATTTTCCAGATGATGAGCTAGTAAAACTTTGATTTTGAACGACAAAAAAAGAGTACTTTTATCGACGTGTGTCAGATTCTCGTTGAGCTACAGCGACCTTCGCGCCAAGTTCTCGCCGCGCGCCAAACTAGCTTCAGAGTTCAGTATCAGTCTACAGGGGTCTTCGTTATAATAAACAATACCAAGAATCAAGTAAAGATTTTGTAGAAACCCCACTCCCTGGAAAAAAAATAGAAATCTGACCTCTAGGTCCATATCGGAAATAGTGGTCTTCGCCATATGCGCGCACGATTGGCGCGGAGTCTCCACTGCGTCCTGGAGGAGAGAAAAGATAAGAAAGAAAATATGAAAGCACAAAAATGATATTCAACTTGTAAATAACAATAATAAGTCGTCAGTTATAGAAATTCATGACCAAAGATAACGATTAACTATTAGTTTATTAGGTAGGCTATAGGTCTCATCCCTACATTTTTATCAAATATCTATGAAATCCCGCATGGCACAAGGTAGAATGCAGAAGTTTGACACAATGTATTAATTTTTTCTGCTACCTGCCTTATTTTGTGTTCTTAGCGTTTTTAATAGCCTTGATGTCGAAATTGAAATTACAAAACATTTTTTTTGAAACTCACTCTTGTAACGCAGCAAAAACACACAAATATTATGTATAAAATGAAGTAATAAATAAACAAAAAAAAATAGAGATTTTGGTCAGAATTCAAGCCAAAGAAAGCCTAAAATCGTAAAATACCTTGATCGATGGCGATTCTACATGGTCCATTTTTGGTTCTTTGAAAAAAACTTCTTTGAATGATGGGCTTCTGAAAAAGAAATAAAATCAGAAAAAAAAACGAACAAAAAAACCCAAGACAAAGTTGATCGCATTTACATAACTAATTTACATAACCAAATAATTAGCATAAAGGTAACATTGATCAACTTGTGAAGCATACCCTACGCTTATAGAAATTTACTGTAAAACTGACAGCGGCTATCGAACACAAGTGATTTACTAATTGCAATTAGTAGGATAGTTATATATAGAAGAAAGAAACAAAGGTTAATAAGGATCAATATTTGTCAAAGAAACAAGATCATAAATCTACATTATAACATACCAAAGGTTTTGCATAAAGGTGAAATTTTGTGGTTTATGACCAGTGACCTTTTTTGGAAGATTGCATGGTGCATACATATCCATTGATTTTGTCATATGCCCAGATATCTCGCGGGCATAGTCACAGTGAGTTTGCAGATGATCGGGGGCAGATGCAGGAAAACAAAGCAATTGCGGAAAACATAGAAAAATTTTTGGCGACAAGTCAGCGACCATTTTGCGCCCATTTGATGACCAGTTGATGACTGGTTACGACAAGGTCACCAAATATTGGCCCACGAAAAACCAGAGAACCTTCGCCAAATGGACTCTAAACCATTATCTCATTATTTACGAAGGGAGCAAGGGCGTGAAAATGAGCGTATAGTTTGAGCGTATTACATGTTGTTTGCCGACCTCACGCCGATTGCTCGCCAAAGTTTCGCGAAGCAATGGAGTGAGAACGGCGAGAATAATGCACGCCACTGTATGTCTGTGAGCTAGGTTGTACCTAAATAGCACAAGTTCAATTTCTCTTTTTTTTTTCGAAGCGTAGAATGTCACGAAAACTGAATGCTAATCATAAATGGCTTATAAAAGACAACAATGTTCCATTCGGAGAAATTTGCGAAAAATGCAAGGAAATGGCTCGAAAAAGAAGGTCGTCTGGTAAATCGTCAGCGGATACGGTTTCCGAACAACATTGTCAGTTTCAGTTTCATTTTCAGTTTCAGTTTCTGGTTCAGTTTCGGTTTCATGGCTTGTCTGCTTGTCAATGTCAACCACTGCAGAGAATGGTAGTACATAGGTGCTTGGAAAAATAGCGGTAGAGTTTTTCACAGACGTCAAGACGGAGTGCTGGTGAATCGAAACAACGTTTAGATTTAGATCTTACAATTAGATGAAGTACTCTGATCATCAAGAGCGCAGCGCGCGTGCGAATCCGCTTCCGCGGGAAAATATTGCGAATTGCATTGAAAAACTCGAGACAGAGAGAATCAAGCACTGCCCTCTTTTCTGCGTCTCCGCTTTTCCCATGTCAAAAAGCCATCTCTTTCCCGCGGACGCGGCATCGCATGTCCGCGCTGCGCTCCTGAGAACGTAGTAAATGCGGTTGGAGACTGTTGGCCCCGTAACGTAACTGTACATTATCATTAGGCTAGTTAGTTTTTTGCAGCAAGTGTCAATAAAGAAGAAACGAAAAGTGCTCTAACATTGTCAGAAGATGTGGAGAATAAAGCAGAAGCCACGGAAGACACAAAGAAGGTGAACTTATCTCGTCAGCAATTCATTTGTCGCCATTCATTTGATTTGTGTTCCTGAGCCTGGAACCCTAAGAATAAAAGTTTGCTGATACAACACGGAGGTGCGCGGCGATTCCTTGGCGAAATAATGGCACGCGGCGCGATTCTGGCCCTTTTCCCACCACCTACCATCAACGTTTCAGGTTGCTCCACAGCTGAGCTCTTGATTTACGTTTAATATACAAGCAAAATAGTGAAGCATTTCATGGCATGACCGCTTTACATATTAGTTTTAATTTCAGCAAATCGACATTCTCGAACGTGAGAAGGAACAATTGAACTTAAGAAATCCACAACATATCCGAAGACATCAAGTATTATGCGACGAGATCCGGAAACTCAACCAAAAGAAACAAGAGAGGGAGTTCACGGTCAGTGTTCGAGTTTCCCTGCATGTAAGGGGGCGACACCGCCGCCGAGAATATAGCTTAGCACCCATGAAACTTTCACACAGACGCACATACACACACAGACACGCACGCACGCACGCACGCACGCACGCACGCACGCACGCACGCACGCACACACACACACACACACACACACACACACACACACACACACACACACACACACACACACACACATACACACACACACGTGGAAGCCTATGCAATCGTCAATTCAAGATCAAGATTCGTCTTGCTTGTTCATGAACTTCACCTTTTATTTCAGTTCTCTGCGGATAGAGGTAGACGTAAACACCATCGAGCACCCAGTACTTCACCTGGAGCAAAGTTGGATAAGACCAAGGATCAGCCAACAGATGAGGTACGGTACATGGCTGAACTTCCGCATGCATGCGGTCATTTAAGACAAAAAGCATGCATGCCGTCAATCGTGCGGCATGCATGCTTTTTGAGATTTGGCATGCATGCAGTCATCATGACTGCATGCATGTTTTTTGGATGCGGCATGCATGTTTTTTCAATGACAGCATGCATGCCAAGTGTGACCTGAGAAGTAAGAGCGTGGCAGAGAGATAAGATGTAGGTGATAGCGGGCGAATTCGCGTGGTTTGTAGGTAGGTAGATGAGGATACTCAGAGAGCTAGAGAAAGAGAGAGAGAGAGAGAGAGAGAGGTAGAAAGATAACATGCAGAATGTACGAAACCGCCAATCCTCTTCTTTCAATTGAATTGTCAAAGAGTCTGATAATTTTAGTTGATAACCGGTGAAGAGTATTCGCTCTCCGATCCAGAGGCCGATCCCCAAGTAACACTAAAGAAGCGAAACGAAATCATGGACAAAATATTAGAGGAGTTGAAGAAAATGAAGGTAGTCAAACAAACTGTTCAGGATATCACTTGACTACGTCGCACAAAACTCGAGTTTGCGTTCAAACGGCGCATATAGAATTCTCCGGGCGTGCGCCATTGTTTCGCTGCGGACTTCTTATGCTAAGAACGGTTAATATGAGATCCACTTACTGTAAATCCAGGAATTTGCGAGTAAATTTTATTTTATTTTTAGGAGAAAATTGGTGTAATAGGTGGTGAGCTAAAACAAAATCTCGAGAAAAAAGACCAGCAATTCGATCAGTTGAGACGGAGGACGCTAGAAAAGAAGAAGAAACATCAGGTAATCGGGGTTGCAGTGAAGATAAGTTTTGGCGGATACTTGATAGTTACGGGGCGAATGAGTGTGCGTATCTGTGTGAGTCTGTAGGAGTTTTCTTCAGAAATTCAGAATTTGGCAATCAATGAGAAACTTCACTCGTGATCGCCGCGCAAAAGAAAGGGTACGTGCGGTTATGTGCCTCACAACGGTCCGATGGTTTGCGCGTCCAAAAAAAGGGGCGCGCTAGACCGGGGCGGCAGACGGGCAGACCTTTTCATGCGCGGCAAATGTGCGAGCTCCATCAATAAATGTGGCTGACAACAAACTATAAATTTACTCAGGACGACGTCTGTTCAATGCGTCGCCGTATGGATCTACTCCATTCAAATGACAAGAAAGTATTGTCGATACTCGGAAATTTGTTAAAGTAAGGTTCTTTGTTATTTCACGACGAGCAATCATATTTTTCAAACTCTATTTATAGTTAGAAATGGAAGCAAGAGCATATTGACATTAGCATCACAGGAAAGTGAAAACCCCGATTATTTTCCTAAAAACCCCAATTTCCCCCCGATTCTTTCAAAAAACCCCGACTTTTCTCCAAAAAACCCCTATTTCGCCCCGATCAAGGCCCGATTTTTCGAGGGACTTGATCGGGGCGAAATCGGAGATTTTACTTTCCCATGCAATGTATATAAATCTTTGGTGTGCCAATAATGCCAATGTATTTTTCTCTCATTCAGAGTGTCCGACAGCGCTCCGAATGCAGAAACTGACAACGATATCGATAATCTCTGGTTTAATCTACTCGATTATGGAATTCACCTTCTGAAGAGAGGATTATACACCATAGCCACAATACGGGATGGGTAAGTCGTCGTTGGCCCATCTGTTGTTTCTGTGCCAATACACTTCAGCCAATACGCCAACTTTTATGGCGCGCGCCAAAACAAGTGTGCCTACCCTTCGCCGCGCATCTTTACCAGACTCGCCAGGTTCTCGCCGCGCACCCTAAATAACCCTCTTTTCAGTCTCTTCCCACCAGTTGAGGACAAAACTCCCCAGTCAGTGAGCATGAAAACAGCCGTCGATGAAACATCTCCAAAGAAGGAAAATAATAATTTGTTCGATTAGAAGTCATATGTCATATTCATGTCATGTTCCCAAACAAAATTCCCAAACATGTCATGTCATGTCATGTCATGTCATGTCATGTCATGTCATGTCATGTTCCCAAACCAAATTGAGAAGGCTTCTGTATTTTTTTCAATATTTTATTCTAATATTTATAGCTTCGCCCCTGCCCTCTAGCTTCTGACTTTTCATAAATGACATGTAAGAGAATTGCGTAACTACCCTAGATTAACCTGAACCCTGTACCAGAATTAAAATTACATTACTGTTTGTTGAATCACCAATAACGCTTGAGTTTAAAGCACCAATAACAATTACATTGTTAAATTACTTGGCGCACTAAATAAAATTTTAATTAAACTATTGATTGAGAGGTGCTATTTGAAGTGAATATTTGTCGGCTATTGTGTGCAGAGTTTTGCTTGCTCTCAACCCCAATAAGAAATCGTGTACGATAAGTATTTTATAAATAGTAATGATAATAATATACTCACAACACCGCTGAGTATCCCGAAGCTCAGCAAAGCAAATACGTAACCGTTAACAGATCTAACCAAGAAAATACGTCTGTCATTGCTCATTTCTCATTAAAGCGAAATGCTAGCCTCTTTGGAAAATTTGCATATGATAAGCAAATCCTATGTATCCTATGCTAATTTTGTACGATTGCCGTGGACGATCGTACAAAATTAGCATAGGATACATAGGATTTGCTTATCATATGCAAATTTTCCAAAGGAACAAACATTTCGCTTTAAATTTTACATCCAGGTTCCTTGAAACATATGTAGTATTTTCGGCGAGCTCGAAAGTCCCAACCCTGTACGAGCATATAGACCCAGGATGGCTCAAATTATACAGTAATCTTTATAAAGCTCCCTACCCTATTGGGAAGTCCACTCTGTGCTTCTGACAAAAACGATACACGAAATAAAATATATTTCAAGCAAAACAGTTTTCATAAAAATCTTTTATGTACACAACAATAACAAGAGAAAAGATAACAACAGAACATAAAACAACATGTTAAAGTTAATTAAGTCCAAATGTATGGCCCCGCCCCCGCCGTCCCTTAACAGAATACTATCAATGTTCCAATTCATCTAGATTCTCTAACTCTCCTGTGCTACCACTACTCTCTGTCTTCTTTTCTCTCTCTTCGGCCGATGTTGTTCATGATTATTCGTCCAGGGACCAAGGGAATCATTTGAATAGAAATCCATCGGGTAAAAGTCTGTGGGAGCCGACACCTGAAAGGAGAACATAGACGAAGTGTAGAGCGGAAAGTCACTGGCTTTCATCTTAACTTACAAATAATGAACCACCCAACTCAGTAGACATAGGTTCATCCACGACATGTTAGAACCATGCACGAAGTTGTGATAGGACCACCCCCGACAAAGCAGTAGGACCACCCACGACGTCAGAATAGGCCCACCCACGTCGCCAGATAGGAACACCCACGACGACGGAGTAGGACCACCCACGACGACAGGGTAGGCCCACCCAAGTCGCCAGATAAGATCACCCACGACGACGGAGTAGGACCACCCACGACGCAAGAATGGGACCACCCAAGAAGTTGGTCTACTCAATAACACCTCAAACCGAAAAAAAAACTATTCCACTCATACCTGATCCAACGCGATCGATAATTCATATGGTGACAGAAGTGGTTTGGAGAAGTGCGCTCCCCAATCGATGGAGAGTCGGGGACACGCAACTTGCACCCAACTGAAAGTAAATCATTATAAAGTGGACATTTAAAGGGTCAGGCCCATTTCAAATGACCCCTATTTTTGATGATTCCATCTGACTCTCCATGTCAAATATAGTAGGATGCAATATTTTTCAAATTTTCAAGAGCAAAATTCACACACTATTCATCAATTTACCATTGCCAGTCTACCCAACTATTTATCGCAGTTGTCACGCCCTTTCGCTCTCATTGGGCAATATGCTATATTGGGCGTGGCAATTGCGATATTGGCCAATCAGCGCGAATAGGCGTGCCAACTGCGATAAATAGTTGGGTATGAGTGCCCACGGTAAATTGATGAATAGTGTGTGAATTTTGCGCTTGAAAATTAGAAAAATATTGCATCCTACTATATTTGACATGGAGAACCAGATGGAATTATCAAAAATAGGGGTCATTTGAAATGGGCCTGACCCTTTAAGACTAAGCAATTACATTCTAAAGTTTGGATGTGAAGCGCCGTGTCTTCGTGTTCCTGTTGGTCGACATTTGACACTAGTTGTCCATTATTACTCTGCATGCTCTTTTTGTTTAGTTATTTATTGTCTTCCAATAAACCATACTATGCGTTTTTCGTGGTCCAACTAGCCAGAGTCGCCACACCGTCAAGCTCTCTGCACTCTCTCCCGGTCCAAAAATCTTCAATTCTGTCTTTATCTTGTCTCACTGTCTCAGCGACAAAACATCAATAGTAAGGAGTAAGGAGATGTATGCAAGACAGGATCCCTCACCAATCAATTTCAGGAAACATGGCCAGTTTGTCGGGGAATATCTCCGAGAGAAGAAGTCGCACGAAAACCTTTCCCTTCTCCATCAACTTGCTCTCCAGTTCCTGAAATGACATGTAACACAATTCATGTATGCATGGTTCTTTAAAGCAAAATACCGGCCGGTTTTTGAAAAGCATCGTGCACAACTGAATTCTTACGTACGCTAAGTCACTCGATTTTAGCTCGATTTTTTTTATTTTAATTTATGTTCATTTGCATAAGGTGCATACGAATGCTGGTGTTGGTGTTCTCGGTGTTTCAAAAACCGCCCGGTATTTCGATTTGATACATGAGTAACGTTTACATTTTTTATACGTACATGTATTCAAATAATCCCCCACGATAATCATTTATAAAAGTGATCCAACCTCAACTATTTTGATGTTTCCCTGTCTTCCGAGCGTTCCTTGAATCAAACCAAATGTTTTGGACGATTTGGCTACCTGAATGACAATACAGAAATTTATGTGCGCCCATGCGCTATCTTGTGTCACCATAGATCATATATTCTAACTATCGTAAGGAACTATTTTAGCCCTTTTCACCAAATTTCGACTTTGTGACGAGATCACCGCATGCTCCCCACACACACTAATGACCGAACGTAAAATTGGTCCAAGACCTCAACAACACTAAAAGTATGCGCACCTCCACAGCTCCCATCCTCGTCTTCTTCATTAATTCAAAATCGTAGAATTCCCGCGTAAACTTTCGTGAATAGGGGTCGTACTGATATGCGTCCAGTTGTGGGTTGTGGATCATTGCTGATTCGAGGTGGAAGCGACCATCACCAAGAAAACTAGAAAAGGTGATTGTCCCTTGAAAGCTTAAAGCCGTATTGTACCTAATTTGGAAAATTTGCATACGATACGCATTGCCTATGTATCCATGTATCCTATGCAAAGTGTGTGCCCGTCCGTCAACCTTCGTGCACACATTTTGCACAGGATACATAGGAAATGCGCATCATATACAAATTTCCCAAAGTAGGTACAATACGGCTTTAAAATACATGGAAACGCTCGATCCAACCTGCCCCTAGCCCCAAAGCCGTCGAGCAATACGTAAACTGACACTGGTCATCCATTCTGCGCAGAACTGTGTGGAAAAAGTAACAAACATTGAGTATTATGACTCACCATGGTTAAAGGAGCTCACCCTTTAAACCTAGCCTTTGAAACACGACACTGTGGCATATAAAATGTTATACAGGGAGAACGCTACGTATGCCAAATAAAAAGGCCATGCCCAACCGAGTACAACTATGGACTACAAACTACAGACATCCACAGAACAACTAATATTCAAATCCCCTACATCAATGCATCGACATCCTTCCCCAGCCGTGGACTCGTACATCCCAGTACCTCACCCGGACTGAGGGGTTTACACTGTGGCATTACCGCTTGGTAACCGGCTTCAGACAGCACAGTTTTCACCGTCTGGAAAAAAGTGACACAATTAGGACGCTTGCAGAAAAAAAAGAGAATTATAATGTGTCAATAAATTATTATTATTATTATTATTATTATTATTATTATTATTATTATTATTATTATTATTATTATTATTATTATTATTATTATTATTATTATTATTATTATTATTATTATTATTATTATTATTATTATTATTAATTTGTTTTAAAAATTTGTTTTACGCTTCAAGAGCGTGCACCTTTATTCAAGGGAGTTCAAAGTACAGTTTCAAGGTTTGCTTATGACATGTTCCGCAGAGGTCCTGAGCAGTAGGCGACGAGTTCCAGATGACAAATTGCTCGACGTCCTCGGGCTAGGGCCAGGAGGGATCGCCCATGATTCCCTCGCCTGGTGGTGGTTTCAAAGGTGTCACGGGCCGGAATCGAACTCGGGTCGATTGCGTTAGAGACGAACGCGCTGCCACTGGACCACCAGGCCCCAAATTATTATTATTATTATTATTATTATTATTATTCCACCGTTAAAGGGGTGCAAATCAGAACCTTGAAACCACAGTCAGCTAGCAAAGTAAACGATAAATCGATAACGAAGGAAAGAAACTTCCAACCAATCGATTCCAAACTCAACCAACCTGTAACGAAGGGATAAACTGGATTGTGCTCACGAAGGCTATCCGCTTTTCCGGAGTGAAGTTATCCTGAAACGAACAAAACCGTAAACCGTGGTATTCCGAACAGAGATCCTATTGTAGCTGTGCGTGTAGATCAACCGGCGAGTGCTTGCTAGCCATGCAAGTGACGCGGGTTCGAATCTGCCCCCACGCGAAGTTTTTTCACAATTTCACAATAGACCAGATTGTTGCCTAGAAGCCAAGAGGGCTAAGTATTAATCCATTCGTAAATACACACAGAACCCAAAGGTACTAGGCTTAGTCAAAGATCTTCGTTCTTCCAAACTTGCAAAAGACGGTTCTTCAACATAACTTCTAGAAGTTCGTACCTTGATACAATCGATAAAGTGACTGAGGTTGATGTTAATGTTGACAAAAACGTAAAGCATGTGGATATTGTCCGTATTTTGGATGGGCACAAGACATGAGTGGCCATAGTGAACTAGAAGATCGCAGCCTGTAAACAAAGACATAAAAACATAATAGGAATTGGTTCGAGTTCGTAGTTTTATCCCGCCGAAAGGTTCTTCTCTCGATTCCATGGGGGGGGGGGGGGAGACATAGAGTACTACGGTAGTAATTAGAATTGGTTCGAGCCCAAACCCTCCGATATGCCATAGAACTACAAGAATCACTATCACTCACCTGTCGCTCGTAATGAAGGATAGAAACGGTAGTTTGAATACATCACTTTAAACAGTATAGCATAGTAAACCGGGTAAACCCCTACTAACTTATGGAACTACCGTAGTACCACTTCTAAATATCGAAGTAACCCCCTCCTACATATCAAGGCAAGGTAGCTATAACCAACGAATTATATTGCTACACCTATCTACCGTAATCCACTACCTACCACCGCAGTACGCCACACTTACATATACAGTACCTACCGCAGTACTCCACACTTACAGTACCTACCGCAGTACGCCACACTTATAGTACCTACCGCAGTACTCCATATATACAGTACCTACCGCATTACTCCACATATACAGTACCTACCGCAGTACTCCACACTTACAGGACCTACCGCAGTACTCCACATATATAGTACCTACCGCAGTACTCCATATATACAGTACCTACCGCAGTAAGTTCCAACCTCTCACACCTACCCATTTGCTTGGCCGTGTAGTCATCTACACAGCATGCTCCATAAGTGACATCTCCCATAATCACCGTATCACATCCAGTGTACTTCTCCAGAATGTCCGAAATGACACACGCGTACATGATCAGACCTTCGGGGAACTGAAGTGCCACTGAAATTGAGATGATTAATTGAGGGAAAATGCCTTTTTGTCTGGCACTTCAACGTATTTCTATGTGTACTGCGACAAATTTTGAAAAACATATGGCCATACCAGATGAAAATATACGGCAACACCAGAATTACATGAAATGATGAAATACTGAAAACTCACCATATTTTGCATTAGTCGACCGGATCTTCCAAATTGTCTTCGGCACTTCAAATGTATAGTTGGATGGTAGCTAAAGTAAATGAATAGCGGTCATCTACAACAGTAACCGGGGCCATACTCCCCACTCCGATTCCCTTGGGGAAATATTCCCCGGGGATAGAAAATAGTATTCTATTGTGAGACACGCAAAGAAAAAGACGGGGAGTTGAGTGGTGAATATGGCCTCATACACAAGACGGAGATTTTTCCTTGCTTTCATGTTCCAGTGATCTTGTATTGTTCCTTACATGTTCTAGTATTGTCAATATACAAAAAGTGTAACTCCCACTCCCAGTTGCGCTCCCCATGTACAAACTTACTTACTATTTTGAGATCATTTTGTAACCGCTCATCGCTTGCAATTTCTTCTAGTTGAGCGGCAATTGCTGCCACGCGTGACATTATCTAAAGGTGAGTAATTAGACAAATACAAACTGGGTTACTTCAAAGCAAACAAGCTACCACCTACCACTGCGCACTGTACTCCAGACAAGCCAGAATGTTGCATTGAGGTACTTCACAAGTATGCTAATTGGGCTCTTAACCCTTCGAAGACGAAGGCAAACAATAACAATAGAATAATAATAAATTATTTATTCATTATAAGGTGAAAGAACAAACTTTATATAAATAGCTTCAAATTGAGCACGGGGTTGAATGGAGATCATTATCAACTTATCCACAGAATGAGATGGAAGAAAGAAGAACCGCAAAACCGTCACAACAATGGATCATACAAATACAACGCAAACATTAAAGCGAAATACTGGCCGGTTTTTGAAACGCATCGTCTACACCAGCACTCTTACGCATCTTATGCAAATGAACATAAATTAGAATAAAAATTCGAGTAAATTCGAGCAAATTCACAAAATGGGTAAGTTGTTGTTGTCCACGATGCGTTTCAAAAATCAAACGGTACTTCGCTTTTAAACATATTCTTAGGGGCTTAGATCAAACCACCAACTACAAAGCAAAGCGTTCACAGTTCACACATAAAAGTACAGTAAAAAGATACAGATCTCAAGCTTTCGAGAAATCACAGTGACTTCGGTTCAACAGCAAATACATTTTCCAAGACAAACGACGTGGGCTTCTGAGGGTTCGCCTCTGAATAATTACAAAAGCAATTAGAAAAACTAGGGCCATAATTTCAAAACCACTTCGAATGACTAAACACCCAAGTTACTAAATTATGAATGACATGAAAAAAGTATTTCAACTTCACTTACTTCACGTAGAAATCAACCAACCTTTTCTGAGTTCGCCCTCTGGTACGGGCTGCAAAAATAGAAATTAATAAACAAAATGTATTAATCACACAACTGCAACAGGTATCATCACACTGATCGGTATCATCCGTATCAGACTATCAAACAAATAAACCAAGATAAGACAGGTTACTCTACTCATTGTCAGTACTCTTCACATAAAACGCCGGTCTGCCGGAGCCGGAGTTGGAACCATAAAACTGATTCTGCTTTGCTACGATCCTAGATACCGTAAGTGTAGTCCACTCCCTGTTACCGTACCTTGTCAATCATCTCATCCTCTGGTAACATCTCGAACCAAGTGACTCTTGCGCCCTCCTCACTCAACACAACTCCGTATCCATTTCCATCAGAAACACAGAAATCGTCAACTTCTTCAGAGACAAATTCATTCTGGAAACAAACACTCGTCGTCACGTGCAGGCAAACTCTCAAGACGACCGTACTTAATAAAGTACAGTATTCTTGCCAACCTCTGTAATCACGATACATTACGTGTATAGACGAATACTTAATCTTCTCGCTGGAGCTTCTAAAAAACGAAAACATCCAAAAAAAGTTATCTGACAAAAACTCACAACGACATGAACGAGTAGCTCCGGTTTGGTAAACGATCCCTTCACGAATTTCTTCAAACTTTGACCGGTAGAAGTTTCAAACAGACACAGAGCGTAGAAGAAGCCTGAACACAAAACAACCATAGAAAAGTTCACTCAATTCAAATTCAGGGCATTATTTCCGTGCGTTAATGCAGGGAGGAGGTGTTTTCTTTAGCTTATTGTTAGTGCTACATCGCTTTCATAAAACATAGCATGTTTCGCCCAAATGAATAAATTTGGAATTGCTTCCGGAGGTGGTCAAAGCCAATCCGGAGGTGGTGCGTGCGTGTTTTCACGCACCAACATGGCATAAACTCGTTGACGCTCTGCCCGACGAAACCACCATCCGAATTAGCATATTGCACAAATTTAGACGGTGGTATTGAGCTCGTTGCCATACCACCGTCGGGATTAGAATATTAGGTATGGTGAAAATCAGAAACGTATCATAAAGAGATGCAAGTTTCGGAAACAGTGCATATATTTGGATGGTGGTTTTGAGTTTTTCCCGACGAGCTTTATGCCCTGCGCACCAACCTGTACGCCTGACTCAAATAACATCAAGAAGAATTATGCGTACTGGAGATAATAGAGATATGTGCACTAGTTGCACAGTAACTAGACTACACTAATGAAAAAAAACTGATAATCAATCGATCACTTTTAAGGATTCGAGGAATTGATACAGAACCTATAATTGATACAATTTCCGTTTATTATTCATTTAAAAAAATGCACACCTCCCGCCATTGGAACCATTTTGACAAACTTCACGAGCCGTCCAAGTTGTTCACTTCCGCCGATATTTGCCTGAAATCCTTGCTCTTAGTCTTATTGTCATTATCATGAAAATAAATACTTACTTTGTAGAACACCCATACGCAATATCAGCACCAGGAACACCACCACCCGGGCTTCATGGCCGCCTTAGTTTAGTGGGCGAAACATAATGAATCACATGGGCGATTACAGTGAGCCTATTTTGTCCAGCTTGAAATTGAAAATAAGAAATAAGAATGGAAAGACTAACCGCTACAACCGGCAAGTACCTCTTCGGGTGCCTTTCTTCCCTCACATACGCACGACAGACAGTGTTCAGCGGCTGAAAATACCTCTCTACCTTAAACATAGAAAAAGCACTTTTGTAGCCAATCTAGCTTAATGATATTAAATCAATCCCCACATGCACCAAAACACTAATCAGGAGAACAGTTGTTGTCGCACACACATTAAAAAAACGCAAAACATAATACCCCAAAGATTCAATATCCAGCACCTGCATTAGCTTACCTTTTGCAGTTTAATTTTCTTGTCAAAAAGTGGATAACATCTCGATTCGGATCGAAAGAACAGAGTAGCTCGTGCACTCTCGACAGCACAAATATTCAATCCGCTGAAAAAATGACAGAGAAAATACTTTCCGCTACAGTGTGAAACCACGGTGTGCACAAGATACCAATTGGTTCACCAAAACATCCTTGGAGAATCCATTTACTGAAACAGCCTGGTGGTCCAGTGGCAGCGCGTTCGTCTCTCTCTCTAACGCAATCGACCCGAGTTCGGTTCCGGTGATACCTTTGAAACCACCACCAGGCGAGGGGAAACGTGGGCGATCCCTCCTGGCCCTAGCCCAAAAGCGTCGAGCAATTTATCATCTGGAACTCGTCGCCTAATGATCTACTGGACGTCTGCGGAACATGCCATAAGCAAAAACTCCACCCCTGAGTAAAGGTGCACGCTCTTGAAGATGCACACAAAAGATTTATTATTATTATGATCAACACCTACCTAATTTTCCTGGCTAGTTCTTCCAGCTGGTATTCCAATTCAGCCTCCAATGGGTCCTTATTTCTATTCCATTTCAGTGGTGTCATCAGGAATGATTCATAGCCAGCAAAATCGATTCCAGATCGCAATGCGTGAACCCAATTCTGAAAAGGAAGATGAAGAACTAATTCAAAGGCGGCCCAGCAATTAGCAATTATCAGGTAATTAACGCACAGACGTTCACTCATTGTCAGCTCACCCTAGCCCTCTATCGTACTTTATATCATTTAGGGCTAACTAAAATCCGTTAGAATATACGACACCTCTCCGCAGCGCACCCTACATATACACTACAAAATACTACTCTATAAAATGAATACTGTATACTAGTATTAAAAGTTAAAGCGAAATACCGGCCGGTTTTTGAAACTCATTGCGTACACCTGCTTTCTTATGTAGCATAAGTAAATGAGCAAAAATTAGAATAGAAACTAGACCCCAATTAGACCCCACTTTGCATAAATGCATAGGAATGCAAGTACTTGAGATGCGTTTCAAAAACCGGCCGGTATTTCGCTTTAAAGTTTTAACCTTTAATAAAGATTAAATCCAGGACTGTTCTGCGAAACTTAAAACCCACCACCGTTCTATCCGAATGGTGTGTATTCGTTTTGTTGAATACTTCTCGAACGATCCCTCGTAGTGAGTCCATTGCTGTTCCCATTGTCACAATATTCTTCACATCGTAGTCACATGGAATGCCAAGGATATCTTTCTGAAACACAAAAGAACATACCATGAGTTATAATATTGATAAATGTAGATAGATCCGGCTTCGCTGCATCGAGATCGAGAACATATATATAGAAAAATATTTAGTCCTTCAGATATAAAACAAAGAAATCCATACATGATCTCTTAGTGCCGCCGTAACTTCATCTGGATGTGGAACTGGACACTCAACTGGTATCGATTGGTTTTCATTCTTATCAAAGAGGACAGAAATCTGGAAAAGACATATAAAAAAACTGTTCTGATCCACTGTCAGTACCAGTGTCGTTAATCGCTTATATACCCCCACAGTGCTTTCAGAGCACGAGCAGAGGTCATATTCACCACTCAATTCCCCATGGGGAATTCCCCGTATTTCTCTCTGCGTGTCTCACTCTAGAATGCCATCTACTGTCCTCAGGGACAATTTCCCCGAGGGAATCGGAGTGGCGAATATGGCCTCAGATCGACACCGGAATGCTGGTGTATATGGTGCATCCTTAATCTTTCCCTTCAGCTTTCTATTCGCCCAAAAACAGTCAACAGCAACATACCTTATCCACCTGAAACTGTTTCCTGGGGTGGTGATGGTGTGGGTTCGGCCTCGGAGGCCGAATAGTGGCCACCGGAGTAGATGGACCTGACGACGTACTGGCGCCCGACAGAGAATCCTACAAAATACTTTTTCGTACCTCATAGACCCATTACCACAGATCGATAAAAAAATAGGACTACCAACGATCCTGCATCCCTACCTGCTATATTATACGCGTGAAACATTCCCCATAACAGTAAGCCAATAAGTCGGATGTGAATTTTTTGAAACTGAATGAGTGAATGCATCGACATTCGATATTAATAAAACAATATTATCGTTTTATTTCCCATGTCGGCCCAATGCGTTTGCTGGAACGATACAACCACATACTTTTCATTACACTAATAAAACCCTGAGCACCTCACACAAACATTCTCACTGAATATTTGCTGGTCAGAATGAAACAAAGTCATTTTCGGCGGAATCGCGCATGACTACCATCTATATTCTATGCGTGCAACGCTCCACATATTCCGCTTGAAATTTCACGTTAAAAAAACATTTACCTCAAAAACTTAAACAAGCATTTTATAACTAGTACAGTGATAGATAGTTCTAAGGTTCTATAGCCGTTTAAAGTTAAGTACATCCGATTTACGTACCTGTGATCCATACATTTTCTGTTGTGCCTGGATGGCCAGCGCCTCTTGCTTTATACGTTCGCGGTCACGGTCACGCTGTCTTTGCCACTGAAAAGCAAGCAAAAAAATTAATAATTGAAAATTTCTTCAATATCCGGACAAACCCCCGGGATAAGAACCAAAAAGAGCTAGGTGTGGCACTTGCAGACTTCTGTTATTTGCCCCTCCAAAAGCATAATCTATAATTCAATAATTCAAAATGTAAATTACTAGACCATCTTACTGCACGGCGGATGAATAAAACAGATCACCGCAGCATTAGATAAACATAGATGTTGAAACATAACGTACTGGCGGCAGGGAAAGGCACTTTAAATTAAATACACTCCATAAATATATTTAAAATATGACATCCAACTGTTGTTCGTGAGTCTTTTTGCTCATAGCTTCATGTCACACGACAGATATATACCACAGTACCCACACTACAGTACTACTATACTACTACAGAAGTACATCAGTAATGTACTCAAACTTCCTACATCAACCAACCTGTTTCCTTCTTTGATTCAGGTGTTCGGGTGTTAGAAACTGATCGGAAGCACCTATGTCATTCTGTCCTGGGAACACTGGACCCATGGCGCCGGGAATTTCCTGAAATGAATCTAATCACTCAACGACCATCTAAAATGAAAGGCCAATTTATGTGTTGTATGCTTTTTAACTCATCGGGTGCGCATTTATTAACTTTACCTTTATAAGGACCATCTAGGCCAACGAAGTGGTTTTTATGAATATTTGAATAGTACAGAACCTCTAAAATGGGTAAAATTCAAGTTTTCTTGTTGAAACTACCAACTCACCTTTATAACATTCTCCACGTCGAACATGTATCTTCGGAAAAGGTCGCCTTCCTTGGCCGACATGAACTCCCGTGTGATTAACTAAAATGGTTTCATTTCGATTAGACAGTTAGAAGTACACGAATCACGCAAATCCCATCACTCTCCATTTTGCTTTTTGTTGAGTTGAGGATGTATTTGCAGTGCATTATCGACAAAACGGTGGAAACCATTTGGTGACCGAAACAACGGTTCTTCGCTCGCTTCGCTGAGATCAGCTGTGAGTGATAAAAAATAATCACTCACATCCATAATATCATCATAATCCCACATTCTGCACTGTCTTAGAATGTCCATCGTCGTATGTGGCGCTCGGTTCGGTGTTTTGAGAAGCGGGTCCAACAACGACATAAAGTGTATCAGGGTAGACAGGTCAGAGCTGAAATGATGATAACACTAATCACTAACAACTTATCAGCATATATGTCCACTTTAGATACGGTACAATGATGCAAACAAGACTCAATTTATCTGAAGCAAAGTCAAGGAAGATCACAAACATATCGAACCGAAACTCCGAAACCTTACGTATCATTAAAATCTCCAAAATTTTAGATTGGCAGACTTACTAATTCTTGACTGCCGCAGCGTGTAGTCTCCTCACAGCTGTGATGGCACTAGCAGATACCGTAACCAGTTTGTTGATCAACTCATCTGGTTGTACTTTTGGAAGACCACCCACTGGATACACTGACACATCTTCATTGCGGGGAGGGAATAACTGCGTTCTGGAGGATACATTATTTGGAACGATTACATCGGTATCGGCATACAAGCTCTTATAAGCCAATACATAACCAATCGTAAACAGAGGACAGACTACAGTAGTATAGTTCATTCGCACGTTGTAATGTTGTAATGCTGTAATGCCTTAGGGCATATCACAACACCTTCGACAATACTATTTATTAAATAACAGACGGCTATCGCCGCCTGAGGCGACTTACATGGAAATATGATTGGTTTAGCATGGACATACTTATATACAAAGTTTCAAACGTATCATAAGAAATTCACTTAATAGGAAACAATTGCATATGCATAGATATTGAGCTGCGAAACTCTTTTTATACCCGAACAGGAAATTTGCATTTCGTAACGCACATCGGTATGCAAATTAGGCTACAGTTACTCTTTTATATAATAAGATGATGGTGCATACAGTAAGCCAAAAACCCAGAGCAGGCCGGAACCGTGTATTTCAAGCACGGGACCCGCGGAGTTCAAATCTCTTACGAAGACGGGTCTAACCTTAACCTTAACAGACAAGTCCCAATAAATGACAAGAAGCAAATATACATCCCCATATACTAATTACAGCAACCAATGGGAATTTAAGAAAAATAAAATAAAAACCAACTCCCAGTCCAATTCCACTACTTCTTCTTCCACATTCGTCCACTCTTGTTTGAATGAAACCAGGTTGAATGAGAGCAATTCGACGGCCGGAAGCAAACAACAACGGATTGTCATCAACACTTCGCTGAAGTGAAAGAAGCACACAAGTTAGTGGGCCGAATTTATTCACCTAATTCAAGCGTCACCAGAGTCCATATTCACCACTCCGATTCCCTCGGGGAACTAGTCCCTGGCGATAGAAAATAGCACTATAATGTGAGACACGCAGAGAAAAAGAGGGGGGGATTCCCTGTGGGGAATTGAGTGGTGAATATGGCCTCAGGAGTTTCACGGCAAAAATACTAAGCACTAATTTGAATAGAGTCAGAGAACGATATCTGCTGGGGGACTTACACCCTGACACCATGTGCATGAAAGCTTAGTTCTCGTAATGCCACGTTCCACAATACCCATGAGTCTAAAAAAACCAATCCCCTCACCTTAATTTCTTGTCCAAACAATCACGCATCTCCTGTGATCCTTGTGGGCCAACTGTTCGCTCCAACCATGGCTAAACGGAAGAAGAGTCGTTTTCAAAGGTCGTTTGGTCAAAGAGTCGTTTTCAAAGATCGTCTGGTCAAAGGTCTCACAAAGGTCGTTTTCACCAACACGCAGGGAGGCCTCCCTGGCCTCCCCAGGGAGCAAAAGCGTGCGTAGAGAGTGCGAGAGCAGAAGAGATTCAGAGCGCTCGTGCGCCTAGGGAGGGCTTCCTATGTGTTGGTGAATACGGCCTCAGTATTCCTCTGTCCCCTATAAGACCACAGCATGGACAAACGAAACTGGATAGAAACTGAGCCACATGCTTTAACAATGTGAACCTACTACAATGAAACAAACATACATTGCTAGGACATCCCGATATGGCAGCGACCAAGAATAAGTCGGCGAAATCAATTTCTTGAGCCTCCGGATCTTCAAACTTTTCGGCAATCTTCTGAAAGACGACAAGGGTACGATTCAAAGAAGGAGAACTTAAAGCGAAATGCCGGTCGGGTTTTGAAAAGCATCGCGGGCAACTGAATTCTTACGTAATTATGCTAATTTGCTCGAATTTAGCTCGGTTTATTTTTTATTCTAATTTATGTTCATTTGCATAAGCTGCATAAGAATGCTAATGTACCAGAGGCGTTTCAAAAACCAGCCGGCATTTCGCTTTAATAATTGGACCATGATAAGAACAACAAAACAACCAAATAATCATAATGCTCTTAGGATCAGAAACATGGCATCATAAGTCCCGGCAAGACAGTAAAAAATCAAATCAAATCCGTAAGAGCAACCACAAAACCTCAATCTTATCATCTTTATTTTTCTATATTTAACAAAATTCAAAAGAAAAATTACCCGAATTTCATGTTTCCATCCATTTGCGCAGGTTTCAAAACACTCGTTCACGGTCAACATCGATACGTACAGTTTAGAAAATCTGAACTTTCTTTGATATATCACTAAAGAAAAAAAGCACCTGGGGGAGAAAACTTGAACCTAAGCCACAGTCGTGAAACATTACGTCTTCCGGATGGGGGATACAAACACAAAAAGCGTTCGAATGTAAATACACGCTCACCGTGATATGAGTGAACACAACTAAAACTAACGAGACGACTAATCAAATTTTAAGGGTAATTCACTTCCTTTCGCACGAATATGGGCTCAAATAGCACAGATATAACCAAATATGAATTTCAATAATTCGAAAACAAAGAAATCCAACCTCCTCGATAATTTCCATACAGCACTCCCTTTCATATTCAATCCCTTCGATTTAACAGAAAGCAAATGGGACACGGCGGAGGCCTGAGCTTCACTTGTTGCAGGTTGCACATTTTCAATAGCTGCAAAAGCTACAATACTATACAACTATTGTCTTTTTGTCTAGTAGGACATTAAGACCATTTTACGGCGTTGTGGTCGTGTAGCAAACTGTTTACAAAATCTGATTTAATGCTCCTTTACTTAGTAATGCATCGATTATTTATTTTCAAGTAATGCAATACAGTAGATCCCTGGTTCAATTCCTCCCCCAAGGCTGTGGCACGACCACAACACAACGCCATAAAATGGTATGAGTAACCCAGTTCGTAAACCTATCACAGTACCCACCGGAACGCATAAAGTTACCCAATAATTAATTGAATAAAACAATAACGCACCAAGAAATAGCCCCCTTCCTATGAATGGGGGCTTTCCATGTGATGTGTATACGGCATTGATAGACATTTCTCCACTGTTATTCTGTTGAAGAACAGCGTCATCGAGAGACACCACGAAGAGATTGTGCTTTTCTGAAAAAACAGTCTCAAATATGCTCAGGGCATAACCTCGCCGGTGAGTCCGGAGGTGGTTCGCGAAATTTTCTCTGCTTGTGATACGTTTCTAATAAATTCCTCGTACCACCTCCGGGCTTCCCATACCTTCGACGCTAATTCCGGAGGTGGTTCAGCCATGAGCCCTCTAAATTTATTCAATATTCTAATTCCGGTGGTGGTTCGCCGGTGAGCTCGTCAGCGGGCTTAGGCTATGATGCCAGCATTAGAAAACAGTAACAATCGTAATCAAACCCCATTTCGAGAATTCACGAACTACAGCTTTCTTTACCTTTCTAACAAAGATCAAGTGACAAAATGTACTAGGCTACCGTATAATACTCGCGAAGTTAAAGTGAAATACCGGACGGTTTTTGAAACACATCGAACAGACCCCAGCATTCTGAAGCAGCTTATGCAAATGAACATAAATTAGGATAAAAATCGAGCAAACTCCGAGTAACTTAGCATAAATACGTAAGAACTCAATTGCCCGCAATGTGCTTCAAAAACCAGCCGGTATTTCGCTTTAACCAAGAGGATTAGCCATACATTCTCATGCTAAAGATATAGCCGCGCCGCGGAGAGAGCGGTAAATTGAGGTCTGCAGGGGTAAACATTTTCACCTTCAGAGAATTTAACAACAATTATGACTTTACAAACAGGTCAACAAAAAAAACATACCGAAGAAATCCGCCGGAGGTTCCAATTCAGCCAATAACATTATACCCGCCGCCAGTACCTAAACTAAATATATAGAGCATCAACGAGCCATCTTGTGATAATATGAAAAGGAACACACCTTACTATCTTAGATATCGTAATGCCGAGGTTCACATACATGAATATACACGAATATACGTGTTCGTTCCCTCCATTGTAGTAGCTGAGTAACACTATGTACTGCATGTTTAAAGCGAAATTCCGGCCGATTTTTGAAACACATCGAGTAGACTAGCATCTTATGCAGCTTATGCAAATGGACATAAATTAGAATAAAAAAAGATTCAAGCAAATTAGCATAAATACGTAAGAATTCAGTTGGCGACGATGCGTTTCAAAAACAGGCCGGTATTTCGCTTTAAAAATGCTATATGTACAGGGAAGAGCGTGATGTTGCAGTTCAGCTATATACACCTCTACTGAACATTCCTTGTAGTGGATGCGCGGAGGAGCCATGTAAGCAGCACCAAACAAACAAACAAAATAAATGATCCGAATGTTCAAGAAGTTATACATTTTTTAAACGTTAATACACACCTGGACCTTCAGTTCCAACATCACCGTCAAATAAGTTCCCACTAGTGATCTGAAAATAAATTATTTTCAAAAGAAAAAAAAAAAAAAAAAAAAAAAAAAAAAAAAAAAAAAAAAAAAAAAAAAAAAAAAAAAAAAACGGGAAAATAAACTCAAGAAATACCTGTGAAATGCCAATTGCAGTTTCTGGGCGCTCTTTAATTTGTCACGAATTCCTGTTTCCAACGAGTACTTTGATGGATTCTGAACAGAAAATTTATATAGAAACCTTAAAAAAAAACAAATATGGAAGTAGTCATATTTATCACAATGTCTGAAAAAAGCACTTCTCACAGCAAAGTGGAACACCTTCACATTCCTCAACTATATAAAAACTGAATATCGCAAGCCACGCTCATAGAATATTACTACCAACGCAGCACTTAACACCGACAATGAGTGATATTCTTTTAACCTACGACAACTAGACTGTGCCACTGGTGCCAGGACACAGACCAGGGTTTTCTGCTGTACTATAACACTCTGTATCTATATTTCAAAGTTATATTGTTTAAATATCTCACAATGGAAATCGAACACACAAAAGATTCACATTAGCTTCGGGTGAGGCTCGAACCTGCCACCTCTGGCTTCATAGTCCAGCGCTCTACCTACTGCGCTATGCTGGCTTATTGGTTCAAAGTTCAAGCACACCAAACCCAATGAACACCGGAATTGATACTGATACTACGAAAATTAGACGGCTGCCGCACCCACTTATCAGGACTTTTCAGAAGTATGTTTCTCAACGCAATTACTAATGCAAACCTCATGAGCATTGAATAGTTCCTGTTGATTGATTGCCATCCACGCTTTCTCATCATCTTCCCCTTTCTTTCTCTTCAAATCTCCCAAATCACATCCCTTTCCTTCGGTCCATCGCATTCGAATTACGGGCGATGCTTCCGACACTCTGAAACAAGAAACTGAAAAGTTATGAAAACTTGTAGAGATTTACGCTGAACAAACTTCAAATCGCTTAAACAATAAACACAATGCTGGGGACACAAGGGAACCAGCCATACGGGAAAACCCAACAAAATTTTAAACATTTTGTGTTTACACATGGATAATTGTAAGATGTTTAGCTTTAAATTAAATCAAATTTCCAAATTCCGTCATTACGTTATGAATCTCCGAAACGAAAAGGGGTTACGAATTGATCGTCTTCATATCGTGATGTTTTTTGTGGTCTACTTAACATGCCACCCATGAAAAGAATTAATAATAGGAGCTTCTTCCGTTTAACAAACCTCCACGCAAATAACACTTGTCCGCACTCGTAGTCTAACAGATAGAGAAAGCCATTGTCTGTGCCCACTGCCAGTACATCACCGTCTGGACACCAACACAGTGAGGTGATTTCCTAGAAAAAAAACATGAATATATATAAAATGGACATCGAAAATCCCGAGAAAATTGGCCTCCCGGGAAGTTTAAAGGCCGGTACGTCCGGCTTCAGAAATGAACCGGACCCCGGTGCACCATTTCTGCGGATTCGGTTGTACTCTTAACCCGGCACTGGCACTCTTTATCTTTTATCTTTATTGAACGAACCAGTAATCCATCTGTGTGACCCAATAAAGCCACTCACAACCAGTATTCAAACAGGAATGAAGCTAACCTATACGATCAATACGCGGGATCACCCAATTTTTGCAACAGCTTTCTTGCTCTCTACACGAGCCCCTTTCCATGATAGTCAAGTGTCAAGAACTCAGACATTCATTCGGACACCAAAGAGGAAATTCGGCCATGGAAAACTACATATCATATAAACTCACCTGAGACCCAGTCACTCGCTCAAACAGTGGAGAATTGAAGTCCTCGACATTTGTCTGAAACGAAGTTTAAAGCGAAATACCGACTGGTTTTGGAAACACATCGAGTGCACCATCATTCTTATGCAGCTTAAGCAAATGAGCATAAATTAGAATAAAAAATTGAGCTGAATTCGAGTAATAGCATAAATGCGTAAGAATTCAGTTGTCCACGATGCATTTCAAAAACGGGCCAGCATTTCGCATTAAAGCTGGCGCATCGTTTACCTCTACACCATAGTCAAAAAGATCCTAAACAAAGTACCGTAATCAGTACCTTCCAGGCCTTTCTCCATTGCGCTCTTTTCGTCATAACATCTCCCTTGTTGGAACCGAGCGCCAACATTTCCCTGTGTATAGGATTCCATGCCATGCAGCTGATCTGAAATAAACAATACGTATTTTTAATTCGACAGGGAGATCACCAGTACAGAGGCCGCGTTCACCAACACGCAGGGAGCCCTCCCTGGCCTCCCCAGGGAGCTAAAGAGTGCGTGAGCAGAAGAGATTCAGAGCGCTCGTGAGCCTAGGGAGGTAGGGAGGGCTCCCTGTGTGTTGGTGAATACGGCCTCAGGATCCTCAACGCTATTTGAACATTTGCTATAATGGGATTTGTAAGTATGCTGCAAATTTATAACGACACAAGAATATTTGTTTATTTTTCACATTAAATAAGTTTAGTGCACAAATACGGTAGCATTGACAGAAACACGCCATTTTTGGTATACTTACAAACCCGGATTCATTTCCAGTGAACCACGAACACATGTTTATGCGACTCATTTAAAAACGGCACTTACACATTCCAAAGCAAATTAATATTAACGATTACCTTGAATGGCGCTTTGTATGGTGGATTCCGGTTGTATTCAAAGTCAATTATCCCACATTGTAAAGTAGGCCTGTCTGCACCATCGTTCATCTACAGTACAACAACTACTGTAAACTCTCGTATGTTCACCATAATCAAAGAGAAACTTCGTAAATCTACCTTGCCGAATAAATACAATCAAGATACAAGTTGCATATCAAACAACAAAACAGGTCAAGCACAAGGAACACGAGAAAGTGACAAACGTTTATTGTAAAATAAAACAAAATAACAAACTTTCTTCGAAAATAGCTTTCAAGTAATATTTAACTTAAACTGGTAAAATCACGTAGTAAATAAACCATCAGAGATCTTTCAAAACAACTATAAAACTGCGAAAACTTCAGGTAAAAAGGGGCTGGTGTGATGTGGGTCAAGTTCTTAAAAAGAAATAATTCAGAAAACAAGAACATACATAAATAACAAACCAAATCACTACTTACTACATTCCGCCAATAACCACAATAATATTTACTGTTCTCCGAATCGCTTTTGAATTATTTCCTGAATTTCGTGGAAGTTTCCACGTTTCATGACCTAAACAAAGCACAGTCAGCCAACGTTTTACATAGCGAGTCATACGATCGCGTATTTATTGCCGGAACCACACACACAGCTTATAGCTAACTATGCTACAGACTCGTTGGCAAAGAGAAACCACTATACAGTATAATAAATAATAATATTTATCTCGGTATTATCGGATTCCTAGACACCGGCGAGCGACGAAGCCTGGAGCCACCACGAACTCGGAACTCGGGAACCAAAACCAAGATGCTTTTAGACTAAAATAAATCGATACCTTGAGCATCTCCTCGTGTTTCCTCTTTCTCTCGCGTCTCTTCCTGGCACGTGATTGTTGCGCACTCTCGTCATCGCCTCCCTATAATCAAGCATGAGAAATAAGAAATCAATAACGTAAATGAGCCTGAGTCTATAAACAATCAAAAAAAAAAACAGCACTCAACACTTGCTCAACAAGCACAAACATACTCACATTACAATACACTATGCGATGACCGCGCCCCGCGCCGAGGGGGATGTGTGGCGCAATGGCAAGGCAAGTGCCTTGCTCACCCCACTGACCCCACCGGTTTTTGGTTCGGCTATGGGTACACTTTGTCTTTTTTTAATGACCGCACACCTTCATATGGTCTCCTCCATTGGTGTCGTGCATCTTTTGTACCGCACCCACAACTGAGACCCACACAGGGTCCCTCCAACTTTTCCTCTCTTCTGAGCAACTTAATTAATAACAAGAGACAAGTAACACTACCTCCACCATCTCTCCCTCGTCTGGATCTCCATCGAACGGACTGTCTGCTTCTCCAGCTTCTCCGGGGTACGAAGTAACACTTGCGGCAACATTTTGAAGCGACTAAATGGTATTAATTATTAATCCATGCAGTAAACATAATACAAGGCCATACAATGTACATAAACAAAAACTAACAAGTCAAATCCCAAAACGAGTGAAACACATCGCACAAAATGTTTCATGGAAAGTCTGTAAACGCGTACGGCGTAGTGGATTAGTAAACTTTAAATTTATAGTAAATACATTCCAGAGTAGATTTGCAAAATTGGAGACGGATTGGTTCAGTAGTTTTTGTGCTATTAATTGAAAAGTGCTCCAAGGTCCGGGAAAACCCCGTAGAAGAACCAAAAAGGGCTAGGCGCGCGATAGCGATACCTATACCTGTGAAGGCGAATCATAAGCTCCATTCGCCGGTGAATCGTAGTTGCTACCACTCGGGACCTCTTCGAGCTGCTGAGCCTGTCAAGTAGAGGAAAAATAATACATCTTGGGAATCAAGTAGTTTGATAGACAATACTGACGAGTAGGAATAAAATTAGAAATCAGTTGTGGAAACGAGATAGACCAGACAGATCGGTTGTATGCCTATATATGCTAGCTCCGAAACCGAAGTCTCCAATCTACTACTGGTGTCACAGTCACTCAGAAAGTTAGAAATTGAAATATTCAACGTTGCAAGAAAAATAAAAATTCAATGTTCCAAGAAAAATAAAAACCTACATGATGTTCCAAGAAAAATAAAAACCTACATGATGTTCCAAGAAAAATAAAAACCTACATGATGTTCCAAGAAAAATAAAAACCTACATGATGTTCCAAGAAAAACAATTGCCCAATTGCCCGAAAAATTGCTGAAGCATCGAACCCATGTCGTTCTCCGCTTCATCTCTAAAACAAAATAAAGGCTACTCAGACTCAGATCGAAAGGGACTAGCTAACTACCACGTACAACAAATATACGTTTAGACGCTGAATATAATCAATACAACATATACCATACCCAAGCACGAAATATGAATGTGCATACCTCTGCTTCTTCTTGTTCTTCTTATGTTTCTTCTTCTTCATCGCTTCACTGTCATTATCGCTGTCTGATTGCCGAAGCCTGAAGAATGAGAGATTTAGTTACCTAGAAAGACACTATCAGACACTGAGGCTGGGGGCAGTGACACGGTATAGGAGGATCGACAATACAGACACTACAATATAATAAAACGACAAGTAAATGTGACACCTGCGGTTTCTGGCCTCTTTTGCTGCCCGATGCAAAGCCTGGATGTAGGCACCCTTTTCAATTGGGTAGCCGCGAGCGCGCTCGAATGCTAAATACACAGAAAATAAAATCGACAAAGATCCAAAAAAGGAACAATGTTCACAATTGGAGACATCAAGTAGCCAGTTGTGCACCGGCTAATAAAAATTACAAAAATGGTTACAAAACGAGCATACGCAATCAGCACTGTTTATATATAAGGAACATAGGTCAAGAAAGTTTACATTGGCCAGGGAGGTTCCCCCAAATTTTTGAATTTCAGGTCGGACCCTTCCCCCCGGAATTTGGCTACACGGACGTCCAATTTTATTATATTGTTTTTTCTGTCATTAATAAACTTGTTTTATCGTTTGTTGTTCGTGTGGAATAATACAGATGAACGTAAACAGAACAAAAAACAATGCAAACCCATCGGTTAAACTGACGAGAAAGCGAGTACGGTACCCTTTAGCAGAGTACTGGATTGGAGATCAAAAAGAAGTTATAACGTACCCTCAATTGCATCATGTGACGACCATCCAAGACGTTCGATCAAAAACCGACAGATCAGATAGCCACTCCGATTCACACCATGAGTACAGTGCACACCAATTAGAAGATCTGAAAAGAAAGCTAATGAGCGTCTTACGCACAATACCTGCACCAAATCTCGCCGTTGAAACATAATTAATTAAACTCAGTGTACCTAAACACACAAAAGGATGTAAGCTTACCCTTGTCTTCTTCATATTTTGCGGTAAATTTCTCGATTGCCGCATTGAACTGTTCAGTAATTTCTTCACGCTCGACGAATCCACGACCAGGACAGAAGATCTTTTCATAACTAAAAAAAATCATAGGCTAAAAAAACTGATACAATAAGGATGTGGGGAGAGAGTTTAAGAGAAAGTATTACAGAAGTAGTTGATACAAACACTGCGCCTCAGCCGCGCAGCGCGGAAATGCGTAGCCGCGTCCGCGGGAAAAGATTGCAAATTTGCATTGAAAAATTCGAGACACAGAGAAGCCTCTTTTCTGCGTCTCCGCCTTTCCCATGTTAAAAAGCCATCTATTTTCCGCGGACGCGGTTACGCATTTGCGCGCATGAGAACGTAGTACACTGACATCGGTGTTGCGTGATTACAAGTAAATTGTTTCGAGTGGTTAGCAAACGGTTTTGCCTATCAGCTATAAAAATCGTGATGGAATTTTTTTTGTTCATATTGGAAGAAAGCATACTCGATACACATTCCCTCGATTTCCTTTCGATTGTAGTAGCGTTCAGTATCGGTCAAGTCCACAACCATTCCCAAACGCAAACCACGTTCCGCCAACTAAATTACTCAATTAATTTATTCAGCTAATTCAACGAGACATCGACTTCAAACCGGAAGACCTTATGCTTGAATACTTTATTCAAGCAAAGTAGAGTGCGAATCAAGAAGACCAGATCGTCTTGCTGTGAATTAAACAAAAGGCGAAGAAAAAGAAGAAAATACTAACCATACGATAAAGATGGAACGTGGTAAAATGGTGCTCCTTTGGTACTTTAGTAAGAAGGCGATCATTTAATGGCGTCTTGAAAACAATAAAACGCGTTCGAGGAATAACAGCTCCGAGTGGGGCGTACTTGCACCATCTAAAGCAATGTTTTCAAACATCCGATATAAAATATAATTTGAAAACCTGAAAGGAATAATATACTGGGAGAACCATGAAATGGCAAATCATCATACAAATAGATTAGTGTTCGCAAGTCTCAAATAATGGCCCTACAAGGCTTTTCCGACAATCAGAACGAATATAAGTGGAGACTACATATGAAAAGTGTGAAGCCGAAATGAAAAGGTAATCCTCACTCCTTGGGAACCACACGTTCGATACGAACCATTGCTCGTCTTGAAGGGAACCGAACAAACCGGACAACGGAGCAAAGATTATTGACCGGGTCAGAACAAACACCTCTAATTTTCTGGTTCGTGCGGTTAATAATCTGCTCCGTAAGGTCAGATATAGCCTCCGAAGTTCGATGAAAAATCACACGACGTTGCAAAAGTAGCTGGGCGCAGTCCAAACAAGAGGCGAAAAACAAAAACTCAACCAAAAATGCACGATGCATGCAAGAGCCGTTTAAAATCCCGCCAGTGCCTTTCCAGTGGCGGCAAACTAAATAATTTGAATCAAGGGTACTGTAGGAGCGCACACTAGACCGCGTTACAGAGCGCGTACGGGCCCAGTCATGGTCCGAAAGTTGACTTGGGCGCGGACTTGCGGGCGCACATGAGCGGAAAACAGGTTTTTTTTTTGAAAGAGTTGTTTTAAGCTCATTTCATTTGGGGCCAGTTTATTTCTTTAAATGTAACCTGTAAGCAGCGTGTAGAACAACTCAGAGCGTGAACTGATAATCTAGCCCTCCGTATTCTCATCCGTAATACTAGGACCGGTGCGCCGACAGGAACGCGCTCTGGTTGCCGGCGTGAACATGCCCGGAACATGAACGTTTACGAGTGCGAAAAACAGTGCGCGCACAGGGACGCCGAGAGGAGAGGATTCTGCCCGTGGTTACGCAACGAAGTTTGGTCCTCGACATATTTCTTCTTTCATTATTTTCAAATTTCGTATAGTCCGATTTCATGTAATACTATATCATGTATTTCATCCAGGTCGGTTTCGACCATTTGACCACCATTGTCACCACTGTGTCAGAGAATATAAAGCGAAACGAACTTCCGGCACAAAGTGGGTATAGGGGGTCAGGCCGCGCGCGGCGGGATTTCGCCGCGGCCCCGCCCCTTTTACAGAAATACTTCCTTATATGGTGTGTCTTAACTTTGTTCTCCTGGTATATTGTCTGTTTGAGAAAGGATTTGTAAACTGTTCTACTCATTCAGCTTCGGGAATTGTAGCATCCGTTGTGGGCATCATTTTCATTTCGCGCGAAACTCACTTCACGAAAACTTGGGTTTTGCAAAAAGACAACAACTAGTTTCAGGATAACCAGCTGTATCACTTTCCATATATTGAGATTCGCCTGCTTCTGGCTAATTTCTGAAAAAATGTAAAGTCTATGATAATGCCCCGTCCCCTAAGTGTAATAGCACCCTTTAATAGCACCCTGCAAAAAGACAACACCTAGTTTCAGGATAACCAACTGTATCACTTTCCATAAATTGAGAGTCGCCTGCATTTTTTCTTTTTCCCACAAGTTAGTTCGTCGATATTTTTCGGTGCCGTTGTTTCTGGGTCTCTTATCGTTTCCCTGCTCCTGTCAGCCAGATAGCTGACTCCGCCCATTTGGTCTCATCCAGTCGCGCCATTTGCTCTTTTGAAACTCTGACCTGATGGGCACACACGTGGGGCTTTTCCTATCGGCTAGCTGCTTGTGTCCACTGTCCACTCCTTCAACCATCAAAAACTTTCCCCTTTCCCCGAAATAAGTGTCCTGCACTTTGGTGATATGCTTCATTAATTATGCTGCACAGTGTATGTGTTATCACGAACCCCACCAATGTCAATCAGTCAATCTCAAAACAGTAACGCGCTTTGTATTTTTTCCAATTTGAATAACTTCTTTTTTATCTGACAGTGATTGAATTGAGTGTACTTGTTAGCATTAAGCGTCATAATGAGCAAGCAGCAAGCATTTTATGTCCGAGGGCACTTCTATTTAGTAAATAGATGTACCACGTGCGTATTAGTAAACGTCCACAGTTGCACCGTTGCAATGATGAGTGATGAAATTCCTGTTTTACCTACCTCCTCAGATTTGTCAAATTTGACCTCCCATCCTGGCTCCCATTTTTGAATTATTAATCATAGGCTTTATCCATTTCTTCTGCTTCTGCTGCCTTGTTCTTTGTTATTTGTAATCTTTGTGGATTACTGACGAATATAAGAAACTAAAAGCTAATTAACCAAACTTTTTGCTGGCGTTCCGATCAAATGTATGGTTCCATCAAGTGCACCACACTGTTCCATGGATGAATACCACTTTGATGTGACTGCACCGCGTTAAGACCCTGCCTATCTCTTCGGAATAATTTGTTTTATCATTTTAAATTACCATATTAACCTTGCTTCTTCACGGGTGTTCGTTGTTGGGTGATTGGTTATTGTTCCTTGGTTGTTATACTTGTTGCTTTGCTTTATTTGTTGGTCGCGCTTTTCGAGTTAAGCCTTGTTGCAGACATCCCTTCCCAGAGAATGCTGTCGTTGCAGAAGGGTCTCTCTCATCTGGTAAGCAGAAGAATGGCGTCTTATTTGGTCAACGACAGCAAGTACGCCTTCCTCAAGGAGTTGGGTCTTGGTGAGGAGAACTCGGGAGTTTTCTATGGAAAGTGGGCCGCCAATGGGCCCGTCACGGAGTCCGTCAGTCCCGCCAACAACTCGCCAATTGCCAAGGTTTGGAAATTATCCTAAAAATTACAAGTATGCGTTTTGTTAAATCATTCGTGAGATTAAAGGAACAGGCCCACCGATATAAACCTATATTTAATATTTGTTCATAATTCATAAAAAGGGCATTTATTATAATATATACAAACTAAATATTACTCAGTTTCACCATGGGGAAGTTTTTGCATCACTAGATTTTAATACGTTTCGTTGGTGCATAAGAAGTTTTTCAGGTCCAAAACGGAACAGTTGAAGATTACCAGAAGGCTGTAGCTGCTGCACGTGAAGCATATGAGCAGTGGTGCGATGTATGTTTCAGTGATTTATTCTTCTTGATTCCTTAATTATCTTTTTGTTTCCAGAGGTTCGTAGTTTCCTTGTCATATAGTATAACGTTAGTTGACGTGCTTATCGTCCTGATATTATATTGTTTAGGTCCCCGCTCCTAAGCGTGGTGAGATCGTACGCCAGATCGGTGACCGTCTGCGCACACAACTCACAAACTTGGGTAAACTGGTGCGTTCGCTTTTTATTTTAGTGTTTACTTTCGGAGTACGAGTGTGAATTCCGTCGCTTTACGTATATATGCCTAGTTGGAAGTTGGATAACACTGCAGCACAATGTGCAAAAAAAAGAAGACGAGCGACCTATTAGGTTTAGGTTTTTTATTATTAGGTTAAAATTCTTGGATTGCCTCGGCTCACTCCCGCTGACTCCCGTGCGAAAGTGCACCTAGAATCTAGAATCTTTAAAGCGAAATACCGGCCTGTTTTTGAAACACATTGCGTACACCTGCTTTCTTATGCATCATATCCAAAGGAGCAAAAATTAGAATAAAAACTACCGAATTAGACCCCCACTTTGCATAAATGCATAGGAATGCAAGTACTTGAGATGCGTTTCAAAAATCGGCCGGTATTTCGCTTTAAAACATTTCGATAATAACTTACCTCAATTGGTATCATGGAAACTTGGAAACCCCCCCCCCCCTGTCCTGTTCGATGCTGTGCGTAATTTTCTTATCTCTTGTGGTTTTTGGAGTTGTTCAACCCTTATCACTTTCAACATGCTTTTTAATGTGAATCTATACTTTTATTGTAATTTGAGGCGGCCGTAGAATGTGGAGCGAATGTGAGGAGTTAGGGGTTTATGTTTATACTGAACTGAATAAAAGAGCTGGAACTGGTAATATTAACACTGGTAACACTTTTTACGGATTTGCTTTTTAGGTTTCCCTCGAAATGGGAAAGATCCAGCCTGAAGGTGTTGGTGAGGTACAGGAGTACGTTGATATCTGTGATTTTGCCACCGGACTCAGCAGGTTTGTATTTAAAGCGAAATACTGACCGGTTTTTGAAACGCGTCGGGTATACCAGCATTCTTATGCCTATGCAAGTGACAAGTGACAATAAATTAGAATGAAAAATCGAGCTAAATTCGAGCAAATTAGCATAAATGCGTAGGAATTCAGTTGTACACGATGCGTTTCAAAAACTGGCTTTCATTTCGCTACTTTTTGCTTAACACCAAAACGAAACGTTTTCCACTACAACATGTGTTAGAAACTTTATGCGCTTTTATTTTCTCCCACGATATCATTGCTCGTTATTTGTCAATTTTTATTAATGTTGACCTTGACTATTATGAAATAACTCCACTTTCGCGCTTTCTCCCAACTTTTTTGTTCCATGATAAAATCATTTTGATCTCTGATTACGAGGCTTTTTCTTGTAAGTTTGCGGTATGGGACGGAATTGTTTCGAAAAAGCGGTGCCATGTTTCCATATCAATAGTAAACAGAAATTCACGGTTATTCCCCTAGATTTGAACCCAGATAAGATTTTACGATTAGATTGGTGGCTGATAATAGGTTGGGGAACTGAAACGGTGGATGAAAAGATTCGTACGTATTTTGAAATTGAAGACGGGTACTACAAAGTTGGAATCTTTATCTTGAATGATGCATGTTTGCGGTAGTTCAAAGATGCTAAAATAGAAGTTAGAGAGGGGAGGGCTTTAATAATAAGGGTAGCGGAGTATCAGTAAACAGTAATTTTAACTTTATTATTATTTATTGTATGGTTTATTGATTACATAAATAACATATAATAAAAAGACAACCCTAACAAAAAGACGGACACGGAAATGCGTTAAAAAAACATCCGATTCTGACAAGGGACCAAGTACATACTTAATATTTCAACTGGAATAATAATGTAACAAATTCTATTCTATGGAGGGTGCAGTTCGACAATTAATATAGTTTACCAGACCTCTTTGTGAGGCTTCGAACTTCGAATACGGTAGGCTGTGCTCTCTTCTATTTTTTTTTTTGTGAAATTCCACCATAACTCTAGTATGTTATTGTGTATTATGTTTAGGACTATTGCTGGCCAGACGCTGCCAAGTGAGCGCGCAGGACACGCTCTACTTGAACAGTACAACCCACTTGGTTTGTTGTTATTTAGCTGTTCGCTTAGTATTAGCATTACATTTTTCTTGAATAAGAAGCACTATCACTAAATGCATCATATACACGCACATGTGTGTGTGGCCGTAATCACACGCACATATTTTAGGGACGGGTCATATACGAATATTTTACATATTTTAGGGTTACCTTATTGCAATTTTACAGTAATATATTTACCCATGACAATAATAATTTATTTCACCTTTCATCCAAAAAAATATGCGCACAAAACAAATAGAATTCAATTTCCAAATACAATTATCCAAAATATAGTTTATTAAACAATAACCTTTTATTAAACAATAACCTTTTATTAAACAAAACAACTATTGATTGCTTGTCTTGCAGGAGTGGTTGGTGTGATCTCCGCGTTCAACTTCCCCTGTGCCGTGTATGGATGGAACAATGCCCTGGCCCTTGTCTGCGGTAACTCGGTTGTTTGGAAACCCGCCCCCTCAACCCCTCTCACTGCTATTGCTCTGATCAAGTATGCGATTTTTGTGATCAAACTTTTGTAGTTTGTAGTTTCTAACTATCAGTTTTCCAATTCTTCAAAGACCGTATACTTGAGTTAGTGGAATATTTGCGAAAATAGATTTTCTTAATAAGAATAAGCGAGGAAAGCAAATGGCTTGTTTGGCGTTGCTGTATTGAAAAAGATATGAGGTGTATGAGTATGATTGTAAAATGATTGCATTGACTGATACTGAGAGAGAGAGGTGCTCAATCTATGTTATTTTAATAAAACTTGTTGAATATCAGGCTTGTGGAGGGTGTCCTGAAGGACAACAACCTCCCCGGAGCCCTGTGCTCACTCGTGTGCGGAGAAGCCGATGTTGGACAGGCCCTTGTTAAGGTATCCAGTATCTTATGTAATTAGGATAAGCGCAACAATTATTGGAACCAGGGGTAGAGGTTGGTGCGTTGAAACACGCACGAACCACCTCCGGGTTGGTTTTGACCACCTCCGAAAGCAATTAGAAATTTATATATTTGAGTATGGTGTTTTATTAACAACGGTCTATAACTAAGCTAAAGAAACCATCTCCATTTACGCACGGAATTTATACCCTGATTGGAACTTAGGTTTGGACTTTGGAAACGATATATTTTCTCATCTCGTCTTTGTTTGCAGGATCCCCAGATGAACCTTGTGTCGTTCACTGGTTCAACTGAGGTTGGCCGTGTCATTGGACAACAGGTTCAGGGAAGATTCGGAAAGGTTTGTCACTTTGTTTGGTTGTGCTCTTCTTTTTGTTGTGGCGTTGGATATGGGGGGGGGGGTACCGTTGAGGGACCGTTCGGGATTCGGAATTCCGAATTTGGCATCCCGAACGCGCTCTTAGATTGCTTACAAATGTTTAGAATCTTAGAAAGATCACATGTGAGATGATGTGTACATGTAGTAATGTATTGTGTAATTATTGTGCCTAGTTTAGGTCCTTCTCGAACTCGGTGGTAACAATGCTATCATTGTGAACGACGATGCCGACCTGGGAATGGTTGTGCCCGCCACTGTGTTTGCTGCGGTTGGAACCGCCGGACAAAGGTACTCCTTGAGTCTTTTTGAATTTTGAATCTTTGGAGTTATAGGATTCTTTCTTAATAATATAATGACTGAGAATGAGCCATTGCTCAGCAATGACAGAAGGGTTAGAACGCAATAGAACAATGACAAATATTTAGGGCACTTTCTTGTTTTTTTGAGCACCTCTCAGTAGTTTGTTAATTAAAATCGTCTTTGCTTTTAAGATGCACAAGCACCCGTCGTCTTGTTGTACACGAGAAGGTTTACGATGAGGTGAGGTTTACTTTGTGTTGCAGTTTATTTACTTATGGATTATGTTCTTAAATGTTTTCTAGTCTTTGAAAATAGCGTTCATTAGTTATGCGGACGTGTAATTCTAATGTAGGTGAATGTCATCTTCTGAAGTTTCTTTTCTTAATTTTGCGTGTGCCTCGATGCTGATTACGAACTGATCACTTACAATCCGTGTGTTTAGGTGCTCGACCGTGTGAAGCGTGCGTACGGTCAGTTCGAATCCCGCATCGGAGACCCTCTGGAGGCCACCACCATCATTGGACCCCTCCACAGCCAAGTGGGAGTCATGAAGGTTGGTTTTAGTTCTAGAAGACAAACAGACAATTTTTCTAAGAAAGCTATCCTATCGTGGTAGATATCTCTCAACAAATTTCTATCTAGATTAAGTTATCCGTAATGTGCCTGTAGCACCTCTTTGCAGTTGATATATGTGATAATAATAATAATAATAATAATAATAATATATTATTATTATTATAACAATCATAATCATAATTGTAATGTTTCAGTACAAGGCTGCAATCGCTGAGGCCATCGCCACCGGTGGAAAGGTGGAGTACGGAGGAAAGGTTTGGATTTTATGTGTATGCAAATATGGGAGTTCGCTGACAACAAAGAGAGTTTATGGAGTTATTATAGTATATTCGTTGCTCGAAATCAAAATGCGCTCTACACGGGGATTGGCTGAGTACTAATTGTGCTTATAGCTTGTCTTACTGAGGTCAAGAAGTGGGGAAAATTTTCGTTCCCCTCCACCAAAATTGGACATTTTATGTCCCTATACGGGTCAACCCTTCCATCATTTTTGCACTTTTCCACGAATTTTTCTATAATTTGCTAGAAAAGGGGCGTGGTTTAGACAACCTTCCACCAAGTCCGGACTACCGGAAACTATTTCCACCACTTCTTGACCTATGCGTCTATCTAGCATTCGATTCTTGTGACCGCCATTAGTCTATATTGTTTTGTTTTCCTTCCAGATTCTGGAGCGCGATGGTAACTTTGTCCTCCCCACTATCATTTCCGGACTGCCCGCCAATGCTGATGTTATCATGAAGGAGACTTTCGCACCTATCCTCTATGTGATCAAGGTTAAGGATCTGGATGTGAGTTGGTTACTGATTCTGGTTTAGTTATGGATGTTCTGATAAACTTTGAAAAGGGTAGTTGTATACTATAGTTTCTTGATACATGAGACTGCTTGAAAGCGTGGCGTGTAGCTAGATTCCAGTGTGAATATTATGTGTGGGAACTGGGAACTAATGCTCTGTGATGTGGGTAGTTGGTTGGCAAGGGGTTCGGTTCCTGCCCCTCCCCCCCCCCATTCGGTTCACCACCAAAATGTGTGTTTCCAGGAAGCCATCAAGGTGAACAACAGTGTTGGTCAGGGACTCTCATCTTCTCTCTTCACAAACAACGTTCAGAATGTGTTCAAGTGGATGGGGTTAGTTGACTTGACATTTTGGCTTGGTTCGAAAAATCTTGTAGAGGCGTAGCCATGATGAGCAGTACTACTGATTAGTGGGATGTTCCTTTTCGCACTTGTCATGGTCATATTGTGCAGTTTGCAGACTATGACCATGACGAAGTTTCATATTACCCGGTCTATTGTTTGTCATCTTATAGATTTTCCGGGTAACATTCTTTGTAGCGATTTAGTTGCGAGTGCCCGGTGACATTGTCATTGATGAGCCCAAAGATTGCATCTTGTTTGATTTAATGTGTATTCTTTTCAGACCTAAGGGATCGGATTGTGGTATTGTCAACGTGAACATCCCCACTTCTGGAGCCGAGATTGGAGGCGCCTTTGGAGGAGAGAAGGTTTGTGTTTTGCAGATTTTCATAAATATTTGACATGAGAAAGACCTTTAAAACAATTGCGTAAGCGCCGTAGTAGTGGATCAGTTGTTGACATGAAGTACTGGCAATTATAGCAATGTACTTCGCGGAAACAGGAAACAGTAGTTGCGAATTTGCCGAGCAAGGAACTCGTACAAAATTAGCATAGGATACATAGGATTTGCTTATCATATGCAAATTTTCCATAGGGGCTAGCATTTCGCTTTAAGCAACCCACTGGTCTGTATAGTTTAGTTGGGGACGGCCTATTAACTTACGTGTATAATTTCCATTTTTCCAGGAAACCGGAGGTGGCCGTGAATCAGGCTCTGATGCCTGGAAGCAGTACATGCGACGAAGCACCTGCACCATCAACTACAGTAAGGATCTCCCCCTGGCTCAGGGAATCAAGTTTGAGTAGAGATTACACTTCTTAATTGCCTTAATTATCATTATCCGTTATCAAGTGTAAGTTATCAAGTTTGTACTTTAGTAGTAGTGTAGTTGCCGTAGTTGATTCAGAATATTTTTCTCGTAGTTTTGGTTAATGTACATTGTTTGTGCCTACAAAGATAAGGGTTTAATATTTTTCATAGAAATTCTCAGTTTAAGTGAGAATCTGCGGTTAATTTAATTGTTAAGAATTTTTTTTGTTTTATCCGAGTCATATTGAAATCGGTGTTTTGCATTTAAATAAATAATTTTATTTTCAATTTTCTGTATTTTTGTTACAAGAATGTTTACTCTGCATCAAGTGGTTCCTAGAAAATTTCCGTTAATTTGTATATTTTATGTAATTGGTGAGTTTGATATACATGTGCATATTTTTTGGGATGATATGCTTTACTATAGTTTTTGCGTTTTATTTCATGGTTTCGTTTTTAATAATAGCCCGTATTCTCGGGTCGACGGAAACGTTCCGTTTGGGAAATCCTTTGTATGCAAATTTCTCGATTATCTAGACTAGCTGGAGGAAAAATTTGCATACGAATGAGCTCCCAAACGGAACATTCCCGTCGACCCGAGAATACAGGCTAATAAGTCTTTATTGGTTCATTGATGAGGCAGTTTAATTCTTTCGCTTCATTAGAGTAATCTCGCTTCATTAGAGTCTGATAGTCTAATGTCCCTGTCGGTCCTGTTCCTGTGAAATAGCGACATATTTTTGTATGACTTCGCACATTCGTGCGAAGCTTCTAACGCTCACTGTAAAGTTTGGGTGAAATTAACTTGTTACTGCTGTTCTACTAATATTAACAGATAATTTAATGTGTTGCGTGATTCTTGTGCTGAGCACGTCTTTCCATAGGAAACTATCTTGGTAAGTAATGACTAGTTAGCCTCCGCTATATAACTCTGATGGTTCCATAGAAAACTATTTTGGTAAGTTAGGACTAGTTAACCTCCGCTATATAACTCTTATGGTGCGCAGCGAATTCTCCTGCATCGCGTCTCGCCCAGTCTTCACCAGACTCTCGCCAGCTTTTCGCGAGTTCATTGAGAGGCATCCTTTCGCGAAACCCTTGCGAAGTCACCGCGCACCCTTTTATGTGGTCCTGCATCAATTTTCGTACTCACCCATTCGCCGCGCGAGTTGTCGCGCAAGGGTTTTTGCCGCGCACCACCCGATTTTTGTCACTGGCCAGGCCAAGTGTTTTCTTTCACTTGCATACTTCAGAAACTGACTTTAGTGATTACGTATGAATCCGATGTTTTCGATTTCTTGAATCTGTTTTGAGTTTTCTTCTTCTTTTTTTGTTTTCTTGCTTTCTTTTCCCATCTCTTGCCCACTTTGTCTTTCTCTCTCTTTATTTTCGCACATAAAATCCTCTAAGATTCCCCAGTGCTTCCCGTAAACAAAGAATTGACAAAGCACGCTTTGTACAACTTTTAAATCTTCCACTTTATTGGCATGTACTTTTATTTTATTATGGTAAGCTTCTAAATGTAACTTATAATGGGTTTCTATGTCTCTTATGTTCACTTTCCCCTTTCGCCACGGACTTTTACACATGTGATAAGGCATTCTACTATTTGTTTTTGTAAAGATTGATGGGTTAATTTGCTCTAAAAGCGTTAAAAAGCCCTGTAATCGAATTTGCGCGTACTTCTTTTTAAAGGAAATGTTTGTTTGTTAGAGTTAGAGCCTAAGTAACTGTTAACTTTTAAGAGATGTTGGTTATTTGCTTATTAGTAAGCCATAGTTATGTTTTGTGGCTATTTTGGTTTACCGTAATCCGTAGCACAAGAGCTAAAAGAACTTTACAGCGCAAATACTGCCTAAGTCTAGCTAAAAAGTTAGCTAATTAGACATAGCCAATTTTGGAAATGTTATTTCAGGATTTTGATCATATCTGCCATTTGGTTGACCTTTCTTATAGATTATCACGCTATCATTATCATTATCATGTTTTTCGCGTTCTCGATAATAAGCGAGAAGGAATTGATAGGATATATTTGTATCTATCTGGCGTTTCCAATATTTTACAGACCATTATTTGGTGATGTGAACTATTATTTGGACTATTCTGACCTAATAACGATCTTTATATAAATGGAACTGGTAAGTATTACTGTCGTGGCAGGCTCTAGCGTTTTTGTGGTTTGCACTTCTTACTGTCTGTACTTGTATTGGCTTGCTGTATGATTAGCATTTTGTAAAACGGGTTCATACATAGAATGCGCAGAATTAGCCTTATTTCCTCTTATTTTAGCTACAATGAGGAAACTTGGCCGGCACCTGGCCTACACTGCGCCCGAAATGGGTGGGCCGCCGTGTGTGGGCCCACCCATTTTTCGTAGGCCGCGCAGCGGCCATATGCCGGTCGCGCACGCGCCAAAGTCTCGCGTTGTATGGATTTTTTCGCAGACCAAAGTTATATTCTAGTTTTATAGGCACGCATACGCCGGGTGTCGGAGGTATGATTGCTTGGAAATCTTTTGGTTTTTAGTGGTGGAAGGTTACTGTTTCTTTGAAATATCGCTCAATTAATTAATGCAATTATGTAATTAATTAATGCTATGAATTAATTGTAAACAATGCAATTTTGTACATACAGGCTATAGAGTTTGATGCGTGGCGTTTTTGCTCATTAGTTTAATTAATTATTATTATATAGTAAGTTGCGCTGTAGGAAGAAACTTGCACCCGATACTGAAACATTCAGTCAACGGTCGTTACGTCATTGCAGAAACCTCGTGGGTGGTCTGGTTATGCGTGGGGTCCATAACAAATTATTATATGGTGCGAGTGTGACGTATAGCTTATTAGCGACATAATATTTTAGGAGGGTTTGCGCATAGTAATAACTTCCTTTTATGGTATTTAAGATATTCTTAGCTCTATAGTTCTTTTTCAGTTCATTTTCAATTTCAGAGCAGTCGCCGAAAGTCTATAGAGGTAGTTGACGTAATTTCCCCCCAATGGTCTGATGTCATTAGTATTTTTTTTATTGAAGAGTGTGTGTTTTGTGTGATTAACATATTAAAGCGATATGCTAGCCTGTTTGGAAAATTTGCATATGATAGGCAAATCCTATGTATCTTATGCTAATTTTGTACGATTGCCGTGGACGATCGTACAAAATTAGCTTAGGATACATAGGATTTGTTTATCATATGCAAATTTTACAAAGAGGCTAGCATTTCGCTTTAACTTTTCATAGCTCACATTACCCTCCTATCTATAATCGGTTGTCCCAAGTAAAGCAGTGTCTGAGGCTGAGGTAAAGTGAAAGTAAGAATGTTGCCATAACAAATGTTCATAGCCTTTTCATTTTCCTCTGTAAGCTTTGAGGCTAAAAAAGTTGTTCATGATGCGTTTCAAAAAACAGCCAGTGTCTTGCTTTACGGCCAACTGGCCAACTTATAAAGCACCATATTTCCGAGTTATTATGTGGTAAATGTCAAAGTGTGGCCATTATTTGATTACTTGAAGGTGCAGTGTTGTGCCTCTTCTGTTCCTCACAATCTCACACTATTTATGAAGAAAGTTGTAATCTGTGTTATCTTTTTTGCGTGTGTTTAAGATTTAAGGGCGCGTTCGGGATTGATTTTCCGAAAGGAAACTCGGCCAAATCCTCGTCCGGGATGGACTTTTTGGAAACGTTCCAATGCTTGGAGAAAACAAAAAATACAGTATGAATTAGCATGGAAAATTTGAAAAATATGCGCGGGAAACGTTTTTCACAAGCTAATTCATACTGTATTTTTTGTTTTCTCCAAGCATTGGAACGTTTCCAAAAAGTCCATCCCGAACGCGGATTTGGTCGAGTTTCCTTTCGGAAAATCAATCCCGAACGCGCCCTAATATAGGTTGGGAACATTTACTTTTGCTGTGCCTATTTTTTTTTAATATATTGATTGGTTCTTTAAATCTTTATACGTTGTCCTGTTAATGCCAACTGGTCAACTTAGGCACCACATCAATAAATAACTTATAAATAACTGAACACTTGCCCGCTAATTGGTGTGTTTCTTTGCTATCTAATAATTAACTAATTTCACTGCCATACTTTTCGTCCTCACATAGAGAAGATTGTATGAGAATATTTTTGCTACTAATCCTTTACTAATACCTTTAAAGGGAATATGTATGCCCTTTTTGAAGTTAAGCTGTATTAATAGAATGTGTGTTCCTCATTAAGGAAACAACAACAAAAATTGTCAAAAGTTTCCCATATAAAAGAAAATGATTTTCAAAGTTCACCTTTTCCATAGTAAACGCGTTTACTGACACCCTAGCTTACACGGCAGTGCTGATGGAGCAAAAATTTAGCATATGTGTGCATACATCGGCATATAGCATGCAACAGTGACATATTTGCATGCAAATCAGAATATTCGAATTTACATATTCACTCGCCTACTTAAATTCATGTCTGGTGTGGAAACTCTAGTTTCGCAGTTGTTTTGCTCATTTTGAGTGCCTACATATTCCCTTTAACTGGGCACCTTTATTATCACGAGAAGAAAGGAGAGGAGAGTTTAGTTCAAGTTGACCACTTTTCAGACGTTGCGTCGCGCGTCGATAGCTTTTCGCCGAATGGCTACTGTAGCAGAATATGGAGGATGGAAATCTGTGATAACTCCTGAAGTTTTCGGAAAGGGCAACTGCAAGGCAATCTGCGAACTACAGGCGAACAAGCGTTAGTTTTATTTGAAAATGGTCGTAAATTATTTTATTTTGTGGTCCAGGGGTCTTTTAACTGTTGTGGTTTTATCAATGGTGAAGCATTAGAATGCTCATTTCTGGGGTATCCAAGTATCCAACAATTCGGTGTGGCTCTGTCCGAACAATACTTCCGGATTTCTGCACTAAACCTGTAGATATAATAAAAAGGATATTCTCGTGTAGTTCCAAGATATGGTAAATTTTCAGCATACTTGGGAACCCCATAACAAGTGAGTAACAATTGTCAGCGGGACTGTCGCCGCGCTAGAGCCATCTTCTACCAATTATCAATTTGCTCACAATTTCAGATGGTGTATTCTGGGTCGAGCAGCATATTGAAACGGGGAAGCGAGGCTTGTTCCATCGACAGTTTTCCATTGATGCGACGGGTTCACAGAAGAATGTCCACTGGGCGGTGGGATACAGTGTGCAGAATGCAGGTGAACAATATTCAAATGAAGGAGGAAGTGCTGTGTGTGTGCGTATGCGTTGTGTGTGTGTGTGTGTGTGTGTGTGTGTGTGTGTGTGTGAGTCTGTGTGATGACGTCCCATCCATAAGAAGCGACCATTTGCTAAGCCTATCCCTTATTCTAGTGCACGAATACGGTGGCGGGGCATTGTCCCTCCTTCCCGATGGAACAGTTCTCTTCACAACAATCGATGGATTGTTCCACCAGAAGACTTCAAGCGAGGAGCCAGTTTTGGTCGCTGATGGAATGGTAAGTAGCCAGTGTATAAATAAGTGCCAATGTTTGGTTACTTCGAATAAGTACCTAGACAGGGTTGCTTAAAGCGAAATAACGGACGGTTTTGAACACCGGCACCGACATTCCCATATGGACACCGGCATTCCCATATGCTGTATGCAAATGAATAAAATTAGATAAAAAAAACAATTGCGCAGTATCGCGCAGTATTCGTACAATAGAGAGTGCAGCAGTACATGTTCCAGCATTCGATTCAAAAACCGACTGTTATACCGCTTCAACTCAGGAATTCTCTACGTTTCAAAAAGCACCCTTTTCAGAACAAAACACTCCGCTTTGCTGATATCTCATCGAATGGAGTTGTTGCCTATTGTGTACTGGAGGATCATAGTGGAGAAGGCCTTGTGCCGGATAACAAGATTGCACGAATAGATCTGAATACCAAGCAGGTCCACGATGTGGTTAGTTTCTTCTTTTTTTAGGTTCAAGAAGGACAGTTTGACATATATTTATGGAATTAATTTGTATATCTCTGTCGGCCGTGCAACCACCGCAGTTTGATGCTGGAGGCTAACTCTTTAAAGCGAAATACGGGCCTGTTTTTGAAACGCATTACATACAGCTGCTTTCTTACAGAATAAAAAGTAGACCCCAATTATACCCCACGTTGCATAAATGCATAGGTATGTAAGTACTTGAGATTCGTTTCAAAAACCGGCCGGTATTTCGCTTTATGAAGGAGTAAGTAGTGAAGACAGACATTTGAGTTTGCTTTTTAGGTGCTGTCTATGGCTTTATATAAGGGATGCTCCCTTTCGGAATGTTTTTATATTTGATTCAGGCATCGGGTTGTGACTTCTACGCGTGTCCCCGACTGAGTCCCGGTGGTAAACATCTTGTTTGGATGCAGTGGAACCATAATAATATGGTGAGTTATGGTAGCGTCAAGCATTTTGGGGTGGACATTAATGGGGTTTCCATGTATGCCAAAAAGAACTGTGCGTTCCCTTCCAAGTATAGACCAATTTACCCTATTTTCCCTGAATTGAATATTTGACATGAGAAATTAATACATGGGTCTCGCGAAGTCGTAAAATACGGTAAATTTGTCCGGATACTTGGAAACGCCATTAGAGGTGTTCACCGACACATAATATAATATATAATATTTATTACGCACACAAAAATGTACACGCACAGTTTGTCGATAAAATACACAAAGACATATAGAGTGAACAAAAAAGAATGCTATGGTAGTATGGTAAAGTTTTCGTGGACTGTCTGCGAGACTAGTCAAGTTATGTTAATTATATAAGTGGCTCTGTGCTCTAATTGTATTATACCTGTACAATACCTCACACTGGGGGTTTGTTCAAAGTTATTTTGGGCTCTTTCTTGATTCCGTAAAGAGTTATAACTTTTGCTTTTCCAGCCGTGGGACGAGACAAGTATTGCCATTGCCCCAATCAATGAAGACGGCTCTATTGGTGAGGCAAAGGTCATTTTGAGTGGAGTGGGGAAGAAGGTAAGAGTAATCTATATTAGAAGTTATTTAAAGTGTCCATCTAAAACTTATTACCATAAGTTGTGACATATTTTACTACCACTTTATTATGTTTTATTTATTTAGTATGTGTATTTTATAACACAAACTGCACGTTACATTGCTTTCTTTGATTGTCGTCTTTGTGCGTAATAAATTATAAGTGGGAATCTGCGCAAATCTACCCGTATCTTATGTCGATTACCATAAGGGAATGAAGAACCAATAAATGAATCAGAAAATGTTATTTTCTTTTCTTGTCCGTTCTTCTAAACTATATTTCGTATCAGTGTATTCTAGTGTTATGCAAAAAAAAAATGCATAAGAACATTGCAAATACACCCATTTGATGTATAATGTAATACTTATGAAGGATTTATTAAGGTAAACTACTACGGCCCGACTTGGTCTCCAAACGGACAACTGCACGTGATTTGTGACAAAACAAACTTCTGGAATGTCTATACGGTAGATGTTGAGAAGGCTGACGAAGAGGGATTTGGTACGGATTGACGGATAGATTCTTTAGTTGTCAGTGCTTTCGTGCTGTGTCAAGATGTATCGAAAACGGAAGTATATTTTTGTCACTTGTCACAGTTGCGAAAAGTTTTCCTTTTGTTTGATTAGTGTTTTCTGATATATTGATCAAAATCGCTTTGATGTTGCTTTGATGAAAAATTCTCACTACGGTGACTTGGGCGTCAAGTGTCGTTTCTTCTAGGCTCCAAATCTCACCAAGATGAATAAGGTGGCTGTGTTTTGTCCAATTATAATTTAGAATCCCATTACAGCTGTCATCAAGAATATTTGCCCGATCGATGCAGAAATTGGTTACCCATTGTGGCAGTTTGGCGATAGGCCTTTTGCAACTAATGGAAGGTACGCCACTTTTTAAAGCGATATAACAGTCGGTTTTTGAAACGGATTTTGGATAATTGAGGCCGGGAGTGCAAATTGTAAATCCTATAGCTGGTTTTATAGTTTTGTTTACGTTCTTTTGGAAATACAGTGTTAACATTTTTTAGAAATACACTATTCAAAACTTTTTTTTAGAATTACAGTATTCAAAACATTTTTTAGAAATACAGTATTCAAAACCCTTTTTTTTAGAAATACAGTATTCAAACTCTTTTTTTAGAAATACAGTATTCAATGTGAACGGCGAGTTGAAGTTGCGTAGTGGGGATCAGATTCTATCGATTGATACTCAGGAATACACCGTTTTCACACACCTTTCACTCACCGGTGTGCTTTTTTTACATTTTGTAATCTAATACTATTACTGTACCGATAATTACTCTCCATGGATAATTAGGCTGGGTTTTCTTTTAATTATGCAGTGCAGGTTTCCCTAGTTCGCTCGGCTTCAGAAATGAACCGGACCCTGGTTCACCGTTTCTGCAGATTCGGTTGATAACCCAGTTTACTATATGAAAACGTTCTACTGTAGTTCTGTGCCTTACCGCTGTCGTTTTTCCTTCAAGGAGTTATGAGTTTTTAGTTTTTACGTAGTTTTTTTTAGAAACCGACGTCCTCTACTGTATTGCTCGGGGACCGAAAAGTGCCGGCACATTGTTGAAGATCGAGTTGAGAAAGTGAGTATATATTTGATTTACAGTACAATTTACATTTCGATGAGGTCGGGAATAGAGGGGTATCTGCGCGTGATCGACTCGTTTCTACGGAAGTGATGCTTATGGAGCGCTGGACGCGGTGGTGACCCTACCTGCCGGTAGTGTTATAACTGTAGGTGATGAACTTCCATGGCGCTGCTGTATTCAGATTCGGCTTATGATAATGCAGAAAGCTTTTATGTTTTACTCTCCTCTACCTCTACTCATGTATTCCCAAATAAAACGTGCATATATAGCCGGTGCAATGGTTAAGCATCTGTTCGTTTCTTCCAGTGAAACCTTCCATACAACTCCCATTCGTGAATCTCGTGATCTCAGCGAACTGGCACATTATCCGATCTCGAAACCAGAACAGATTACATTTGACAGTGATGGGGTACAAGTGAGCGGGTGGTTCTACCCGCCGAAGGTTTGTAGTGAATTAGGTTGTTTTGATAACATTGTTGATTGTGCTATACTTTATTTGGTACTTTGCTTTAATGGAGTTGATTCTGTATGTCTGACTTGTTCTGCAACGTGTTGACCAAAAAAAAAGTTTTTATTTTCAGAGTTGTGAGTACACGGGTCCGCAGGGTGCACGGCCACCGGTCATTTTGTTTGGTCATAGTGGACCTACCGGTGAGATTTCTTATCATGTATATTGAGATTGAGCGTAACTAATACTTACAATTAGAAAGGGTTGGGGGCTCGCGTGCGTGGTTAATTAGCCAACCAGGCAGCCGTGACATGTCTATGCGAAAGCTTCAAGTAGCTGAAAGCGAAATACCGGCCGCTTTTTGAAACACATCGTAGACAGCTGAAACCTTACGTATCTGTGCAAAGTTGCTCGGTTTCAACTCGAATTTTATTCTAATTTATGTTGATTTGCATAAGATGCATAAGAATGCAGGTGTACTCGATTTGTTTCAATAACTGGCCGATATTTCCGTTTAGTGATAGTTTGTTTTTATCGAGTTTTATTGATTGCAGCCCCTGCGTGGAACTCGCTCGACATGAAGAAACAGTTCTACACCTCGCGGGGATTTGCCATCTTTGATGTCAATTATAGGGGCTCGACTGGATTTGGAACCGAATTTAGGAACAAGTACTGTATTTTCACGGTTATTGATGTTATTGTGTAGTTTTTATCTTAAGGGTTTGGAATCGGCGGTGCAGTGCCCGCCCGAAATGCACAGATGCAAAAGACTGGAGGTTTTCGTTACCTATTACACCCGGCTTTCGTTACCTTTACACCCGGGGTTCAATTCCCGCGGCTGGTTGCACCGACCGGGTGAAAACGGTACTTCGGGTGGAAGATTGTATTCCTAGTATTCAGATTGTATGATAATTGGGGTATCGTTGATCGGAATGATATGATCAATGGAGCAAAAGCCCTTGCTGATAGAGGTTTGGTGGACCCGAAGAAGATTTGCATCACTGGAAGTTCGGGTGGGTTAAAGTTACAGTAATTATCTTTTGGTTTTTGGCAGAGGCAATTGCAATATTTTCTCGGTTAAATATCGGATCCTTTTTGAAATGTTGGTCGTTTTCGGGACGATTTACCTTACCGAACGCAGTATGGTAACTCTTCATGACACTAAAAGGCAGTCAGGATCACCAGCTATTTGCTAGTATTTTGTATGTAGTTCTAGTATCTACTGCCCCTTTTTTCCAGCCGGTGGTTTCCTCCTCCTGGCCTCCCTACTACACTCTGATGTATTTTCTGCTGCAGTTTCTCGGTATGGAGTTGCAGACTTGGAGGCACTCGTTAAGGTATTAGTTTGATATTATGCTGTATTGCCTAAATACCTTGCTAATGAAACGCTGTTATTATGCTGAATTACAAAATGCTCTGCTAATGAAACACATCTAGCTTGAATTGCGACATCTCCTAGCTGACAATGGTGATTTTCCAAGGGCCCAGCCGCCCAGCCCTTCAACAGAATATTTTCACAAACCTTTTCGTGATATTGTGATACTAACGTTTGGAAAAATGTTTACCAAATTTTACCGTTAATTATTTTCGGGTTTCATTATGTTGTTTAACCTGACCATGTTCTATTACATTACAGGACACTCACAAATTCGAACTGGGCTATAACCAGACGCTGATTGGGAAATATCCAGAAGAAATCGAGAAATACAAGCAATTGTCCCCGATTATGCACATTGACAAGTGGGTAACCTTGTATATTTTGTAGCCTAGAATCGATTGATTTCCTGTAGTTTGTAGTCTGTATTCTCTTAGTTTGATTGATCCTACTGTATTTTGTATTGAAAACTGTTCCCTACAGTAACCCCCTACTTTATAGACTGAACACCCCGGTGGCCTTTATTCATGGAAAGGAAGATACAGTAGTACCGTATTCTCAGTCTGTGGAGATGTATGAGAAATTGAAGGAAAGGGGAGTCACCACGGCACTTATGCTCTTTGAAGGTAGGATTATTGGTGATTGGGGGTTTGAAGGGAAATTGGTGGTCCACGGGCCCTCTTCTTCCTGTCCTCTTAGTTTCGCATATATTTTCGCTGTTTTGCGACTCTCCTGACGCCGTTTTCACCAACACGCAGGGAGCGCTCCCTGGCCTTCCCGGGGAGCTAAAGAGTGCGAGAGCAGAAGAGATTCAGAGCGCTCATGAGCCTAAGGGAGGGCTCCATATGTGTTGGTGAATACGGCCTCTGCTCTTGAACCATACAGGGGGTTTCATGAAAGCAAAGTTTTTTTGAGGATCGCAACATTTTCATGAAGCGCGTATTATTTCAGAGGAAGGTCATGGGTTCCGCAATGGCACTTCAATCCGGCAGTCGACTGAAGCAACCTACTACTTCTTGTGCAAGGTTTTGGGAATTCAGCCCAGTGTCCACAGTGAGGTTAGCGGAAAACTTGTTCTTTTGCATCTTTGCAGTTTAGGCCAATTCACCGCGTCCAATTAAACGTATATTGAATGGTTATCGATTTTTGGAATCAGAGCGATCAGGGTGGTCCTGTAATATATTGATTTTTGGTTCTCATTGTCGTCAGGAGTGTTATGTAATTTATTGATTTTTTTTACTTCAGCTCGAAATCGTGAACCTTCCTGGAGCAGGGGCATCAGGAGATCATTAAACTTTGAAATACATTATTTCTGTTTTATTGGTTCTGGTATACTGTAAGTGGTTTTGTAATTGTTTGTTGAATGCATGAATACACGAGATTGATAATTCAATACAGGGTGTTTCCCATTGTGTGGGGCTTGATAATCTAGCACAGCTACCGTAATTGGTATTTGTAATGGTATCTTTCGTTTGGTGAGGAACAGAGAAACACTATATGAATTTCCAAAGAGAATATACTGCCATTTTAGTTTAATTGTGATTGTATAAGTTTTTGTAGTGGGGTTATTTCTACATTTTGTATTATTATTACATTTTTTGATTGTTTTTTGTTTGATAAACTTTTGTTTGGGAAATTTGTATAGTTTTGTTGAAGATACATGTTTATGTGCTGCTTGGCGTGCGAAGTGACAAGCGCAGAAATTTTATATTTGGGAAAAAAAGTAAAACAAGATAGTTTTGGATATAGCTGTTAGATGACACAATTTGGTAAGAATGTACGTGACAATTATCGAAATGTAATAATTAAGTAATGTGATATTCTTGGATTATGCGCAAAGGTACGATAATTAGTAAGTATTGATTTGATTTGTTCAGTTTGGTGAAAAGTGGCCGGCGTTCGTCTCTCATTGTTAGGGGAAAACTGAAAATATTTTCATTTCGCTCGTACCTCACTTCATGAAAACTAGAGTTTTGCAAAAAAGACAAAGACTGAACTGAACGGCTTTATTCCCACATGTGCACAACAAATTCACGCAACGAATTTAACTGAAAGTAAGTGCCGTGACCGGCTGGCTGACCAACGACGTCGGATGGTAAGGATAAAGTACAGGGATAAACCAATAACACAATAACAGATCAGCTATAAATATATATACACAGACAACCACGAAATATACCAAAGAAAGCGAACAAATTTCATGAAGCAATAACAACGGAAGTAAGTAGGAAAAACAAGTGAAAACGGAAGTAGAACACTATCGCTCCAAAAGAGCGGCACGAATAAACAATTCTAGTCAAAATAGAAAGGCCTGGCAGCTCTACAGTATCCACATACTCATTCCACCTTTCCAGCGCTTTAGTCTGCGCAGGCTTTTTCTTCCGACACCGTTAGCCGAAACGTCATCTCTCAAGTATTCTTTCGTTGTCTGTCAGGAGCGCATGCATAGGAACCACTGGAACCAACGCCCAATACTCTGAAAAAATAAACTTCAGTACCGAACCGGTGCCTTCGAAAAATGTTAACCATGCCACCGTGATACTCCTAACCAAATACAAAATTACACTGCTCAATGCCCACGAAGTTCGCACATCTGAGAAATACTGGATAGCGAAGCACATAACGTAGTAACGCCAATTTTCTGTCCCCTCCTCGTACGCCTCAACACTGGGCATAAACTAATGCGCCAATGCCACACCGACCACCTACTGAACATCGGATTTCCGATTTAATTTTGGTGAAATGTTTCCTACAGCCTACAGACCCTTTCCGAGATATTGACTATATCTGGCAACCAACTTAACATTGCATGTATTTGCCTGAAAAAGCAACGTTTATAGCCATATGATACGCATCGAAATTGTACGCTGTCTCAAAGCATTCCAAACAACAAAGTCAACGTACATTTATGTGTACTGTAGTCATCTAATTTCAGACTCAAATCTGTAACCTCGTTCTGTTCTCACTCCCCTTACCCAAAGTGGTAATCCAACGCTGGATTTGCCGCAAACATTTCTAAAGCACGCTTGCTTCACCCACAAATCACAAAAAAAGGTATCGAACCTGGGGAATAGAAAATGTCGAGCGAGACTGGAGACCAAGTGACACAGTCCAGTTCTGCAAAAATCCCCATCAAAGGAAAAGAGCGCATCCTTCTCCCTGGCTGTACCGCTCACTCCCTCCAGGGCTCGATACTTCCTATCGACTGGGCACCACTAAAAACCAAAGTAAGGGCGGGTGGGTGGGACACACTGGTAAACGCCTTTACAGAACGCCAAAACTTAGAACGGCTCAAATTAGCCGTGCACTGCACATGGGCAAATAGCCTAGAATGATTTGGGCATGCTCCCACTTTGCTTATAATGGCCTCGACCACGCCCACTTTTGCATGACTGCGAGGCAGCTCTCGCATAATCAATCGATATTTTCACTGAAAGCGTGCAACAAAAATTGGGCTGCCACGCAACAAACAATCAATAACCGCTTGATGCATGCCTTTTTGCAAAACTAGACATTTTCATTTCGCTCGTACCTCACTTCATGAAAACTAGAGTTTTGCAAAAAAGACAAAGACTAGAATCGACAAAGCTCCATAATTTTTGGGCAAAAATTATGGAGTAACTTAAGCGTGTAATAGTCCAAATGAGGAAAGGAACACAAAAAATTAACTCAAAGTGCCAATATTTCCCTTGAACTTAGCATTCGTAACTTCATTAGCAAGCAAAATAACACAATTTCACTTCGTTAATCAGCGGTATCACTCAGTCAGCGTCTTAGAATACAACTGCGACGTAACGCATTAGCCAACAGTACACACGGAAACAACAGGTGATACTCGGCTACCCACCATCTTTGCGCGAAACCATCAACTCCACATCAGTCGTCCATCCTTGTGAGAAGAATCCGTCTTCCTTGTCTGGCCCATAAAGGAAGCCTATAAACTGCTTGGTAGGCATCCAGTCTCTAAAAAACACCAAAACACGTGTACACTGATGCTCCAATCGTCATAATCGCTAACACTACTCATCTCGTCCGCCTTCTGTTCAAAATCTCTAGGAATACACTGTAAAAAGCAATCCGAAACTCTTCCGCAATTTTATACAAGTAAACCATAATATCTGAACGGCTGCTAGGTTGTCTGTCCGAAATCTAGAAACACTCCCGCACTTCGCGCACGATGTATTTAAACCGAATTCTATCGCCAAAATATTCTGGGAGGCATTTTAGTGGAGTTTAGATTCACTCCTCTGAATTCTAATCAAAAATTACGGCTCCCCTAGCAAATATGGACGCATTCGTGTAAAAAACCGGACATAAACGAACACCTCTCAGGGAAACAAACAAAAGGGGTTTCTAAAACGTACTTCTCTCGCTCAAATCAAGTTCAATACGCACACTCTCGCATGTGCTCCCGGAACCCCCGTCTTATTGCCATACTCCGACATTCGCCAGTCATTGACTCTGTCCCTCTTCCCTTTCTGCTCGCCTAGTAGCCTAAAATAATTGACACAGAAGTTCACAGCACTGAAGTAACTCCCTAACTCCCTAACAGATCCTCCTAACACTTGTTCTTCATGCACTTTCCTAATTCTCTAAACTTGACGCAACAGCAATGAATTCCATAAACCGTAACCTCCATTCCTCCTTTGCCACCTCAATCCTAATACCACATTCGAAAAACTCTTTCGAAAAATCATACTTCCTTGACAACCCACCGGTTCTTAAAATACTCCCTTCCATCTTATCTTGAAACACAAGCGGCCGAGCCTGGGGGCGCAGAAATCCTCTTGGTGACAGAATTCTCCGCAGTAAAGAAGGCGAAACGTGCCTTCCGAACCTGTGAGACAGCCACCCCAACAACCATATCTATATAAACAAAATCAGTCGTTGGTCTCCCAAACACGATCCACAAAAGCAAAGCCGCGAAAAAACATACATCTTTCACGTATACGCGAATGCAAAACGTCAATCGAATCACGGAATTGACGGAACCCAAAACAAAATCGGAAGCTAATGTAGAACACGAAGCCGGACAAAGGCCATCCTAGGGTAGACTTATCAGTAAGCCAATATACCTAAGCAAAATCCCCAAAAACATACAAAACAGAGCTTCGTAGGAAGGACTATATCAATCCTCCAATATATCCTAATAACCAAAATCAATCATTCTTCCCAAACTCGATCCACCAAAATACACACATACTCCGCACACGCGAATGTAGTCTTCCGAGACACGAAATAGACTACCAAAACGAAATAGGCTGCGAATGTAGAACGAAAAACAGGACATCGTAGGGGGAATGAAATCCATAATACAAAATATCCAAATATCCAAAATCCACTGTTCGTCTCCTGATCCAACAAACCACAGAATCCATGCACCACGCATGCCCGAATGTAGCCTTACGAGGCTCGCAAAACGAAGGAAGAATCCCAAAACGACATCAGTTACAAACATAGGCCGCAAAAACAGAGCGTCATAATGGTGATTATATCCATAATTCACAAACCCACAGATCGTCTCCAAGCCTGTCGTCTCCCAAACATGTACGCAAAAGTAGCCTTGTGCTTGTGAGACTCGAAAATCGCTGCCCGGATCCCAAAATGAGCGGTTGCACACAAAGCAGGACATCGTAGGATGGGATATACCAATAATCCACTACATCTCCATAACCAGGTACATCGTTTGCCTCCAAAACGATCCACAAAAAACAACGTACAAAAACCGCCAAAATCCCCGAATCCAAGCATACGCGAAATGTAGCCAGCCTTGTGGAACTCGAAAATCTAAACGTGCATCCCAAAACGAAATCGGATGCAAATGTAGAACAATAAACAAAAAAACAAAAAGGACATCTTAGTGTGTCTCAAGAAACAAAATCTAAATCGGTAGCAAATGTAGCACACAAACAGGACATCAAACAAAGAGTAGATTAAATTAATAATCAATCTGATGACACACTGGTAAACGCCTTTACAGAACGCCAAAACTTAGAACGGCTCAAATTAGCCGTGCACTGCACATGGGCAAATAGCCTAGAATGATTTGGGCATGCTCCCACTTTGCTTATAATGGCCTCGACCACGCCCACTTTTGCATGACTGCGAGGCAGCTCTCGCATAATCAATCGATATTTTCACTGAAAGCGTGCAACAAAAATTGGGCTGCCACGCAACAAACAATCAATAACCGCTTGATGCATGCCTTTTTGCAAAACTGAAAATATGTATAATAGAAAAGTAGCTGTGTGTGATAGAGTAATTATTCAATCAAGAATGCGGGTTAGAGTATCGGAACGTTACAGTAGTACGGCCTAAAGTACATAACAGTAATTGCTCTATGATATTTCCTAAAGGGTATAAGACATCATTTCAAACATATAAGAAATTAAAGAGGTTTTATAGATATCAGGTATGTTATAATTAATAGGCTTATTTTTTCCATTAGTATAGTATAGAGAGTGAGACTATACCATTTGGGTTCCACGTAAATGGATGTTTACGCAGTTCTTTTACTTTGTCCCCGTTCTTATCTTCTGCATAGTAACGAATTGCAAACGCCGTGAACTTGGTCTGTTGGCTGAAATTGGCAGTTTACTGTAATTACTACTGTAGTTTATGCCTCTACCGCAATTATTCGTCTATTAAGTTGATTTATGTGTATGTGTACTGTAGTTCTGCGTAGGTTCGCGAGCTTGAAGGTTTACTACACTATACCACTGTCTCCGCACTATTTGCCAGGATTCTGACATTTATTAAAGCGAAATATCGGTCGGTTTTTGAAACACATCGAGCACACCAGTACTCTTATGCAGCTTATGCAAATGAACATAAATTAGAATAAAAAATCGAGCTAAATTCGAGCAACTTTGCATAAATATGTAAAAATTCAGTTGTCCACGATGCGTTTCAAAAACCGGCCGGCATTTCGCCTATCAATATAAAGACTACAAGAAGGATATCTCTCACGTTTCTTCGATGTTGTTTGTGACAAAGAGCCAGGATGGTCGATTTTGGCACTTTTCACAGTATATTATTGGGATTGGAGGCTGTTGTTTTTGATCCTGTAATATGAGGATTTGAAACAAGGGAGTTTAGGGTAGGGTGCAAAGGAACCCAAGATAAGTCCTGGATTTTTACCAATGAGCGGTTTAGTTGAGCCATAAGTGAGTTCATTTGATGAAACTCCGCGCCACCGCCGCGCACGATAGAGACCGCCAGATTGGTGCGCGCAGCCCCTCTAGGTCTAGGGGGCGCGGAAAGGTGTTAAAGCGAAATAACAGCCGGTTTTTGAAGCGCGTCGTGGACGACTGAATTCTTTCGCATTTATGTTCAATTGCATAAGTTGCATAAGACTGGTGTACGATGTGTTCCAAAAACCGGCCGCTATTTCGCTTTAAATCCCAACCGGTGCAACCTCTGGACGAGGAGCGGCTCGAAATGCGCGCCTCCGGTGCGCCAGCTGGCATTTGCGGCTCCCTCGTCGCGCACCCTAGAGGCAATGGGTGATGTTTCACGAGTAATGGCACCTGGAGCTAAAAACCTTTCATGAAAACGTCCAAGTGTCATTTCCAAGGTGAATTTTTGCGTGACACAAAATCAACTCACCTTGATGCAGCCAGGAAAGTAGACAGAGAGTTTACTGGCGTCTTCCTTAAAAACACAAATAGATACATAAAAAAACTGGAGCATTTCGTGGTGAGCCATCGACGGGTATTTTCGGGGCTCGAAACCAGTCACGAAATGGGCGCGAGCATTTCCCATGTAGTTTCCTTATTAGTTTCAATACATAAAAGATATCTGATAGTTTACCTTTCTGGCCTGAGGGTATAATTTGCCATCACTTGCTTCTGGAGTTCTTTTCTCTACATGTCCACCCAGCTGCAGTCTAATTGTGAATGAACGCGACCTCGTGTCCCGGTCAAAACAATATTTCAGAGCTTGGGAAGTCTAAAATATAATATCAACATAATGACGCTCCATTTTTCGCTCTAGCATTTCCTTTGTATTAAATATTAAACATGTATTAACACATTAAAACACATTAAATGAAAGATATTCAGCAACAATTGAGTGGCCGCAGTTTTACTTTTCTTCAAAAAGTTAATATGAGTATTCGTACATCTCAAAAAATCACACCGATTTATATTATAGAGGCGTCAAGTTGAAAAATCCCCATAACTCACGTCATGAACGTTTAGCGAATTTATATTTGGCTCTTCCGTGTGCGGCTCGTGCACGAAAAAGTCCACCTAAAATAGTGATTATGATTGTTATTTGGGCACCCACTATCTTACTTAAAGCGAACCGGCCGGTTTTTGAAACGCTTCGTGGACCACTGAATTCTTACGTATTTATGCTAATTTGCTCGAATTTAGCTCGATTTTTTATTCTAATTTATGTTCATTTGCTGCATAAGAATGCTGGTCTACTCGGTGTTTCAAAAACCGGCCGGTATTTCGCTTTAATGAACACATATAATCTAACTATTTTTAGCGGTGGATCACATGGAAAAGAAGAGCGGAGAAAAGAAGTGGAAACAGAAAAATATTTTATTGTGTGAAAATACGTTTATGATGTCTGCCTTCTTCAGTCAATAAATCGGATGCTATATAACTTCACTTACCGTCCGTTCCGAGGCGTCATCGCCAGAAAACCTCGAAAACTTTTCGTTTGCATTCGAGAAGAGAGTTTCCTTTTTGACTGCCTTCTTTGCTGTTGGATCTTTACTTGCAATGCCAATGCTGAATCTAAAATATATAACCGCGTTACTACCGCACCACACATAAAAGCAATGGGCGTCTCACATTGAGGAGTTTATGGATCTGTTTGTATATACGCAACGGTGTCGAAGCGTACACATCGCACACGTCTTGCTGCGGGGCGCCGCGCCCTTTTTGCCCTGGTACCGAGAGCCTCATTATCTTTATACTTAAAGCGAAATACCGCCCGGTTTTTGAAACGCATCGAGTACATCAGCATTCTTATGCAGCGTATGCAAACAAATTAGAATAAAAAATCGAGCTAAATTCGAGCAAATTGGCATAAATACGTAAGAATTCAGTTGACCGCGATACGTTTCAAAAACCTGCCGGTATTTCGCTTTAAACTACTAATCTTCCTGTTTGCCAGCCTATCGTGAATGCGTGTCATGTAACACCTGAAACTTACTCCTCACTATATTCTTTCTTTACTGTTGGATGGTTGGAGCGGTACACGGATGCCGTTATGGAAGCCATCTGAACATGAATCTCAAGAGAAAACATTTGTTTTCTCTACGTTACGCTCCGGGAAAAGTTAACCTTTCTCTACGCTACACTCCAAGAAAAATTATGTATGTGCACTATCAGATCATACCAACAATGAGCGAGCGAGGGCAGAATCTAACTGTGCGCGGGAATTTGAATTATGAGTAGGCACGATGTGTATGATGTGATATAGCTTCCCACAATAACACTTTCTAACAATTATCTTTCCTTTCGTCTTTCCTCACAGCTGGATTAATTTAGAACAAACGGATACTGCGCAAATCTGCCCATCCGGCAGCACTAAATTGTTTGAGAAATATATTGAACCAGATGGCTATCGCCGCCTGAGGCGTTCACACAAAAAATGGTCATACTGCATACTTGTATGAAACGTCTGAAACGTATCTACAAAGTCTATGTAAGAAAATGCGATTGCGCTTATGTTGGAGTTGCGAAAAGTTGGCAGATTTACACCAAACGCCTGAAACGTAAAACTCCGTTGCGTTCACACAAACAAAATATCAAACTCTTCTCCTTTATGTAATAAGATTCTTCTTATCGCTTACCTTATCTCCATCAATTTTGAAGGGAAAGTGGTTCGAAGTCATAAATCTCAAATAGTTGGGATCCGAGAAGGAACTCCGCTGGGCGGTGAGTACTGTAATGCTGAAAAGAGACGAGTTTGGACCTATAAATAAAATTAGTCCAAGGTTACATGAAAGGCTACATCTCCTATATAGTCCCTGTGTGCCGCTCTTACTGGGCGCTAACGTTCAATCAATGCTTTAGTCAGACCTAGCGGTCTGACTAAAGCATCCGGTTTATAGGGTATCTGTGCACATTATTTATTATATGTACGTTGATATGTTGATTCCGTTTATTGAGGTTTGTTGAACTCTTACGCTTACCTTAGAGGTCCACACTTCGTCTGCGGCCAAGAAGTGATATAAGAGGCTCCATTTGTCCAAAACATGCGTTGTTCGCCTTGCATTACACTAACCAGTGGTCCCGAGTGAACTGGTCTTCAAAGATAAAGCGAAATACCGGCCGGTTTTTGAAACGCACCGTGGACATCTGACTTCTTACGTATTTTTGCTAATTTCCGAATTTAGCTCGAATTTTTATTCTAATTTATGTTCATTTGCATATGCTGCATAAAAAAGCAGCTGTAATCGATGTGTTTAAAAAACCGGCCAGTATTTCGCTTCAAAGAAAAGAAAGAAATTAGCACCAAGTTATATACGAACTAACTATCCACGTCTCATAAACTACTTGATTAGGACAAAAGGGAGGCTGATAATAAGATAAGCTGACTATAATAAGTTGAATATCATCGTCACCTTCCATTGTTGACAGAAATAATTCCCTGTCTGCCGTTATCAAAGTGCCATATGTGCGTGGTGATAACATCAACTGGACCTCCTGTTGCATGTACCAATGTTGATTCTGGACAATAAACAGCTTCCAGCAAAAAAGGTAATTGACGAAAGAAAGTAGATGAGCTTCAACACACTGATGAAACTTTGCGCAATCACGGCGCACAAAAGGAGCGTTCGCCACAGGTACGCGGCGCACGCAACGAAACGATAAGTGTAGCTTAACTTATAAATATGACATTGGAAGACATAATATAGTTGAAAATAATTTTAGTAAACATACTATTATGATGGTACGGTCCACTGCTCATCTCGATCATTCTCCTGCAATAATTTTGTGCAGAAATGAAAATCAGAGTGCAATAAGATTGTTTGAAAGTTTCCTCATAGGTTTATTCGGTATGAACTGACGATTGGCAATGATCCTTTTGCTGTAACAAAGTGAAAACCAACCCAGCGTATTTGATGTTAAAGTTGAAGGTGCGGACGTAACCGGGGATCTTAACACCTCCAGTAACGTTGGAAGATGGATGTGAGAGTTGGATTGCTCCTCTGGAACAAGCTTCTGTACTGAGATTGCCAAATGTACTGCTGGCTCCACGCACGCTCACGTTGGGTGTGCGGCGAAAATCTCGCGCACATAGTCACCGCGGAAGCTGATGCGTCCCGCCCTAAAAGGGTTGCGGTACTAGGAAGGACAGAACCTATGTGGTCGTTATCAAATAAACGATGAACCTGCGGCTTATTGGAGAAGACACCCTCCATACATCCCCCATACATCTTTACATCCTTGTACATCCTTGTACATCCCTGTGGGAAGCCGTACATCCCCGTACATCCCGGAACAGACTCATACATCCTTGTACATCCCTGTGCGAAGCCGTACATCCCCGTACATCCCAGAACCGATTCATACATCCCCATACATCCCGTCGCAATACGGTACACCCTCATACATCCCAGAATGCATTCGTACATCCCCATACATCCCGTCGCACCCTCATACATCCCGTGGGGGATGCGTACATCCTCGTACATCACTTTACACATTTTCTTCAACACCATGGTTTTATAGTACCACTTTGAAATAGGATTATTCAATTCAACAACAACAGAAATACTAACCAAACTCGATGACTAAAAGGGCATATCACATGAATAAATATTAACAACAACCTTATTATACAAATTCATAACGAAGAAGCGTCATAACGAAGAAGCGTCATCAAGTGCCTAACATCCCGTGAGGCGTGAGGTATAGTACACCCTCATACATCCCGTGGGGTATACGTACATCCTCGTACATCACTTTACACATTTTTTTGAACACCATGTTTTTTTAGGATACATTTTGCACTAGAAAATGTGCAAAATATAAATATGGTGAATGGTGTGACTAAATATCGAATGAAAATTATGAAAAAAAAACATTAACTGTTTCACTGAGAATACCCTATGCTCCAATTTTATCAATGTTCCAATAAAAAAACCATGTTCATTTTCTTAATCATAGACGGTGAAGCTTCCTTCGCTCATCACTTTACAACCCCGCTTCCATCTAACATCTGTTTTCTGCATCTTCAATTCAATATATATTTATATATTCAGATATAAACAAGAAATACCATGTAAACAAGAAATATATAAATAATCAAGCGTGTAATCACTTTATTAATATGTGAAATGTGATCCAAAAACTGAAATCATTGTCAATTAATGTTTACAAAACTTATTTACCATAAAAACCATACAATAATTAAACAAATTAAGTTAATTAGTCTTCATAAAGGAGAAAAAACTGAAGTACAGGCTTACTTTCACCTTTTTGGTGGAAGTACGCCTCCCGTGTTAAAAGCGTACTTCTGTCAAAAAGGTACTTAACCTAAGTACCTTTTTGACAGAAGTAAATGTTGGTGAAACCAGAAGTACCGCGCGCTTTTGACTGAAGTACCCTTTTTGACAGAAGTAAATGTTGGTGAAAACGGCCTCAGGTAAGGATACGAAGAAAATGATAATCTGGACCAATGCCAAATGGAGCACACACGAACATAAGAGCAAATTGAATGTTGGTGTTGTTAGAACACGCAATAAATTATTTGAGGTGTTTATTTTAGATTACACATTTGGTAATTTGTGCTAACCACAGTTTCTCTCCATTTGGCATTGGACCAGCTTGTCACTTGGCTATTGTCCAAGATGTACCCTGCCCCTGTACCCCTACACTCTGCGTCTCTCTTTTGTCCCCTTATATGAACAGGCGATGGGGTGGTGATTGGTGATATACTTGGCTGGATATTGATTCTCTATGACATCCGACGGGACACTTTGATGGTGCGGACACTGATGGAAGACACAGATGGTAGGGGGCGTAGGGTACATCTTGGACAATAGCCAAGTGGCAAGCTGGCCCAATGCCAAATGGAGAGAAACTGTGATTAGCACAAATTACCAAATGCGTAATAAACACCTCAAATAATTTATTGCGTGTTCTAACAACACCAACATTCAATTTGCTCTTATGTTCGTGTGTGCTCCATTTGGCATTGGTCCAGATTATCATTTTCTTCGTATCCTTACCTGTACAGGCTATGATACTTGGCGGTGATAGTTTCTCTGTATATCTGAATATATAAATATATATTGAATTGAAGATGCAGAAAACAGTTTTATGGTATACATATGCGTTGAGCGCATTGGAAAAAAGTTTTCCAGGGCGAATAATGGTGAAATTTGGTTTGTATATATTGTAATAAAAATTCTTGATAGTCATTATGAACGTATCGTAAATATAGGCTTATTTTGATGGGCCTGTCCCTTTAATGAATTTGTATGATAAGGTTGTTGTTAATATTTATTCATGTGATATGCCCTTTTAGTCATCGAGTTTGGTTAGTATTTCTGTTGTTGTTGAATTGAATAATCCTATTTCAAAGTGGTACTATAAAACCATGGTGTTGAAGAAAATGTGTAAAGTGATGTACGAGGATGTACGCATCCCCCACGGGATGTATGAGGGTGCGACGGGATGTATGGGGATGTACGAATGCATTCTGGGATGTATGAGGGTGTACCGTATTGCGACGGGATGTATGGGGATGTATGAATCGCTTCTGGGATGTACGGGGATGTACGGCTTCGCACAGGGATGTACAAGGATGTATGAGTCTGTTCCGGGATGTACGGGGATGTACGGCTTCCCACAGGGATGTACAAGGATGTATAAGGATGTAAAGATGTATGGGGGATGTATGGAGGGTGTCTTCTCCAATAAGCCTGAACCTGCACTTATTCTTCCCTTCTTCTGCGATTCCTGATTTCCACTTTATTTTTGTACGAATCATAAGTTGAGAATGTGTCTCGGCGCGGAATCCATACGGTAGGGATCCAGTCAGGGAATCGACGAATGAACCGCTCTGCAATTATTACAGCATAAACTACGGTATCCAAAACACAACTACGGTATCCAAAACACAACTACGGTATCCAAAACACAACTACGGTATCCAAAACACAACTACGGTATCCAAAATGTGGAAAAAAAAAGAATGTGTCCAGCTATCTCTCATTTTCCAGATGCTAAAAATGGAAAATCTAATGGTGTGCGGAGATAAAAACCAGGTGCGCTTACATTGCGCCGAGTAACTTGCCCAGCCTTCGCCATTGTCTCGCCAGGTTCTCGCGAGAGCACTGAGCACTGTTTCGAGAAATCCTGGCGCAGATTGAGCGCAGTTTCCGCGCACCCTTTTATATGGGTCTGTATCCAATTTCGCATTTTCGTACAGTCGTCGACCATCAGGGGTCCGTCACTGTACTTGTACTCTTGCACTTGTAGTTACGTGAAAATAAAAGGGAAACAGACCACATTAGAAAACCATCCGCATGTGACCAGGAGAACCGATCCAATAAAACAAGCGTTTTTGAGAAACATCTGAACAATAAAGATGTGTAATTTAATTGATAAGGGCAGATAAAACTTCCGGGGGGATTTTTGGTTTTCGTATTCGCGAACGCGCGTGTAATTTGGTGGTGTCCGCCAAAAATGCAGATCATTTTATTTACATGTTACAAATAATTAGATATGCACAAAAGCATGTATTAAACACCTCATACGATGTGTGTTTCAAAAGATACTGTAAACGTTAACATTTTTATATACTGTACGTCGGAGTACCGTAGTGGGCTAGTGACAGGCGACGAGAGTGGTCAGAGACGCGGAGACAGTCCAAATTTTTCGCATCTCTGGTAGAGAAGCGCACGGGGCTCCGTTCCGAGTGAACGTACGGGGTACGCGTGCCGGAGTGCGTACCGCGTGCGTTCACTCGGAACGGAGCCCGGGACGTTTCGGAATTTATGTAGCAACTACTGTAATGGCTACGGTAGCGAAAGTGTTTTTTAGAATACACTATTTATTTATTAGGGACCGCACCATCCACTCACTATTCGCTAATAAAAGGAAAATAACAAATCAAATAAGACTGGCAATTGCACACGTAATTAAGAAATTTTTTATTTCATGAAAAATCTACTACGAATGACAGGAAACCAAGACATAACCAATATATGACACATGAACAATTAATAACGCAGTATTTTAACTGAATTAAGCTAAATCAATTTAATAATCGAGAAGAGTTAAGTAGAGTAAGTTTAAGTTAAATATGTGCCAGCCAACAAGGTACCAATGGTGCAAGGTGCGACGACAGTGCAAAATTAGAAAAACACGCATACAGGATACATATGGATGTACTACTATCGAATACCCTATTTGAAGTAAATAAATATTAACAGTTACGTAACTAAAGAGGCACAAAATCTATGACAACCGCATATTAAAAGTCACTTAGTCAACAACAAGAGGCATTCTGAATTTGAATTTGAGAACCACCGTTGGATTCACCACAAGAACCAGAAATCCCATTTATAAAGTCGGTAGTCGATAGGCACGGAAATAACGGCTTCCCTTTCAGAAACTTCAGGATATTCTGTTTCGCCATCAAGTTGTTGTGGCAGACCAGTATACTGTTCGACGGATGTGTAGAGTGTAGGACCTGGAAATAAATACAAATGGTTGTTGATTATGTAATGCTGTAAGGCACATAAGAATCATAAAGAAGGTATCAATTTTCGTGCTATATAAGGCATGGCTGGATAAAACTTAAGGATCCAAATATGAACGAGTAAGTGCACAATTGTCCATACAGGTAAATGTATATAAAATAAACATGCCTGAAAAAAGACCTCGCTGTGATACAATTGGGAGCCGTCAAGATCGTTCCACACGTGACGACCTGTAATGAGCAAGCATTGAAATAGTGAATCTGATTTGATTTATGATTGTATATGTATATACGGATTACAAATGGCAATATGGCATTTTCATCCTAAGCATAAGGTCGACGACTTTTGACAACTTTTGTCCAGCATCTACAAGACAATAATCTTTATTTTATAGTTGCGGAGTGGAGGAACACAATGCCGGATTATCTAGATAAATAGACAAATAAGACAAACCCTCACAAAAAAACCCAAACAAGTGAATAAATATCATGCATTTTATGGGCGCAAAAGAACTAGCCTGTTGCTTGTTCCAAAACAAATGGGGGACGTTGATGCCTTTTTCCTGATGTGAAACATTCTTGAGGACTTGTGAGATCTGCAAAATAAAAAAGGATAATAATAAGAATAATAATTAAGTGATTGTATATAACTTCTCAAACAGCTAAAGTATGTTAAAGTAATCAGGTACTATGTACTATTTGTCTAAACATTAAATAAAGTAAACCATACTTCATTATTTGCCGGCTCCAACACACGCACCAACATGCATGCAACGCGATCGGGCATGATGAATCAGACGAGAGAGCGATTCACAACTCACAACACAGTATCAGTCGGCAGTTACCTAAACAAGAGTCAAGAGGAAATAAGAACAGAAGGACAATAACGACAATGAGAGATAATTACGCATGGGAATGAAATTGTGGCCATTCCAGCCGAAATAAAAAATACCAAACCTTGTTTTGTCTGGCGCATCTTGTTCATATTATTTTCTTCTTTAGCAACGAGCGCAGTTCTTAAAAAGGTGCTCCATATCCTTCTGCTCAAGTGTCAGCTTATTACACAGATTGAGATCTGAATAAACGGACATTGTGGACATCGTGCCGAGGACTCGCTGCTCGCAAGCCTAGAAAGGAATAAATTTAAATAAAGTAATTACATGAAACAATAAACCAATCCAGAATTGTGAATAACCGTACTGTCGGTTTCGGTTCCGAACTCAAACAATTAAGAACGTGTGTGTGTTGGGCGCATAGGAAATTGCTTGCCTATGGAAAACGTACAACACAACTTACAGCCGAGTTTCACAGAAGGAGGCATGGGGGATTTATTGACCTCCCTCCACTCCATACCTGAAAGTACACTACTTACATAAATATATATATCACGTAAAGTAGGCTACTTTATTTTTATTCACACATAGAAACCATCAGATACAACATCAAACAACATGGAACAAGCGTGGAATGATTCTAGCTTCTAGCGTCCTGCTTCTTCAATATAACAAGTAAAGTAGTACCCAACCATAGAAAAAATAAAATGAGTCGAAATTCTCTGGTGAGGAGGCAGGTGAGGACAAACAAAACAGTCGAACAAAATATAAGAAACGAACCTTGAACGAATTTTGCGATCGCTCGAACTGATAGCTCAGAAGGTCAGCGCCATCTGCTTCATACTTTCCCGCAAACATCATCATGGACGCAAACATCACTAAATATGTGACGAAATTCATTTGGTCACTTCAAAACTGCAAACATACGCACAGATAAGAAATAGGATAGGGTTAGCTAGAACTAAATCAAACCCGGGATTGAGTTCGACATGGTGAATACTGCCCAGCGTCTGAATCTCTAGTTTCTTTCCGCCAACCATATTAAACGGCTTGGTCTTGGTGTCCATATGTTGTAAGAGGCCCCGGAACCATACAGAGCTCTGAATGCAGTAATATTTATCATAATTTCATACTTTAAACAATATACAAAGGGAAATGTACAAGATATTATAAATCGAAAGCATAGCTCAGGAAGCACCTAAGTTAATCCTAGTTATGTCCTGTCTTGTAAGAAGTGCGTGACTCGGCGAATCCCGACAATATATTAGCCGAAAGGAAAGGCCACAGCGTGTGGGTCGACTGGTTTTAGAATGTTTTAAGTGAAAAGAAATGAAACAAACACTAAAAAAAACTAACTAACCTGAGAATGCTTCCATACGCTTCGCCTTTTTAGTTCCACTAGGCCCATACACTTAGGAGATGAGGGAGGTATCACTGGCAACCAGCTCGATCCACTGTTGAGCATGCTCCTATATCGGAGAAGTGCACTAATATATTAAGAAAATATGTACGTAAAAAAGTGTCGAAAACGGGAAAGCACAATTGAAACAATTCACATTATATTGTATTGTTGCAATGGGCGTTGTTACATACACTTAACAAGAATACAATAACTTCTAAGCAGTAGAAATTAGAAATTAAAAAAATGCAAAATAAAATAAAATGCATAAAAAACGAGTATAAATTCGGAACGGTACCCGGATCGTACACTCGGAACGGTACCCGGTTCGTTTTCAAAACCGGTAAGTACCCACATTACGTTCCGAGTTGCCAGTCCGTGCACTCGGCCCGTTTGCAAACGGACCGCTTACTCGGAACGGAGCCCGGTGCGTTCTCCAGCATAGTTGCGTGGTGCGGTTTTTGGCTTTTTGCTTTTGTTTCTTTTTATTATTTCTTCAATTTTATGGCGCTTCTTATAGTTTACAGCCTTAGAAACACGTGTTGCCGATAGTCTAATAACCACCTGTCAGGTTGTTCCGCTAAAGATGGTGAATAGACACCTGCTGAAGGGCCTAAACTTTTTATGTTATATATATGAATACTTTATTCAGTGTACACCGAAGTAAAGCGGAAGACAAAAAAAAAACGACAATAATAATAATATAACAACAACAACAACAAATAACAATGAGAGTGACAAAGCGCATATAACAAGCGACAAAAACTATGTACAACAAAGGAATGAAGGTACATGCGAATAACTAAGGGTGAATGTTTCTATTTGCTACTTCATAAAGCTCGATTAGATCAAGCTCGTCAATGCGGGTTTTAAACGAATCAACGGAACTCGAAAGAACAATACTATCAGGAAGTAGGTTCCACAAACGAGTGGCCCTGTGCTTAAACGAGAACAGAGACTGGGTAAGTTTAACAGAATCCTGAATAAGAGTTAAAGAGTTACCATTTCGACGTGGTCTGTTACCTAAACTGTTACAATCTATTCTATCGGGACATGTTTTTCGTTAGCTTTGAATGTGTCAGTTTCTTGGGAATACCAAAGGGGCCCATAAGGGCTGATAACTGCGCCTAACTTTTTATTTTTCAGTAAATAGGCATGCACGCGAGGATGCATTCTGTCTCTGAACCGTTATGCTAATATGAACTCTTTATTAAAATAAGCAGTGTGGAAGGTAAATTGAATGGAAAAGAGAGAAACACCGGGCTGAGCGCATTCAAAAGGTCCAGCTTCTTACGCGATGTATAACCTAAACTCTAGTTGGGCGAATAATTAACTGAAGGGGTGAGCCTCACCTAAACAAACTTAGATTCACTGAGCCTGAACCTTACGTTTAGATGAAATTTAGATGAAGGTTCAGTGAAGTTGGCCAATCAGATTGAAGGCTCAGTGAAATTGAGCAGCCAGAACTATTTTTGGTCTTATGATAAGCTGATATCACAGATGGATTGGGCATAGCCTGTTATCCATCCTGGCCAAGTTTGGTGAGGCTCCGCCCACTTTGGGCCGAAAAGTTGACTGCCCCCCCCCGTTCTGCAATGGCACCGAGAAGTTGCATATGACAAGTTATGTGTAGTTGTTGTGTGCCGCTTTTGCAGCTTTAAACATCCCTTTAAACTATTGTGTGTGTGTTTATCTCTTTACTTGCCATTGTTTGTTTGTTTGTTTAATTGTATTGCTTTGAATAAGGAGTTATATATAACTATTGATTAATGGACCTTTGTTTAGTCTATGAACCAACAAGATGGTTTTCATCCTGACGGGCCTCCACATGCTGCTTCCGGGGGATCTCGGTTTGCTCGGTACTGGTCGGGAAACGCTCAAAACAATCAAAGTAGCCCGAGTAGTAACCCGTTGCGAAATTCAGGTGTGTTAATTGTTATGCATTGATATATTCTTCTCTGCAGAAGTTTATTACGAGTTGCGCCTTTACCTGCAATTCCATGCAACCGGAGCACTTCTTTGTTTAGATCAATTTTTATTGCAAATAACTGCAGTCACGGATATTATACATAGACATAAACATCATAAAAAAATAGAATAGTTGCTTTCATAGTCTAACACTGTTAATCTTCTTATTCAGGCGCATCGTCCAGTGTCAGTCTTCCAGGCTTGAATGCGAATGTGAGTTTTTTTTATCGTGTCCAGGTTTGAAGCTTCGAACGTTGAATTTGGTTCTTGGACATTAGGATTCGAATTTTGTTACTGGAGTCTATTTGAAAACTGAGGCACCGTATTTAAAAATTTATAACGGAAAATGTGCATGTGGTACATGGAACTGTTGTTGTAAAGTATGTATTTCAAAAACCAAGTACCATACAGGCATACAAAGAAAAGTAACCATTTAATTCCGTCAAATAAGACCAAAGATGAATGTGAAAGGTAAAAGTTCCTCAACCTGCCTTTTTCCGAGCTGGTTTGATCTATGCAAATCTCTTACAGGTACCAAGTTTCGTGCCCAGTTTCGCCAAGCTCAATTTGATAGAACAAGGTTCGGCCGACAGGTCACACTCCCATTCGCCGTTTGGACATCGCCCTTTTGGTAAGTAAAAAAATTATTTGTATTTAAATACCATATATTGAATATTGCGTGATCTTGATTCCCTCTCAGAAAACTCTGTATCGTTGGATCGTTGCAATTTATTTTTGTGTACTAGTTGAAACGTGGAGTTTCAAATACTGGTCTACCACACTAATTGTGTTGCTTTTTTCTGAATGTTTCAAAGACGAAATAAATGTCTCAATGCAGAGGATTGATGTTGGGTTTCGAGGCTGCGGTTTTTTCCCAGTATTACAAAAGCGTTTTAGGTATCAACAATGATGTGCATGAACAGACTTACGTGAGTTTTTCTATTTTGCACTATGTTATTTTTTATATAGTATTAGTTTTTTTTATAAAACATACAATTTGCGAGGGATTTTAAGATATATCAAGCCAGCAAATTATTATTACTAAACGCATAAATGTATGACCTCGCAAATAACTGTGTCCCTAACTATCCTTATATCAGTGTGTGTCTTTTAAATTATTAGCGCGCTACCAAGAAAATTATTCTTACTAATTATGGAAGTATTATTATTTATTTATGATAATTATTTCTCCGTCTTTCAGGAAGGTTTATCAAGTGCTCCGTTCTTTCTACCCCCACAACACGGAGGACGTTCCTCACATGTTGATTCACTGCTAGGGCATTCAGAACAATCTCTGGCAGATACACATTCTGTTGTGGTAAGTAGAGGAAATATTCACCAACACGCAGGGAGCCCTCCCTGGCCTCCCCAGGGAGCTAAAGTGTGTGTGGAGAGTGCGAGAGGGGAAGAGATTCAGAGCGCTCTTGAGCCTAGGGGTGAATACGGCCTCTGTTCTGCTTTTTTTTTTAATCTTCAACTATTTTTTTATTTATGTTCTATGTTCTTCATAAGTTAACATTCTGTTGTGGTAAGCAGTTCTGCTTTTTTTTGTCTTCAACTCTTAATGTTTCATGTTCTTCATAAGTTAGATGTTGTTACTTTACTAACAGTTACTAAGCTCTGTGGAAACCGGAATTAGCCTCCTATAAGCCACCATTTTTGCTACTTATATGTGGCTGTCTCGAACGGGAATTGAATGCGTTTCCTTTACCTGGACAGCTAATAACTAGACCACCAGGCTGCTATTTTTGAGAAAACTATCCATTCTAAACATCATGGGGTTTCCAAGTATCCGGACAAATTTACCGTATTTTACGACTTCGCGAGACCCATGTATTAATTTCTCATGTCAAATATTCAATTCAGGGAAAATACGGTAAATTTGTCTATACTTGGAAGGGAACACAGCGTTGTTTTTGGCATACATGGAAACCCCATAAAGGAAATTTAGGAAACGTGAATAATTTCAGACGACAAATGGTTGTTTTGGATATGCGGGTCCAACGCCACATATTGGTAAATTTCGTCCGAAAGGTCCTCCTGGTAACCCGAGTCTGGCGCAATTCATGAGTCCCGAATTGAAATTGGTAACATTTTTTTGCCTGGTATTGTTTACTTTTATTGAGGCCCACCTGGCTCACATACAGAAGACAGGTTTCTCTAATTTTTCTGTGATAAATCTCCCAAGAAGGAAGACGTAAACCTCGTCAGTGATTCCGGGAATGCTACCTAAAATTTCATGTTGTTTTTCAAAATAAGATTTATATTTCTTAGCATCTCCAGGTCTCCATTATTAAAGAATGTGATATTCAAACGGACAAGCTTTAGTAGTAAGGTCGCCAAGTTGACTGAGGCGTAGTTAAAGTTAAATATAATAATAATATGTGTTATGTAAAAATGTGTAGTGCACAGTTTGTCGAACATAGCTCGTTAATTAAAATTCCATTCAGGAATTGTGTCAACGACAATTGGCAATTGAAGCGAAGGCGGACCCGAATGTTTATCCTGATTTGCCTTTATCCGTCGAACATTTGCGGTTGGTTTTTGTGTAATTGTTCTTGCCTTGGTTTGGTGTTAAAGGCGGTTGAATTTTTTTGGCGTTGCAGTGTCGGAGACTGACTGATATTTCACTTTAACGTGTTGAGTGACCGAGTAGCGTTGAGGTTAATTGTTGTTTATTTCGCTGTTTTAACGAATAATCAGTAACGTGGGAAAATGTAAGGAGTTTGTGTGAAAAAACGTTGTTTGGTGCATTGTTCAAGCTGAATTGGCATATTGTTTGACTTTTATTCATGGGTATTAGATTCGAATTTCTACGTCGACTCATCGGCGCTGTGTCAGGCGCTCTTTTATTGATTGTTAATATATTTTCAGAGATTTGTATCCCCTGGAACCATTGAGTGGATCGCGTACATCGACTATGTTCAAAGCTATTTCAGTAAGGGATGGAACTCCTTATGCCATACGGCGGATACAAAGTAGGAAATAACTTAAAGCGAAATACTGGCCGGTTCTTGAAACATATCGAGTACAGCTCTTATGCATCATATGCAAATGATCATAATTTGGCATAAAAATAGACCCCAATTAGACCCCACTTCGCATAAATACATAAGAATGCAGTTGTCCACGATGTGTTTCAAACAACGGCCGGTATTTAAATAATAAGCACTGCATTTGGATACTTGACTTTATTTACAACGTTGTGTATTGTAATTAATTTGTCTCTCGTTCTCTATGTTTTCATGTTTCCGTAAATAGTGCAAGGGTATTTTTTAACTAAATTTTAAATAAAATTAGAAAGATATTTACTGAATATTCAGATTTTCGTCCTTCCTCGCCAAAGCAGCTACAAACATCGGAGAGTTGGAAAAAGTTGCAGCACATCAATATAGTGCAGTTGCGAGAAGTGACACAGACGAGAGACTTTGGAGGCAACGATAATTGTAAACAAATTTATGTTATTATGAATTTTTGGGTACAAACGAAAAATTGGGGTTTTGGTCGAGCGGGGCTCGAACCCATTCATAAAAAACTTAGGCTGAGACTACTTTTAATGTCCTCTGTACATTTGCACTAACATTTGAATCAATTTATGTTATACTCATTCTTTAGCGTTTAGTCATTTTTTCCTGGCCATGTCATCGTTTGAAGTTTTAATTAATAATAATGCCAAAAGTAGTGCAAAAATTCTACCATGGTTCTACTCTAACTAACAATTATAGACGTTTATGTGCGTGTCCGACTTATATTTGAATTTGAGAGTTTATTTTTTATTGTATTGCAGCACTGTTGTTTGTCTACGATTTTCATCCCCTCGCACAGACGTTATTGCAACGTCATTTTGGAGGCGCTGGTGGTGTACTATTGGACTCGATAAGTAAGGTTTTCTTATATTTTTTATCGTTGCCTGTTGCCTAGCCTATGTTCCGGTTCCGCATTGCCCCATCTCTCGCGAGCTCTATGGCTGTTTGCTATTCTAACATAGACATTTTGTAATTTTGTATAGTTTTTGCCTTTTTTTACGTATATTACCGAGGGAGGGAGTGTATCAGTGTAGTGCCTTCCCTACGCACTGTTACAAATTTCCAAATATGCAAATAAATATTAAGGTGGAGCTAAATTGTCCCAAAACACTTCGAACATGAGTCCTCAAGTCACGGAGAGTGTATTGTGGGGTTATATTGTTCAACTCAGTTCGGCATTGAGGTCAGTTGTTGTTCCTTTCGTATGGTTACTTATGTTTAACGTATGACTTGACGAATTCCGCAAGCAGTTTTGTGTGGTTGATTCGTGTTTTTAGGATTATGCTTGCCCTAATCTTTTTTAGTTTTTGTAATCACAGAAGCATTATACTTCAGCGTCTTTGCATGAGTGGGAACTTTGGGCTCTGTTCGATGGGTGTAGCTTGTATCCCATTGATTTAGTTTGCTCGTTTGCTATCAGTTTGTATTTTATGATTTTTACATATCCGCTTTCAGGACAATTCACGCATCTGGATTGGCCTGCCGCAGTGTACAGCTGAATAAAATTATCATTCAGGGACGAAATAAGGTTGGATTTATTTTACGACGTTTATTAAACGGAGTATATTATATTATTATATATTATTATTATATTATATATTGAATACTTTATTCTGAAAAGAACAAAAGCGAAATAATACAGTATGCACCCAACCCACTTGTTGCTCTCTGATTAAATATACGATTGACACGTCTTATTACGAAGCTATTAGTATGGAGAAACTTTAGGTATACATTATTACCACGTCTTAATGCGAAGCTATTAGTAAGGAGAAACGAGAAACTGAGTTTTTATTGTATGTTAAGTTCAATTTTTTTTGTTCATTAACCCAGCCCTGTTTGGCCATAAACTAATCCGATGATATTGTGCCTTTGGCCTTTCCAGATCATGCTGTCTTGTTGTGGTGTTCAAGATGTTCTCCAACCGATTGCCTCCGATGGGCAACCAATTCAAATACAACAGTTTCAGGTGGGAACTTAAAGTCTTGACCTGTTAATTACCTGCTTTGTTTTGCGTTTTGCGTTTTAATTTTTAGTCTTATTTACATTCACTGAATGTATACTAAACTGGTAAGCAAATTTGTATACTAAACTATTAAGCAAATTTGTATACTAAACTATTAAGCAAATTTGTATACTAAACTGATAGGCAAATTTAAAAAAAAAGCAGTTTGCCTTCTTGCTCATAATTGTGTTCTCAAAATGTTTTTTTTTGTAGATGCTTTATGTTTCAATTGAGTTTAAAACGCTAAATCCTCGAAGTATCAAGTATCCATTTATTTGCAATGATGGGATATATTTTTAATTGTATTATGAAGACACAGTTTGAGTGAGAAAATGATATTTTGTTATTTTTATTATGTATTTTAATTTTTTGCTATATTCTCTAATTTCCTATTTTACTGCTATGCAGCTTCCTTTTTTACTATCTTAGTATTTTTTTAATTTTACCCATTTAATTATTTTTTACCATTATTTTAGGCCGAGGACCTGATGGCACTCGGCCATGTAGTGTTGTGTCTGGCCACTGGAAACCATCATGCATTCAGAAGGGATCTGATACAGAACTCGTTCCAATATGTCAGCAGCCACTTTTCAGCCGATATGCAGAATTTGATCAAGTGAGTCCATAGAATTGTGCAAATGGATGTTTTTCTATAACCGAAAGCAAAGTGGATTGTTTTATTGTTTGTTCGACAAGAGATGTTACTAATATTATGTGCTGAGTTTATTCTTACGTATAGACTCTTATTGTTGAAACATAATGAAACAAACAGTGATAAAGAAGAAAAACAGTATTAAACAGTACGAAACAATACATGTTTTACTTAAACAAAAAGTGATAAAGAAGAAACACAGTACGAAACAAGAGATTTTTTTACTTAACATGATAGCAATAGTAATGACATAACATTAGCAATAATAATATTATTATTTGTTAATTCTCCAGATATCTCCTGCACCCGGGGCAGCACAATCGCAGATCGATCAATGATATAATGCCAATGGTGGGCGCACGTTTCTACGCGCAATTGGAGAGCGCGCAGATGAGGAATGATATCCTGGAGAATGAACTCAGCAAGGTGGGTGTTTTCGGGGTTTTTGAGTTTCTGGGTTCTCTCTCCCGCATTACTCTCACTTTAAATTTGTTGCACCTTTTATACACATGTAAATGCAATTTGACTGTACGTTGGCGTGAGGTCCATGAGCAAGATTTTTCTGAGAGTTAATAGTGTTTTGACTGCTATTTGAGACGATTGATCTCGTATTTCATTTGTTAAGCAATTTGTATTTGTAGGAGCTGGAAAATGGCCGCCTCTTCCGTCTTTTGTGCAAACTGAACACGATTGTTGAGAGGCCAGAGTATGTTGTTTTAGTTTTGAGCCTAATTTGGAGTAATGTGGATTGTGAATTAGGGTTATCGATGGCTTTGTGCTTAAAAAGGTTATATGAAAATTATTAGCCTGTATTATATTTAATCATTAAAGCGAAATGCTAACCCCTTTGGAAAATTTGCATATGATAATCAAATCCTATGTATCCTATGCAAATTTTGTACGATCGTCCACGGCAATCGTACAAAATTAGCATAGGATACATAGGATTTGCTTATCATATGCAAATTTTCCAAAGGGGCTAGCATTTAGCATTTCGCTTTAACCTTAGATAAGGTAACCCTCTTCTTGTATTGTGCTCGAAAATTATGCGGAGACTGATAAAATGTTCGTTAAAGGTGTAATGGTGATCCGCACTGGGCAGAAAACGGCGACCGCTTTTTGATAAAATTGTTCCGCGATTATGTATTTCACCAGGTGAGCTTCGCATGTTTTTTATTGGAGATTACTCGAAGTTTGGGTCGGCGCGGCCATTGTTAAAGCGGTATAACATCCGATTTTTGAAACATATGCTGTATTCGCATGTAGCGTATGCGAATAGGCGAATAGCTGTGCGATACGGTGCTATTTTTTGTATAGTTATATTCATTGGGATACAGTATGGGAACGCAGCATTTGCTCAGCGTACTTTCAAAAACTGGTCCTTATATTGTTTCAAGGATCATATGGTGGTCCAGAATTACGAGAGCTGTTAGATGTTGTCCTAGGGCAAGAACGCAAAAAGTAAGAAAAAACGGATAAGGTGGTTTTATTTATTATTTAAATTATATTTATTTCCTCAAGGTTATGGAAAGCGGTCGGCCATGGATGGACATGGCTCATATTGTGCATACATTAAATAAGGTACGGTTGGTGACAATTATTAGGCCCTTCGATTGATATACTTATGAGCCTTGTTATTATTTCCATTAATGTTTGTAAAGTAAAGCTAGGCGTTAGATGTTTTTTTTATATGAATGAACAACTTTTGGAGCTTGATCGGTACACAACTGCTAGATATTTCTACCTTTTCTTATTAATTAAATATTTATTTTATTATCATGATTGTTGTAGCTCGACGCCGGAATCCCAGAGAACATTGAATTAGTATCTCGAGACGGAGAACATGTACTAATTGTGTCCTATTTGGACCTTAAGCGGTGTGTTTATTTCTTTATACGGAGTGTATTATTCATTGCTTTATCGGTCTTGATATTGATAGAGACACTACTTCTGACGCGTCTTTTTGTCCCTTGCGTACTGTACTGTTAGCGCGCCTTTTCTCATCACGTAGAATGCGTAAATTTTGTTTCTTATCATGATTCCTATACTTAGTCATCTTTAGTTAAAGCAATGAATTGAATGACCTCTTTTTACCCGAAAATGTAAAATCCATGTTTATTGATTTTACTTGTATTGTATTTGATAGGGTATTGTTTTTGTTATGTGGATATAGGCTATGTCGGGCGGGAAGGAATTAATCCCAGTGTTGTTGGAATATGGGTCCATTATGTTATCGCGGTTCATTTGGCTATGGTTGTTTTATTATTATTGATTATTAATTATGTTATTTAGTGCGGTCGAGAACGCCTTCCGTGAGCTGGTCAATCCGCCAATGAGTAATATGCAACAGATTGGGCGGCACTGAATGATTGAACAAGATAAGATTATACCGGTCTGATTTGATATAAGAACGGTGTCAACAAGAATGGGCGTATCTGGTAAGGTGCTTTTCCTTCCTTTTTTCCTGGAACACGTTTTTATTTTGTGATTTTACCTTTCTCATTGTTTTATTTTCAAAAAGTGTGAGCGAAATCTCCGCGAGGAGACCGTGGATCGTGATTGCGCATAATTTGTAATTTTTGAAATTTTTTTTTGAATTTGTGCATTTATGAAGAACTTTGAGATTGTGAGTTTAGTCAGAGTTTCCTCTATACCCTATACACCTACTTTATTTTGAATTAAATTACGATTGATTGTTTTGTTAGTATTGGCTAAGGGTCAGGGTCGGGCCCATGAGGCACTTTACAAGGTTGTTTTGAGAGTTTTTTGTACTTTTCAACTTTTTTACTTTTCTCATTACAAATTTCATTGTGTGATTCAGGTTGTTCGTGTTTGATTTGCACATTAAGTCAATGAATTTGTAGTAGCTAGGTGTGACAATGTGTGTAGTGTGCGTGTGTGGACGTGGTATAGTAGAGGCGAGGTCCTTATCCTTTAATCATTTATCCCTGTGCTTGAAACTGGATTTATGTAGTTTGTAGTTTGTACTCTGTGTTTTTATGATTTCCTAGATCTGCTCTATTTTATGTGCATTTATTTTTTTAACTTTTAAGTCTGGTTAGTAGACCCCACCACCAGTTTATTAATTTAGCTATTGGCCTGAGTTTACGAGGATTGAAGCATCTTGACTGAATGTAAGTTTCCACAGCAGAATAACAATTTCTACAATAATTATTAGTACTGGTTTAGCGGCTAAATGCTTAACTCATGGGTTTGGGTTGGTTAGGCTCATCAGTGTCAGCGTTGGTTAAGCTTAAGCTAAAACCTAGCATTTCTTCGTCTTATTCAAGTATTACAGCCATTAGCCTACTCAAAATGGTTTGGTTGGATTTTTTCCTGATATCGAAGAGTCCCAAACTATTTTCTATCCTCTTTTCATGATCACTTCGTACTTGGTGTTATATAGTTTATTGTTTATAGCATACTACAGTACAGCGCTGTATTGTAACTTTTCATTCTTTTCTGAATATCCGAGACGTACAAGAAGCTAGGTCTATTCTAGGCCTTTCCCTACTATGATTTCACAGCCTGCGTTTTCACTGTTTTCAGTAAATTTCCTTCTGTAGTTACGCAGTTAAGTTATGCTAGCTAGCCCCTTACATTCTTTAGTTTTTTTTTTGGTTACGAGGAAAGTACTCAACTTTCGCCCCAAAAAAATGCCCAAAACAAAGAGAACAAACCAAAAAAACAATTTATGTGCGATGTATACGAGATTCTACCTGACAATGAGTTTTTTTTTGTTACCATTAGAGTTGTGAATTGTAATTGAGTTGTGCGCGAATTAGTTTTAGTGTGTATTTTGTTATTTCAGAAGTTAAGGTAAAAAAAAATCATGTATTTAGACTTTTCTAAGTTTTTTCTGCTTTTAGCAGGTATAAGAGATACGACACACCTTTGTACTTTAGTTTGATTCATCAATTTGTAAGTTATGATCCATTTTCTATGAGAAATATGTTGCGCTAGTGAAGTGAGAGAAGTGAACAGATCACGTTTGTCATGGAGGCTATGTTTATTATAGCTTTTCCTAATGGCCCTTTCTTTTTATTTGCTGATCTGATACTTGGGCATTTATTTCCTTTATTATTATTTCAAAACTTAAGTGATCTAGGTTCTTTTTCTTTCTTCATTGAACTTCAAAACGTCCAAGGGCTGTTTTCTTTGTTTACGTGACGATAGTTACATGCGCTGAGCCTGGATTTGTTTCCTTGTTCTCGTTGAGACGTGACTTTTGTTAGATTTTAAGAGACGAACTTCGTCATCATTTTTAATTTTGTTTAGTAGTGGTAAGCAAGTTTAACTCAACTATTGTGAGTGTTATATCGTGAGATTGTCTCTAGTTTGTAGCCTGTGGTGCGCAAGCGCGAAGCGCATCTTTGTATCACTTGCGTACTGCGCTGGAACTGTCAGCGCGCCTTTTTGTCATCACGTAGAATGAGTTTTTTTTTTTGAGAATGAGAATTTTTTCATGATTCTTATACTTTAGTCATCTTTAGTTAAAGCAATGAATGTGCTTACTTTCCATGGAAAATAAGTGAATAGTGAATAGTTTAATTGGCCTGCGCGCTTGTGTTTTATTTTATTAGAGAGAGAGAGGATACTAGTTATCTGCCCCCCACCACCTCCTCTCTAACTCTTGTATATAACTATGCAAAGCTGGCATTTGTGCGGCGAATTCGCCGCGTCCCACTTTTTCGGCACGAATTCGGAATCTTGCTGTCCGTTGCTTGTTGCTTTGCCTTCACAGCATCCTTTTTGATTTTGAAGGTAAACTGAATTGAATCCCAAAGCACTGAATCAGGCATAATAATTAATATTTAAGCTAAAGAGAATATGGGGGACTTACTTTTGTACCTTACCTTTGATAGAGACCAAATGTTTAGTTTGTGAGGTTTTCTGAGTTTGTTCTTTTTTTTTTCATCTTTTATGATCTTGGTTTACCTAACCTAACCTAACCTAGGCCTACCCTACTTTAGTTTGTATGTTTGTAATGTAATCGTTAATAAGAATAAGAAGTGTTTAGTTAATTGTTTTCTTTGTTCACGTGTAGCTAAATATGAAGAGCTGCTAGATTTTTTTCTTTTACGTACCATACATTTCCTATTCTTTTACCTTTGACTGTTTGTCTACTACACCTAGTTTTACCGCGAGTTTATTTATACATTTATATTTATGCATATTTTTATTTTTATTTTGTAGTTTGGAGTTTGGAGTTTGTACTTTGAGCAGGGTGTTGGGTCTAGAAGTATCCATAGATGTATTCATCAACAGTTGTATTGTTTATAGATTGGAAGGATTTATCATCAGTTGGTGAATATGTAAATTAGGCTAGACTGGGAGTGGTCCCTAAGTCGGGCCCCGCCCACCCACACACGCACCCACCTATATTGTTTTTCATCCTATCTTTGTATATTATATTATATTTTTCATGTTGAATTCGTGATTGTTGTGTCGTTGGTTTCCTCAGTATTGTTGTCCCTTCTATTGTTTTTCTATAACCAAATAAAAATTAATAAAAGTTATAAAAATTGTGTTCGCATTTTGGATTTGAATGATTTTTAGCTGTTTATTGCGGCTTGTGATATTTTTGATTGTGATTATTATGGAATTATTTGATTTGTTCTTTGTGTCTTCGATCACTTGTTCCATGTTCTGTCTATTTTGTTTGTGTACGTGTACGTTTATAGAATCTATTTATGTATTCTGGTCCGCATATTTTTCATAAGTTATAAATTTCGCTTTCACTTGTTTTATACATAGTTTTCACGCGGTTATGTTTGAACCTATAGTATGATTTGGCTATGAAAATATATGATTTATTAGAGGATGCGGCGTTTTTACCGTTACCTAAATTAGTCCATAGGTATGAGGTCCTACTCGGTAGTTTCTCTACGTCTGTACTTCTATTATAATCACTCGCTTTCTCTTCATGCTATTATCTCCCTGCGGTCTCATGCTTCTGCACTATCTATAACACTCTATTATTCTGCTATGCCGCATTTGCATGGAGTACTTATTTCGGCATCGCCCTTATGTATTGCGCACTAACTAGTCGACCACTACAATATGAATATCAGAGTAGGCACCGAGGGAATATGGGGGGTACTACACATTGCTATATATGGATTAGACATCTGGGGTGCGCAAGCTTTTTGTTCGTGTAGGAAGGGTTTAGTATTAGAATGCTAAGCAATTATGCCTCGTTTGTTGTATACACTTGGGGTTTGTTTAGAAATTTAGTGCCAAGTCAGTGTATAAGTGAAATTCAATAAATGGCGCATTCATGGCATTTATATGATTAACAAGTGGCTCATCGAGGAACATAGTTTAATCAGGGTTGTACCGCCATTATATCTACTTTGTGAAACATTTCGTTATTTTCGGTGGGATTCTGCCTGCCCCGTGTATGTAACTTCTGTGAACCTTGCTTCTTTTACATTTATAATACCGTATTCTTATTCTGAGATACGATCCTGTTTGGTCCCTTTAAATATAGTATTTTAGAAGGGTAATTTATTAGAAACTACATGCTTAAATCACCTGGAAATTCCCGTCGTTTACTGCCCTTTTTACTGCGTGGGAACCTTGTCCTTTGAAAAAGTTTCTCTGTTCCCCAGTTGTAGTTTATAGTCTACTCGTAGAACACTCGCGAACCCCGTTCTCTCCCGTTCCCATAGTATTTTATTGCTGACGTGGGCATAAATTAGACTATACTTTCGAATATTCGGTGTACTTCATGCAAATTTGCATGTCTGTGCAATGATCGTGTTGTATGTACCTACGTGTGAAACACTTGGAGATCTATAGGTTTTTTCTCATCCGCCTATGCTCTTTACTTATTATGTTTTGCTAATAAGTATTTTTAAGTTCATTAGATTGTTTGAATGAAATTTAGGAAATGAATAGTTTATACTAACTGATCTTTTTTTTATAATTGTACTTGGCCGTGTTATTGCGTAATCGTGTTTGCACACTATTTTAAAGTTTACGTATCATCCATGGTTTACAGATGCGGGTACCCCTACAGAGCCTACTTGGCCTGTTTTTGTTGTTCGCCTTTTCCAACGCCGATGACATCGCCGACGGTGACATAACCGATGAAAGCAACGCCGACGAGGTACACGCTGAAGATGTTCCGAAGAAGGTTAGTGCATGTTTTGGGGTGATTTGTGTCGTAGTACATGTTATAGCATCACCGAGTGTGCTATTATTGTAAGTTGTTATGTTTGAATCCTTATGCTGTCACTGTGTTGAACTTGGTAGCAGTGACATACACACACCTATTGAATTTGGAATTTTTTTTGTAGTAGTGAAATCCTCACTTTATTTGTTGTCTCTTTTGTAGGAAGTATTCGTTCCGGCCCCATTCGTCACCCCCAAACTGTCATCGACCCCTCATTTCTTTGACTACTTCCCGCTTGGATCGAAAATTGGTCAGAGATGGATAAAGAGCACGGCGAAGAAGGACGGAGCAGAGGAGGACATTGCCAAATATGATGGTTGGATTTATAGGATTCTTGATATTTAAGTTCTTATGTGACTTACTAAAACGGAACTCTATGTACGACTCTTTCTAGCTCGAGCTTTGTATCCATTTGCAGTATCTGGGCCGTTGGATTCAGAAATTTCTACCTTTTTTTGTGCGTTGAAAATGTGATGTTTCAGCGTTGAGGTAAATGTCGGCAGTAGGGTGGTCCCATGTTCTGTTCCTCGGAGTTTTTTGCATTGTTCTTTTAAAAGTTGATTAAATGGTGAGAAAACTTTTAGGTGAGTGGGAGATTGCCGCTCCTTCTGAAGTGTCAATCGAGGACGACCTGGGTCTCATTGTGCGCACCAAGGCCAGACATCACGCGATTGCTGCCAAGCTGGACAAGAAATTTGAATTCGCCGACGAGCCCCTTGTTGTACAGTGAGTTCTTATTTTCCTTCTGACACAACAGGGAGATCTCATGTGCGTACTGATGGGGTTTCCCTGTATGCGGTTCGCACTTGCGAAAACGACCCCTCTAACCCAACATTCGACCCCTCTAACCCAACATTCGACCCCTCTAACCCAACATTCGACCCCTCTAACCCAACAGAGAGCGGTCGCATCACCACCGCCGAAATGATCTACCCTGATAACTCCCAAATCCCTACACCTACCTCTCGCCCAGACTTCCCAATACGCCACAATATTCAATTTACTCTCACTGAATTATTCACCGAGCTAAAGTCTTTTATTCGCGAAGAACTATCTGAAGGATTTCGTCGGAGTGAGCTAAAGGACCACTTTGTGCTGCTCAACGCGGAGGAAACGGATCGGGTGAGTAATGATTTAAATATTACAACCAATGTTTTGGCTCTGTGCTCTTACTCACCCGATTCTTTCCATGTTATTGGTCGCATGGGGAAACCCGGCAACCATCCCCGCCCTATACTATGTCGAATGAAAGCTGGTGTTCGTTTGCCTCTATTTAAGGAACTCGCCGAGCGGCTCAAGAAGACCCCTGAACTCTCACACATCAACGTTCGGAGAGCAGAAACTCCGAAGCAGAGACATGAGGGATATCTTCGTCGAAAAGCTGCTCGAGAAGAACCTTTGACCCCGTGTGTGCCAGAGATCAAAGAACCAACTTCACCTATCGAAAACACACGTGAGGAACTGCAATTAGTAATGCCCTCCCCTCAATTGTCTGTGATTGAACCAATTGCACACCCTGTGCAATTGCCAACAGCTGAACCACCTGTGTCACCTATCCCGTTATTAGATCAGCAATCACTTGACCACTTTAGTGAGTCATTTGGCAAGGCCTTTGAATCAGCAATGGAGAAAGCTTTTATCGAAAAGTACGGATGTAAGGATTGATTATGATAGTGGTACTATATTGTAACTAGTTACGTTTCGTGATATTTTGCGTTTTGAATTTTTGAATTACATTCTTGTGGTATGTAGTTGGGCCCTTGTCAGTACGAGCTGTTGTGAAGCATGTTCGTCTTAGGGTATCCATTTGGTTATGTGTGTCTTTTTTGATATATGTGATCAATAAACTATATATAACTGACAAACGCCTGCCCATTTTCGAAAAAGTGTAAATGATATGGTCCCGCAGCGATTTTAGATCTAGTATATAGATTTATTTCAAAATAGTACGGATCTATTTCAAATAGCACGGGTCCGATGCGGTACTGCTCCAGCTAGGACGGGGTTGGGGCATTTTCGCTGCAGGACTATGTCAAATGTGCGATTCGCATGGGTTACGGTAGGCAGTTGACATGCATGTAAAATGACTTGAACACGGACAGCGGTTTGTCATTTTCGCAAGTGCGAATCGCAGACATGGACAGGCCATCAATGGGTAGCGTCGATTAGAGGGGTTTAGTTTTAGGAGATACCTTTACAACTGACTAATAATAATAATGGTTTATTAGTTAACAATTAATACAAAGAAGGAACGTCAACCAAAGGCTATGATGAATGGAGGGGGCTATCAGTACAGGATAGTAGGCCCAGGGTATAAAACTCGTCTGGAAAAACTCAAAACCACCATAAAAATATATGTAGTGTCTCCCAAAATTGTATCTATTTATGATACGTTTCTAATTTTCACCATACCTACTATTCTGATCGCGACGATGGCATGGTGAAATTTATGCAATATGCTGATTCAGTTCGTCAACGAGTTTATGCCATGAGTAGGCCCAACATTAGTAAGAGACAGTATACTTGTTGTTTAAAGCGAATATGTAGGCACTCAAAATGAGCAAAAAAAAGCGAAACTAGCGTTTCCATACCAGACGTTAATTTAAATAGGCGACTGAATATGTAAATACGAAATTGGAATGCGCTGCATCTTGAATCTTGCTAATTGCCGATTTAAACTGAAATTTATTCAATCGGACCCAAATTTATGCAAGGGTTCCGAATTAGCGTTTACTATGGAAAAGGCGAGCTTTGTAATTGATTTTCTTTTAAGTGGGTAATTGTAGACAGCTTTTGTTATTGTTTCCTTAATGGGCAACACGCATTCTATTAATACAGCTTAACTTCAAAAAGGGCCTACATATTCCCTTAATATTCGATTGTTTGTCTGTTGTACCGGATCTTCTTCAAATTCTCTCTCTCTCTCTCCAGATATGAGGCCACTTTCGAGGAGGGTCAGGAGTGTGGTGGTGGATATCTCAAGTTGTTGAGCGAAGGAGCCGAACAAAATTTGGGAGCATTCCAGGTAGGTAGCTTTTGTATTCAACACTATTTCCAGTCGAATTAACCTTTCCCTTACCTTCGTGTTGCTCTTCAAAACCTGTAAAAATGCTCGAGGGGAGAGGTCTCTTCGTTTCTGAGCATAAGGCTATGCATGTCATAAATACTTTGTTTTATACCAGACGGCTACGCCGCCTGAGGCGTCTTTCCATACTTATGAAACACATATGTTACGTAGATGAAAGTTTTTCGAATAAAGACACATATCGTCCTTTTACATGAGAATATTCTAATTTGAGCTGCGGCACTCTTTTATACCATACCCGAAGCGGAACAATTTATTAGAATTATACTTCCGTAACGTGAGTGCTAGGGCACGCTACAGTTACTCTTTTATATTCTTACTACATAAAATATAATAAATTGTTTATTGCAGGACAAGACTCCGTATACTATCATGTTCGGCCCCGACAAGTGCGGTCCAGGCGGCAAGATTCACCTCATTTTCAAGTACAAAAACCCCAAGAATGGATCGATTGATGTAAGTTGGATATTTTTTTCCTATTTTCTAACTTTTGTGACTTGAGTTTGGGATCTCTTTAGTAATATGCGTTTATGGAACAACATCCCAAAAAACCAGACTACACGACGTCAATGTATCATTTTCTGTAAACTATAAATGAAGTATTTCATTTTATTATTGGTTTTCTGTTCAAGTTCTACGTTCTGAGGCGCGCCGCGCGGAAATGCGTAACCGCGTCCACGGAAAAGAGGTTTCTCTATGTCTCGAATTTTTCAATGCAAATTTGCAATCTTTTCCCGCGGACGCGGCTGCGCATTTCCGCGCTGCGCGCCTGAGGACCAGAGTTTGATGTTATGCCCGGTTGTTGCGGCTTTTTCCCAGTTTATTCAACCGTGATTAATTATTTAGGAATACCACGCAGAACAGCCAAAGAATGTCGGATCCACTTATTGGGATGATCACAAGGTGACCTTTTTTCGAGCAGCACAGTGCGGTACTGAGGTCGTATTCACCAACACGCAGGGAGCCCTCCCTGGCCTCCCCAGGGAGCTAGAGAGTGCGTAGAGCGTACGAGAGCAGAAGAGGTTCAGTTCGCTCGTGAGCCTAGGGAGGTTTCCGTTCCCTGTGTGTCGGTGAATACGGCCTGTACATACCTCGGGTGGCCCTCTCATAAAATTTGGTGTGCTTCAGGCAGGGCGTAAACCCCGCCGGTGGGTCCGGAGGTGGTTCGCGAAAATCTCGCTACTAGTGTTACGTTTCAGATGAATTTCTCGTACCACCTCCGGGCTTCGCATGCCTAATATTCTAATCGGGAGGTGGTTCAGCTATGAGCACTCTAAATGTATGCAAAATTCTAATTCCGGAGGTGGTTCGTCGGTGAGTTCGCCGACTGGTTTAGGCTATGGCTTCAGGCCATTTGATTTGTAGGGCTAGTTTGCAGGTTCTGGCTATTACTCTATCTTTAACCCCCTAGTTCTTTATAGACTCATCTGTACACGCTGATCGTGCATCCTTCCGGCGCTTACGATGTGCAAGTGGACCAGAGGTCTCTCTTCAATGGAAACATGCTCTCGGTTTGTTCTATCTCCTGTTTTAATTTTACTTTAGTTTTTAGAAATTCCAACATTTCCTCGAAGTTTATTGAAAAACATCCTGAATATTTCACTCTCGGTGCGTGAATGAAATCTTACTTGATCTTACAAGATTTTTATTCGTGAGAATGTATGCTTATCAGGGGAGATATGTGTCGCAGAATTATTCAATGGTACAGTGCAAGTGCTGTGTTTGTTGTAGAGCAAATAAAAACTAATTTCAGAATGGCAACTCGGCTGACCCGAGTGCCTTTTATTTAGTGTGCATAGTAATAATATAAAACGTGCAATATAATAAACAATAACACCATAGAGGACTACATGGTAGTTAAGCAATCATTGAGTCTGATTAATTCACACTTGGTAAGCTATAGCACAGATGAGAAATTGTATATATTGATCATAAAAAGAATAAAGATTAATGGTTATGAATAAGGTCACGAACAAGGTTCCGTGACAATATGTGTTAAAGTTGTTGATGAAAAATATTTAGAATCTCCACCCCTCGCTCACCCCGCCACCAATGATTGCGGATCCGGAAGACAAGAAGCCAGAGGACTGGGATGAGAGGGCAGAGATTGAGGGTAAGGTCGATTTTAGATTTTGTCTGGAGTTTTTTATGGAGTGACGTCATATGGTTGAATGAAAGTCGCCTGTAAATCAGGATCAGTGGTCATCGTGTGCTAAATGGAGGTGGTCTCTTTAGTGTAGTGGCCGAAACACAATGTTTTACCAATGTTACAAATGTATTCATTTGTTATGGCCTCCAGAGATTGTTGTCTGATTGTGAACTTTGGTGAATAGTTTATTGACACATACATCAAAACATATGCAATCAAAAGGATGTCCTAAGACGAACTGCTTCACAACAGTTTCTACTCACAAGGGTCTCAGAGCCAATCCGTAGGTGGTTGATTATAAGCACATGCGCGCGCAACTTCCAAATGTACGAGAGTATGATATTCGATTTATTAAGTTTTACGCAAATGTAGTAAGTGTCAGAAGTGATTATTGTTTCTTGCAGATGAAACTGCTGTGAAGCCTGAAGACTGGGATGAGAGTCAACCGAACGAGGTTGTGGACACTGAGGCCACCAAGCCAGACGATTGGCTGGAGGAAGAGGTGAGAGTTGTTTCTGATACTGATTTGATTGAATGCTGACGTGGTTGTTCAGCCAGCTATTTGCTTTTTCGTCTTTTCGTCTCTACAAAATATGACTAGTGTAGTGGATTACTCTGTGAAACCGTGAGTTGTTTACCTTGCTTTGTTTCTTGGAAAATTAGTTTACAAACCACAAAACATCGATGCGGAGGCGATATACCGAATAAGTGCGAAGCTAATAAGGTTCCCTTGATAATGCTTCAGTACAGTAAGAATTCCTTTCCAGAACAGTTTGATCCCGGACCCAGAAGCCAAGCGTCCCGACGATTGGGACCAGGAGATGGACGGCGAGTGGGAGGCCCCGATGATTGACAACCCGGCCTGCCAAGGAAAGAGTGGGTGCGGAACCTGGACCGCCCCGACTAAGCCTAATCCCCTCTACAAGGTTGGTAGTTGAGTTGTTAATTCCATGCAAGGCAAACGCCAAGGGTTAATGGCGGTCTGTAGCAATGTGCATGGGACTAGTTAATGGAGAGGAAATGGACTGAAATAGCCGAACTTGGTAGCGTCGTCTGGGTATGTTGACTGATTGCCGCACGACTCACTGGTTCCATGGCATAAACTCGTTGACGAACTGACCGACGAGACCACCATCCGAATTAGCATATTGCATAAATTTATCATAAATAGATACGATTTTGGGAAACACTACATATATTTGGATGGTGGTTTTGAGCGTTTCCCGACGAGTTTTATGCCCTGGCCTGGTTCCCTTTGTATGTCGTAACGGCGTACCCGTCCTTTAGTACGCATTATTAGAATATTGGGAAAATATCGTGCTAACAATTCCCGGATAGACTCTGAGATCAACAGATCAACTCCAGAGACTGTTGCACATTTAGTTATTTGAATTGAATGTATCATTGAAACATAATGTTTAGGCATAGGCCACTAGATTAAACATTTCGTCTAGATTTTATGTTGTTTTCCACCTTTTTTTCAATTGATATGTCTTGTTCAGGGCAAGTGGAGACGCCCGAAGATTGCCAACCCTGCCTACCGCGGAGTGTGGACAGCCCGTCTGATTGAGAACCCGCACCATTTCGAGCCCACTCCCTTTGGAGGGCTGGCACCCATCACCGCAGTCGGCATTGAATTGTGGACGATGAGCCAGAATATTGTGTTTGGTAAGGGATTTGTATAGACTTTAGTTTCATATGGTCTGATAGGGGAGGGGAGAAAATGTGTCCCTGTTGAGGGGCGTGTCGTTCTGCTCTTGCGGCACAAGTGTTCTATTTTTTCACAACCTTGGTTTTATCCCATTGAGGTTTTTGTCTGTCTGTTTACTGTACAGTAACTCTAGTTTTTGTTCTCGACTATGTTAAGGGTTGAGCGTGGCTTTTTTACACTTTATGTATTTCAGATAACGTGTTGGTGTGTGGAGATGAGGCGCTCGCCGCAGAGGTGGCCGCACAAACGTACACTGTTAGAAAGGCTGAGGAGGCAAGACTGGCTGCTAGCAAGGTTGGTGAAATGTCTTGAATAGGATTATAGTATATGTGTTGAGTTGAGAAAGGGAACCGGATTTGTATACCCAACAAACTGCCTCACTACATTACGCAGCACTGCGTAGTGTACTGAGGCATGGTGCTGTGCTTTTGCTACGGTGGGCCTTTTTTTGAGCATGCGAGGCGAAGTGCAGTGTTTCATGTTGTAGAAATAATAAAGGGTGAGCGAGTGTATGGATGATGAATCACTTTTTGGTTGACGTTATTCTATGCCGATTAGATTTTCGTTGAGTAGAATTTGAGAAATAATATATTCTGCAACCGACCAAATGCTAAGCATGTGCCCAATGACAGTTATGACTCTGACATTATCATTCAAAACTAAAAGCAATTTTCTTCAGAGTGAGAACCAAGGACTGGTCACTTCGCTTTTGGCGGCCACTGAAGAGAAACCCTGGTTGTGGGTGGTGATCGTTCTCTGCATTCTCCTCCCTCTCATTGGTGGGTGTTTGTAGTTTGTGATGTTTGAAGTCTGTAGTTTGCATTTCAGTTTAGTGTGGTGTGGTCCTGGTTTTGCGACAGAACTGATGGGATAATACAGGCATTGTTCATTCGCAAGCTCTGTTCTGTGTTGATACGTGTTACGTCGATTCGGATGGATTGGAGATTAGCGTTGTAGTATTTTAGATATTGTCGTCGGCTAGCTCTGCTGATGTTTTTTGTCTTTTTTTATTGTCCATAATGCAATGATCTAGTATGAAAAAGATGTCATATGCAGTATAGCATGTGGCAGAAAGTCGAACTTATAACTTGTAATGCTCACTAAATACTTGTTTGTATTCAGGTATTGCCGTGTGGTGCTTTGGTCGCAAATCCAATGCCACTCCCGATATGGATGCCTACCGTAAGAAGACCGATGCTATCGTACCGGACGATGAGGACGAAGAGCAGGAGGAGGTACGCTTTCTGGGCTGTCTGATTTCATTTAGCTACCTTTACCTTAGTGCGTGGTTGACCCAAGAATTATGGACCTTAGGGCGCGTTCGGGATTGCGAAAAGAAAGAAAAGAAATTAAAAAATGTCGTTCGGGATGGACGAAAAGAAATGTTTCAAAACTGAAATATGCTGAACATGTGGGAGATAACAGACAGTCAGAACATTTCTTTTCTTTCTTTTCGGTCAATCCCGAACGCGCCCTGATGCCTTTTAGTGTTTTCCCATAAAAATGTACCGACGAACTATGCTGTTAGGTCACTAACAGTATGTAGCCGATTGATTTCCAGATTTTAGTAATAAATTAATAAATATCCCTCCAAGAACGTTTTTTTAGTCGAAGGTGGTTTAATACGTATGATAAAACTTTTTTCACAGAGGCTCAAGGATTATTCTAGACCTAAACTTATATTAGAGTGTTTCAGGCTCCGCTCCTTGCTGACGCTGATGGTGAGCCAATCGAGGAGATTGAGATGGAGAAGCCTGGACCTTCGAGGAGACAAGCCAAGGAGGAGGAGCAGGCAGAGAAGACAGAGGAGGACGAGGGAGCAGGAGATAGCTCGGCACACGAGGAAGAGGCAGAGAAGGAGGAGCCGAAGCCTTCCCCCAAGAAGTCGCCTGCCCCGACGGGAGCCAAGAAGAGGGTCAGACGGGCTGAGTAGAAGGATGAAGAAGTAAACGGATAGAGTGAGGAGGGAGAGAGAAAGAGAGTGGGAGAGATGAAAGTTGCTTTATAACCAAAATTGTGTAAAAAGTTGGGAGTTTTATTATCTATGAGTAGTAGGAGTCGGTTTCTCTCTCTCTTTCTTTCTACGAGTCGTTTTTTTTCGTGCGATATCTCCGGACCCTGTTGAGTGTTGTTTTGTCTACTCCGCTCCGGTCTCCCAAGAGCTCAGTTCTTTTTTTTTTTTCGTTTTTTTTGTTCATTCTTCTGTAATATTGTAGGTCTTTCTAATAATCATTTACCCACTGTTGGTTGTTTGGTTCTTGATTGGCAATTTGTCGTTTTAACTCCTTTCTAAGTCCTCTTGTTGTGTGGGATTCACGCGCAGTTCTGGTTTTTCGGTGGTGCAACCATTTGGTGACCATTTGATGACCAGTCTTTTGGTTGCGATACACCATCGTCTCAGCACTGCGCGAGAATCGCTACTGTTTTATTCTTTCCCGTGTGTTTACGTTGATCTTGTTGTGTGCGAGCTTTCCACCCATACTTGTCTCCGAGTGTTTTTTGTATTAGTCTTGCTTTTTCACATTTTTTGTGAAACGGTTTTTGTAGCCCATTTGCAATTCCAAAGTCAAAATGTTCTTTATGGAGTAGTTTGTAGTTTGAATGTCTCTCTAACTGGAACAGTCCCATACTTCAGATGCTCAGTTTAGGTATAAGAATGCCAAACGTTTTGCTTTGTAACTGTTTTGTGATTTGTTGTGTTTTGTGGTAAGCCGGTAGTGAGTTTAAGAGGCATGAAATATTGTGTAGCTGTTGATCTCTAAAGGGAACGGAAATATCAACCCTTTAAAGGGAATGGGCGTTTGTTTCCCTTTATGAGAGACAGCAGGTTCTCAAGGCGAAACTTCTAGTCTCTGTCTGACGTTTCACGGTTCAAGTCTGTTTATCGGCTGTTACGTAAACTTGTTTTGGAGATTGCTTGAATAAAATATTTGTTCTATCATGCACAGTTGTTAAAAAAACCCGTCGTAGGTCTTATAGGTCGCGCTGTTTTTCGAAATAAAACGAAAAAGATTGGCAAGTATACCCTGTTCTGGACCAGATCTTTTCGCAGAACCAGATGCCTGCGCGGCAACTTGGCCCTATCGTTGCCAGGTCTTCGCGAAAGTGTGCTCAGTGCACTCACGAGAAGAATCTGGCGAAGACTGCGAGATCTAGGCGAACCTGATTTTCTTCGCCGCGCACCGTCTAAAGGTTTGTGTTGGTAATCGGAGCTCGGCCCCGCGCGGCGGCTAACCCACACTTTCCACGTTGACGTATACGACGTATACGAAAGAAACTGAACGAGTAGAAATTTGTTAGTTAAAGATAAAGAAAAAGTTTATTCACTTGCAATTATTCACCGGAATAAAACTCTGCAAAAGACTATGTCGTTAGTGAGCTCTAATGCTATAGGAACACCGGAGGATTAAACCAGAAACGGTGAACAGAAAAAGTAATAATGAAAAAATAAGATTTTATTCGTTCCTATTCCTATTTGCGCAGTAGCCCTTAAATAATAAGTAAAATTAATAAATATAGAAATCTGTGTGATATTTACAAGCAAGCGAATAAAAGTGTGGCAGTACTGCGGTGTCTGTGTATCTGTGAAAGGAATTGTGATTACAAAAAATAATGGAGTAAAACTTTGTAAACGAAAAAATGTTCGAGTTAAATTCGTATTTTGTTCATTTAGTTGTTCGCCGGGATAATGAAGACCCTGTAACGTCATATCAAAAACTTTGAACCGAATGTCGCCCAATGTTCGCCTAACGAAGAAGCACCTTATTGGCTCTGCGCGAACGTCCTTGCCAACACTGAGGAAACTTGACCGATGAGCGGCCTACACTGGGCCCGAAAAGGGTGGGTCGCCTACACCTCGCCCATGAATGGGAAAGTTGTTAGAGAGACACAGAAAAGGTGGGCGGCTGGTGCGCCTGGTGTGGGCCCGTGAAGGCGTGGTGTATGCGAACTAAAACATATACGTACATTGACTATCCCTACACCAGGCCCACCCTGGGCCGATGCGCCGCCTACACCAGGCCCGAAATGGGTGGGCTGCTACGCCTGGTACCAGTCGTTTTTTGTAGGCCGCGCACCGGCCAAAGTTTCGCGTTGGAGAGAACCCGGCTCACTTTAGGTGTGCCGAGGCTCGCTAAAACTGCAGTAGGGAAATTAGAAGTCAGAACCAGTCATAAAAACATACAATTCTAGAAATTATGTATATTTTGCACATAAACACCCTGCATTGAGACTGAACTAAAACAAATAATTATTACCACTATTTATATAAGTTGAGCAGATTGTTGCCTAACAAGAAGAAGCTTACGCACAAATTCAACGGGGTGAACTCAAAATAACTGAAAAAAAAAAAAAACTAATTTTATCAACATATCAGTATTCCTGTCCCCATCTTTGTTCTATTCCATTGCCCATATGTGGCGCGTCAGTGGGAGGACCGCTATAAAAAACGGTGCGGCGGCTCTGATGCGGTGCCGGTGCAGCATAAGCGCTTTGGGACATTTGAGGACGTGGTCTTGGTTGGTAGCCTTCTTTGTAGAGTTGACAAGTGGGGAGTATTTGTGGTGAACCTCTGGTCATTGGTAGGGTACCCAGTGGTGCGGTTGGTATCTCGCCAGTACGATGGTCCCCATGTGTCATAGCTGTGGTCCCTTGGTACATGTGAGGAGGTTGGAGAGGGTAGGGACCCTGTTGAGGGTATGTACCATGAGGAGGGTAGGGTCCCTGGGGTGGGTAAGGTCCCTGGGGAGGGTCTCCCTGAGTTTGTTGCCCCCGTCGACGCCTTGGTTCGATCTGGTATGAGAGCTCCATTAGACGATGTTGATTATCGATCACTCGGAAGTTCCTGAAGAGAAAACTGCATATAAGAAGATTAAAAAAATGGCCTAGATTGTGCACTACTTGCCACCTCTAATGGTTAAACCAAATTCTCTACATTCGTGAAACTGTCAATTTAGCCACAAAATTGATTTACGCCTGTTTTCAATTTCGCGCAAGTTTGGCAATATATATTCTGTTTGTTTTTATAAACATTTTGTTTATTTATAAACTCGTCATCTAAAAATAAAATATCTGAAAAGAGAAGTTCCGCAACTTGCCTGTTCGTCACAAACCTTATCAAATTCTGCGTGTCGACAATCTTTCGCTGCGCATAAACTTCCGCTGGAAAATTGGCTTTCGAGCGGCGGAAATTCCGAAGTACACTCGCTACCATATGCTGAAACATACTTGTTTATGGTTTATTATACTTGCAAATGTGCGTGGAAACTGGAAGTGTGAAACTATAGATCATCATGCTGCGAGTTCTTCTACATTTCCTCTATTATCTCTCTTTTAAACTTTAAAAATACTGATTGTATATAAGAAAACGTGTCTATTTATAAAGGACGATTGCAACAATATTACAATAGAAATGTAACGAGCACAAACATAATTCTCTCTGGAAGCGTTAGTTTCGTAGGCGTTGACAAACTTTTAATATTGTACTAGAAGGCTCACCATCTTCTCTTGATTAACAAGACCACTTCTAAGTGACTTTTACAATCCGTTTTCCTTAGATTTTATCCTTCGCTCGTTGCATAACTGCTAATATTTATTTTCTTCGTGTAGTGTATTCGGTATCAATATGTCCCTATATCGCTAGACATCCTGTATGATGCGTGTTTTCCTAAATTTACACTGTCATCACTTACTGGCACCTTGTTGATTAACTCACTCTACTTAACTATGACCGTGTAAATTAGTATTAAATATAATTATGTTGCTGTTTGCGGATTAATATAGGCCATTATGTTAGTTACGATAGTTTGTTCATTTGCTCATGCGTGTTGCCTTTTATAGCGGTTTCTTTTCGATTATTAATTAGATTTAGCTCAATTCAGTTGAAATACTGCATTGTGAATTGTTCGTGTGCCATTTATTGCCTAGTTTCCGTTTATTGTTATTTGTAGTAGATTGTTAATGAAATAAATTGTTTCCTTTAATTGTGTGTGCAATTGCTAATCTAATTTGTTTTGTTATTTTTTCTTTTATTTACCAATAATAATGCGTGGGTGGGTGCGGTCCCTAATAAATAAATAGTGTATTCTAAAAAACACTTTCGCTACCGTAGCCATTACAGTAGTTGCTACATAAATTCCGAAACGTCCCGGGCTCCGTCCGAGTGAACGTACGCGCCGCGGTGCGCACTCCGGCACGCGGCGGCGTACCCCGTACGTTCACTCGGAACGGGGGAGCCCCGTGTAGTGCGCTGGTTACCACCAGAGAATACCAGAGAATGTGCGGCTTTCGTCTTCGTTCTCAATAGTTATAAGAGTGCGCGTGTAGTTTAATATGGTTATTTTTCTTAATCATTGTTAGAACGTCCTGCTTCTCTACTGATCGATGCTCGTGCCATGCCGTCGCGATTACGGACGGGGAGACTGACAATTGACTGCCACTTTCATAGTTTTCCGTTTATTTCGATAATGAGCGCATTTTATTCATCTTTTGGTGATGTGTTCGATATGTAGATGCACTTTCAGGCGTGACGTTCAATCTTAAGGTTCCTATTGTGGCTGTACGTACTCTGTGTAATTGCTTATTCGTCCTGGTCGGACCGTCCGACTGTTTTTGCCAGCAAGTCTTCGTATTCATGGTTAGTTCCTGTTTCATTGACTTGATAAAATTTAATGTTAGAACTTATTACCTGAATTAAAACTTATTATGTAAAGAGGAAGAGTTTACTTTTTTGTTTGAAGACGTGTGTGAACGCAACGAAAATTAGAATATCTCAAGCCGCCTATGAAAGGGAGTCAAGAGAGTGGGAGCCCAGCTCTGCAGCGAGACAAACAGCTCCGACATTACTTTTTGTACGTTTCAGGCCGTTAGGTTTGAATGGCTTCCGCGAAGAATGCTCATTGCATCTTTCAGAAGTTGCGTACATTTCAGGCGCGACATAAGTACCCACAATTTTCATGCGTAAAATGGGAGACCGAACGAAGGCCGATCCCACCTCCAGACGGAGAAGAGCCCGCAAGGGCTCTTCGTTCGTCTGGTACATTATAATTCGGATTCGGAACAGGCGTTAGTCGGAAATTTTGTTTGAATTTTTGAATATATTTGCATTATTTCTTGTGCTTCTAGACCGACCCTTCCACGGAGTACCCCACTGGTCTTCCATATTTGGAAACACGCTGTGAGTTGACTGGAAGAGCATGAAAGATCCTGGCCAACGATCTGGTTCTGGTACGATTCGAATTTTTATTTTCATTCTTCATTCTTTGCCCTGCGAGAGTCCCGCGTGTTTGAATCCGTAACGAACTTGCAGACTTGTATGTATCAGAGCACCCGAGCATCAGCTAATATGCTGCATCGTCCTATTTCGGCGTTTCCTAGTATTTGTGCTGTTCCTATTATACCTCTATGGCATTTGGCAACTGTGTTTATTGACAAATTAACAAATATATGTAAAATGCGTGTCTGTATCCTGAGGCTACTGAGACCTGTATTTCATCGTCATTTCAGAATTCGAGGAAATAAAGAGGACTTCACTTCTTCTTCATGGGTATTTTCTCTTTCTCCTAATTGAAGAGTCGACGATCTTCGGGTTTCCTCCTCGACAAACAAATCTAGTGTCGGTCGAACACTTACTAGCATGTCGTTTTGGACTACGTAGGAGATCGAGAAGGACAATTCTCACCGAGGACCAGTGCTAACCATCATCAGATAGGTGTGCTATTATACTTTTGACCTCTGGATTCCGAATTTTTTCGAAACCACGAATAAATTACACATCGAAATTGAAGTATGTTGCCTCAAACGCCTGATTCGTTTATTTTTATGGTTGCAAGTAATAAAAGATCCAAATTTCATTTCATTCCTGACGAATGGGAAGCCATTTTTCACACAAATTTCACAAAGTTTTAAGGGAGGTGATGTTTTCACCCTGCTCTTTTGCCGTGCATCACGAAATCGTTTCGACTATCTGACAGGAATATATTGTACATTTGGATTTAATTCCGATTTTTATTAGCGATAATTTGAATAAGGAAGAGTTAGCAAGGATTAACATTCCGTTGTTCATTACATATCATTTGGTGCTTTAATATTTAAATATTTTCATTCTTTTCTTAGGCATTTATGTGTATCTTTTGGCTTTTAGGTCTTAAAGTACTTTATTTAGGTCCTTCAAGTATTCAACATTCACTTGGACATCTGTGCTCGCTCAAGACGCCGTTGCTGGTTATCACAATCGGATGTCTGGATTATTGGACTCTAGATGGACCGCTGAGCATCATTACTCGGCCTACAATTCGCAACCGGCTGTCAAAGGCAGGTGCGGTGTTTGATTGTTAATTCTATATTGGGCTTTTTGGTATGTAATGTGCCAATCATTTTCCGTTTCTTACTGTTTATTTCCTAATTGTGTTTTTTCCCTTGTAATGTTGAAATTGCGCGTTTTACAATTTTACCACAAACTTTGCAGTTCCCGAAAATTCTTCTTTACGGACTACGGCTACCGATGCAATCGATAGATAGACAGCACGGACGCGACGGCATGGCAGATTGATAATTGATTGCTGAGCCAGTCACTTGGATTTATCAGGTACTGTAGTTGGCTCTTGAATTCCCTGATTGGTGGCTGGTACCTATTTGTTGAAGTGCCCCTACTGCTAACTCCTAACTATGTTCTGAGAGGGTTCTGCTTCCAGTGCTTCTGTTCTTTTTGCTTGCTAACAGTTGATTCTTCCTTTCTTTGCTTGTTTACTTACTCATTATTTTGTCCTAATATAGCACATTCCGAAAATGGAACAATGAATGCTTGTTTGATGGGCATCGGAATGGAAACAAAATTTTGTGAAAGAAATTTTCGGAGTACTCAGTACTACAGTTGAAACATCGCAAGCCTGAAACTTCCACTTTCCGATGTCTGCTGCCTGCAATACTAAATCACTTTTGTTCTTTTTTCTGTTTGGAGGTTGCACATGTAAGCTGTGGTGGTGTATTTCTGTTTAACTGACAAATGAAATTTTTCTCACGAACACTGCTTCACTTTTTTTTACATATTTTTTTCTTTCAATGTATGAAGGTTTTTAGACGTTTTCGTCCTTGCTACTGTATGGGCCATAATCTATCACTATCATCTAAACCTAAACAACGCCTTTCTCGCACGCACATCGTCTCACACTGATCACGTCTCACACTCACACACGTCTCACTCCTTTGATTGCTAACAAATTTCTTGGGATATGTGAATGTTTTCTGTTTTGACAGTTTTATTGCTTGTTATGGCCTTGTTGTTGTTGTTGCCGGAGGCAGCCAGCGTGGTTGATCATCCTCGCGAGATGGGCTGAGGGTGAGAGTGATCTCGCGAGTGATCTTCCGAAACTGGTGTCCGGAGTAGGTGGGTTGGTGTCCTTTGCAGTCCTTGGACTGTCGTGCTGCACCGCGTGAAGGCGGACATCGTCGCAGCACTTGTTATGGCCTCTCCATGTATGCCATTCGCATTTGCGAAAATGACAAATGCCTGTCCATGTTCGAGTCAATGTAAATGACAGGGTCCCGCAGCGATTTTGAATCTAGTACGGATCTATTTCAAATAGTACGGATCTGATACACTTTCGCTGCAGGACCATGTCAAATGCTTATTCGCATGGGTTACATTTACGTAGTCATTTGACATTCATGTAAAATGGCCTGACCATGGACAGGCATTTGTCATTTTCGCAAGTGCGAATCTCAAACATGGACAGGCCATAAATAAATGGGCTAGGCCATAATCAATAACGAGTCACCATATTACTTGTTGGGAATTGTTAATTTTGCTTATAACTGTAGACATTATCATGCTTTGGCACGTAGTTTTCAAATTTTCTTTTCGCCATTTTTGATTTTCCAGTCTTCACTGTTCGGTGTACTGCATGCCTTGTATTCGTTATTCGTGGGTGGTTACGGTTATTTCTTTGCTTTTGTTTATTGCACTATTTAGTTGTTGCCTTTAAGACTTTTCAAGTAAAACGTTTATTTCTACTTTGGTTTATTTGGTGCATGTGTATTATGTGTATATTGGCATTATTGGCAAGAAGAAATCGTAGGTTTGGCAAACGCTTGTTTTGAAATCAAATGCCCTGAAATGATCAGCACCTTTCAATTCCAACCCCGTGAGGTTTGTTTTATTGGTAATCGGAAATTTATGTCTGTTCCTATAACAAAAATATTTTTATTTCATAGTAGTTTATTGGTTAACACCATTAAAATAATGATACGGCCAGTACTTGCATATTCAAATCGGGGAGATGCCCAGCCTCCCGGTGGGAGTTAAAGATAAATTCTCCCAACCGTGGAGAATTTCACTGTTCGTGTAATAGGGTCTGGGTTTACGGAATCCAAAAACTTACAGCGCTCGCTTCATATGAACTAGCATAACGGGGAGATGTCGTTTTTTGTATTGGTCTTTAGTTAGGCGAACAATTTAGCTTCGGGTGTAGAATGGTAGAAACAATGACGTCAGCTAGTGTAGCTCCAAAAGTGCTGATGAATCTGATGACTGGGCTTCAGTGATGAAGTGTTGTTCAATCACGTTAGACCAGCGTCGCGCCTGCACTAGAATTAGCGGCACAGAACAGCGGCAGCAAAACTCTTTCGTCGTGCTAAGTTTACTCTAATTTAGTGATGCCATGCGAATGACCTAGACTAAATGCCCGGCATCTGCACATTTGTGTGTGCATAAAATCAGAGTTTATGTGAATAGAAGTCACGTGGCACGATATTTAGAAACGTGGTACGTAGTCACTGCGATTCGGCATAATCGTCATGTCATGCCGGGGCGGACCGAGTCGGTGATGGCTGCACTCACTCCATTCGCTTGTACCCTTTGGTTTTATTTGTGATAGAGGAAACAACTAATTGTAAGGTGAGCTATTCATTAATTTTAATTTTCTTGTTGTCAGATGGATTGTAGTGGTCCGTGTTGATATTTATCGGTGTATTTGTTGTGTCCGACACACACCTTGTTCGACCCGTCTGAGTCCACACAATTATTGTTCCGTTTTTTTTACAAATATATGCCGTATAAATTCACATCGGAGGGAGAATCTTTCTGTTCAGGTGGTATTCAACAATTAATGCGATTGAAGCGGTAACTTCGCATTTTGTCCATATTTTGGCGCAGTATGTACAAATTATACAAATGTGGTTTTCAAATCTACTCCATGGGCAATTAATATTCTAGACTAGGCAGTTAGTTAGGACCGACTTTTTTCGTAGGTTCGGGTTACATCTCCCATTTCCTTTGAGTGAATTGTGCATCCATTTAGAACTGGGAGCTGCCGGCATATGAATACACATCAACGTTTGCTTCTCCCAAAACCACAACCCGGGGATCGAAAGATTGGGCGTACTCGCATTGCATTTTGGACAATTTGGACCACTGGGAGACCGAAGGCCGAGAGACAGGTGATCTATATTACACGTTTGAGGTTTGAAGTTTTAGTTGAATAATACCAAATTTCATTAATTTTCCGAGTAATCCGAATTGTCGAATGCAGTGTGTGCAGTGTGCTACTTGGTTGGAGGTGGTTTCTTTAGCTTAGCGATAGACCGTTTTAATAAAACACCACGTTTCGGTCAAATATATTAATTTCGATTTGCTTCCGGAGGTGGTGGTGGTCAAAACCAATCCGGAGGTTTTTCGTGCGTGTTTTCACGCACCAACTTGTACCCCTGGTAATGGTGTACACCATTGTGGATTGTGCTGAGAATTTTTAAAATTAGTTTTATTCAGGTGCTTCAGTGGTCGCTAACAACGGTCAAGATGCTGTACAGTCGGTTGTCTGGATTATGTTTCGTGATCTTAGATGTTATGCGTTCCTGCGACTGTTCATGTCACCACACAACCATCTGGTCGGACAGGCACAGGTGTGATAGTTGACTATTAATTTTACAATTGTACTGTTTTTATGCGCAGGATGTGAGTTTTATTTCTCGAGCAGAGCGTTCATGTATTTTTGTTTTTGAACTTTTACCTTTGGCTATTTTTACACCAAACTTTCTTTGCAGTTGGCTGAATGCACGATATCTAGACGTCATCAAGATTGTCGATATGATGAATTCGGAATGGGTCACGATCACGACATTAGGATATGATGCGACGGTTGATTGAATACCACCTATCAGGTAGTACAGTTCTCCTGGTCCTTGGTTGGTGATTGATCTATGAATTGTTTTGTTAGCTTGTTTCGTAACCTTTTTTGTGGATCTTACTGCTTCCGGATTTTGCTTGTTATTAGTTGCAACTTTATGCTTCTATTTTACGTATTTGAATGCTTGTCTTAATATAGAGCACCTTTGGATGTTCCTACGAAACCTTTGTATTGTGTTTGATGGGCATCGGGGACAAAGTTGAAGGTGTTGTGGCACTTGTGGACTACTGTAGTTGACATCATAGCAGGCCCATACTCCCCACACTATTGATTAGTTAACACTCGATTGTGACGGTCCGCCTACATTTTTGTTTCCGGTGTCCATCAACTAAACGGCTTCGTATTTTTTGTTATCAAGTCATAGTTTGTTATGTTTAAGAAATGTTTTTATAATCACTTGACAATTAACATTTTATTTCTAACATCGTTTAACTTGGAATTGTTCTTGTGCTTATGTATGGATTTTTGGTTTTTATGTTTGATGAGTAAGTGTTGAGTCACAATGAACACTGAACACATAGTAGATCAACGTAAAACGTATATTGGCAAGTTTTGTGTTCAACTTTTACCTTCACATTCTATTTTTTCACTAACCTCTAACCTTTTTCTGGTTTGTGCACATGTTTGGTGGTTTAGTCGTATTAATATTTGAAATTTAAGTTGTTAATTAGTAGATGTTATTACCACATTATTTATTAACATAGATTGGCACCCAGTTCGAGTTTGTACTTAATTATTAAATTTTTAGCGCGTAATTTATTAACATACTGACACCTAGTTCGAGTTTGCTCCTTTAGTATGCGCAATTCTTTTCACCAATCACTATGCACTCTACTGTGGTTGGTTTTGTAGAATGTCTTTGTGGATTTAGTATTAATATTTGAAGCTTCTTGATTTTGCCTATCACTTAGTTTATTAACATGGATTCTGAGTGCACCACTTACACGTACACATTTTCTTTTCACTATTCATGTTTGGTCTTGTTGAACTGTTTTTGTGCCGAGCCTTTAGGTTTTCGCGATCGAGGTTGCTTGTTTATCTGCACTAATTGCTTTTATGCATGAAATTTTCAATTAGTAAAATTTTTATTCTCGCATTTTTTGTTTTGTGGGTCTGTTTTGGATTGGTGGTTGTGCATGTGTAAGTATTCTCACTTGGAGTAATCGACCGTGGTGCGTCGTGTTTACAAAACGTTTTATTATTTATTAAAATGTTATTAGATGGGAATTGGATCCCAATCGAACAAGGTATTGTTGAATATCATCAAGGAGCAGGAGGATGGATCTTGGATCGTATCGCCGGAATCGGATGTGGCCGTGAGGTTTGTCGATTTCTAAATTTTTCTTTTTTTTGATTCTTGTTATGGTGAGCGCCGTAGTTCTAGTTTCTTCTAGTCGACAGTCTGAAACAGCAAATACCAAACCTTCACCAAAACATTCCGTGAGTGGTCCCCATAAATGAATGGCTCCGCCCACGAAAACTTTCGTGGGTGGTCATGAAACCCGTCGCGATATGGGCGCGGCCGTTTCTTATGTAGTCACTTGTCACTTGACAAGTTATTTAGGAATGTGGTTCGGCTCGATGCTGTCTATCTACATGCGTGCTCCGTGCTAGCTGTGTACGTACATTGGCGATCAGGAACCAACTGAGGTCCATTTATTCGATTTTATTAATTTATATGTTGGGGCGGGCGGTTACTGTCGTAAGTTCCTCATAGGCATTAACTCATTGATGTTACCTTCTTACAACTACCGATCGTTTGTTCTTTTTGTTCTTTCACCGATCCTGTGCAATCCTTCTACTTACATCTCTTACATCTATGTCTTTTGGACGACTTATTACACCATTCATACCTTTTGAAACTTACCAACCCAATTTCTCTTTAAAAAAAAACTTTTATTTAAAATAACGTGTTTAAAAAGTATGATAGATAAAATCAGTAACACACTGAAACATTTCTATGGCCCAGCCAAGTAACATCAACACTCAACACCCGGTTTATGATTTTGCACTTTTTGTAAACCCGTGATGTACCTGTAATTAGAATTGCCGATAGATTAAAAGGACTCTAATCGATGTAACTAAACTACTAAAGCTAAAACGACAACTAACAAAAAGATAAAACACATGAGGTGAGTTATATTGTTGGCCTTATTATTTTCTTATCCAGACAAACGTTTTCATGGCAGAACTGAATCACATGCTGTTCTTTTCAATTAATCTGGCCAACAATGTAAACATACTACAATAAAACGAAAATGGAACGTTAGCTAACCACTAGCGAACTCTGAGCACAACGGCTAATCAATGTTAGTTAACAATTAAGGCTCAGGCCTGGTCACGTCTTATTTTTTCTTAGGCGTCTTGCCTTTCTTCACATTCACAGGCTCAGCCTTCTTGGCTTGATCAACAACAACGACCTTGTTGTTTCCCTCGGCCTTGCCGACTTCGGCCTTCTTTGTGGAGCTCTTCGCCTCCTTCTTGGGCCCGGCGGCAACTTTATCCTTCTTGTTGCTCACAGGCGCAGCGACCTTCAATTGTAGAAGTACATTTTTGTGACTACATCAGGTCATCATTCACCATATGCTCTGTAGCTAATTTACTATTACTGCGCCATTTTTTGGTCCAGACCTAGACGTAGACAAATTAATATTAGGGAGAATTGTGTAGTAGGTTTAAGATCACAATATTAAGGTTTCATACATATCTAAAGCCCTCTAAAGCAAACAAATCTGTATTTGCAGTTTACCTGCTGCTTATTTTCCACCGACTTGTTCTCGGCGACCGTACTGTCCTTTGATTTTGGCTTCACTGCCCCAAGCTTGGCAACATCGGTAGCCTTCTTTTCAGCCTCGGAGTCCACAGCAGTCCTTTCCGAAAGCAACTCCTTTGAGTCTCTTTGCTTCTTTTGCTTAGGAACTACCTGAATATTTAAAATTACGAACACCTTTGTTACTTTTTAAACTACCTAGCTACCTTGCATGCCCCCCCCCCTCCTGCCCCATTCCAATATCAAATGAATGTTCGTGTTATTTTTCTATTATGTGTTTGTAATAGAATAGTATTTTTATTTCAGGATAACACTTCGTTTCTTCATTAGGCACGCAAAAGCGCCAAGTACCCTACTATTAGAATGATTTTGATTCTCTTTGTCGTGCATACCTGTCCCTTGGCGGCGCTCTTCTTTTCCTTGTTGTCCTTGGTCTTGGCATCCTTGTCCTGGGGCTTTGTGCTGGCGACAGCTTTCGGAGCGGCAGTGAGAACACCCTTCTTTCCCTTCTTGGAATTGTTCTGTAACATTTCATGTTTGATTTTAATGCTTCAAATTTGTATGCTTCACCAAAAGCAAGCTGTGTCGATGTTTCCGACACTTATGCCAGTCTCTTTAAATAAAAGGTGAACGTAAGTCAGTACATATTACTCTCCTAAGATTGTTATATTTCGAACAACATGACAAATTTTGGGCTTTGGCATGCTTTTTTCCAATACCTTGCTCGACTTGTGCACACTCATTCCACTGGTAACAACTTTCGATTCCTTCTTCTCGGCCTCGGAGTCCACGGCGGTCTTTTCAGAGAGCAGTACATCCGCCTTTCTCTTCTTGTGGGCATCCTGAATTTCCTCACGAATTATTTATTATTCTCTCACGTTTTATAGCTTGGAATTATGCTACGCTCGCATTTTTGTCAAACTCAAGCTGAGCTGAAAGTACGGGGAATCAGTTTGTCCAGTTGTCCAAAGAAGTGGTCTAGCATGATTTACCTGAAAAATATCTTGAAACAGCGTAATTGTGATAGGTTGAGCTAAAAGGAATACCTTAATCTCATGGGCACTCTTTTTGTTGTCCTTTCTGTCGGCCTCGGAATCCACAGCTGTTTTCTCCGAGAGGGCTCCAGTAACCTTCTTGGGGGCAGCCTGAAATCATTGAATCTATTTACCGTAACTGTTATCCGTAATAGGGCTCCGGCTAATAATAAGGCTCATATGACAATCTGACACCTCATTCTATGTAGTTGTAACTTAGCATCTTAGCAGTACCAAGAAATTTGCGCGTTTTGGCGAATTAAGCGACTGTATGAATCCATGTTTTTTCTGTTTGCGGTGAGCCTTTATAAAATTTGGATGGTTTAGCGAACCTTTGTTTCCTTCTTCACAGGAAGATCTTCTGAGTCTCGCGCAGTTTTCTCCGACAGAGGTTTTTGGGTCTTCTTGGTTATTGCCTGGAATTGGATGTATGTAACCTTTTTTAACATTAAGTACTCAGACTGATCTACCATACCTGAGAAACATGAAACATCAACTTCACAGGTTGATGGTTCAATTTGAGGCATATGAGAATGAGGCATATGAGAATTGTAATTGTAGTCGCCATACCTTCTTCGCCCTTTTCTTGTCCTTTGCCTTCACGGATCTCGACTTGCAGGTTTCATCCGATTCCTGAAATTCGAAATTAAAAAATTACATTTCCTTTTCAAATTCTGGTTTTTTTTGGAACCTTAACTGATTTTGCACCAGGGTATAGTTCCTATGCATTGGGCTAATGAAACGCTATGTTTCAAGCAATTCCTAATTTGGTTCCAGGGATGGTCCGAAGCTTTTGTGTTACCTGGGTGTTCTCAACGACCACATCGTGGGCACTCTCGGGCTTTCCGTTCTTCGCTGGAGTCTGCTTCTTATCCTGGGAGTTCTTGCTTCCAACGTTTCCGACGGAGACGACGTGTTCCGATTCCTTAAACAAAACGTCAGTACTATATTGTGGCAGTGGGAGATCAGTAACCATGAACGATTAGCCTATTTCGAATGAACGATTAGCCTATCTCGAATGTTTTTTTTTTTACTTATTTTCATACAAATGTGCGTATGTATTGCATGTTTTGTTTATGAATTACCTGAGTCTTCTGCTCCTCCACGTGGTCAGCGGGCTTCTTGTCCTTCGACAGCTTCGACTCCTTTTCCTTTCTTCTCTTCTGCCTATCCAATATTGCCTGGGCTTTTTCGCGGGTCTAAAGTATTTGTGTAAAATACTTGCTATTGCCTTTTCTCTCTGGCTTGAACTACAGATATAGTATGGTGATTATTTCAATAAAACCCTTACTTGTTGTCTATAAACCTTACTTATTTTCAATTACTTCCAACCTCTTTGATAATCTGAGCCTTTGTCTTCGGTCGGCGGTATCCGGTAGTATTGGACCTCGACTTGGCAGTCTTCGACTTCTTTCCCTTCTTGGTGCGTTTGCCCGTGGTCTTGCTGTTCTTGGAGACGCTCTGGAATAAGTGAGCTTTAGTTTAATGGCACATTATACATATAACCATCCTTACGCCTTAGCGTATATAAATGCTTATGTCATAGAGAGCTGCCATAGAGAATCAAGAGATGCCATCATTTGCAATATGCTAATCTGCTTGCACATATTTGACCACGAATTTCAATTAAAATCTAACCTTTGCTCCCTTCTTCAGCCTTTTGAGTCCACTTTTCTTCGTTGTTGTCTTGCTCTTGCTCTTGTTCTTGGACGTCTTCGACTTGACTCCAGCAGGCGCCTCCTCGTGCCCGGGCATCCGTTCGCAGTCCTCCATATCCATGACCTATAATGGAGCAATGATTAACTGTACTACACATGCGACCAGTATTGTGTGCAAATAGCTACCGCACATAAGAGTTAAAGGGAATATGTAGGCACTCAAAATGAGCAAAACAACTGCGAAACTAGAGTTTCCACGCAAGACATGAATTTAAGTAGGCGACTGAATATGTAAATTCGAATATTCTCATTTGCATGCAAATATATCGCTGTTGCAAGCTATATGCCGATGTATACACATATATGCTAAATTTTTTCTCCATCAGACCTGCCGTGTAAGCCAGGGTGGCAGTAAACGCGTTTACTATGGAAAAGGTGAACTTTGAAAATCATTTTCTTTTAAATGGGAAACTTTTAACAATTTTTGTTGTTGTTTCCTTAATGAGGAATACACATTCTATTAATACAGCTTAACTTCAAAAAGGACCTACATATACCCTTTAACACCTCTAGGAAAGCTTATTCACCTTTGGTTGTGCCTTCTTCTTCTCTTCCTCCTTCCTTTCTTTGAACTCCTTAATCCGGATTGTCCACTTTCTTCTCGAGTCCTGGCGAACCTCCTCGCACTTTTCCCGGACTAAATTTTCCATTAGAATCAGACGATTATTGCATTTACGATACAAAAAGTAAATGTAATAACGCTGTGTTTCACGCATGTACATTAAATGGTTACGGAGAAAAAAAAACAAGTTTCACCAAGGTGTATATGTAAGGTGTTGTATACTAATGGTTTTCCCGGAGTTGGTCTATGCCTCGCATGAAATTACATCCTTGATTATTAATCAAGATTGTTTATCGTATCAAGATTCTCGCAACCTACGCCAGTTTTTCGCTCTCACGGCAATCCAGTAGCTGTGCAGGATGACGAACATTCCAACCAGAAAGACCATGAAGTGGAAGACCACCACGTTCCTGAATTATGAATTGTGAGATTAGTTGGATCTGCTTACGGTCATTTGTTCCCGTTTTCTCCACGGTGTTTTCAAACTGTGTGTTTCGCTCTGCATTAGGGAAGTTTTTCTAAGTCTTATTTTACTAGGCGATAGAGCTTACAGGTCCATTATGGTGGTGGTGTCGTCGGCTTCCACGGGGTACCCGAATCTGATGATCCACCTGAGTAGATAAATTTGAATTTATCTTACTGCAACTCATTTAGTACGCAAGGATTACTGGTTAGGGTGAACCATCTATTTATCGGAAATGAAATAATCTTGTTCGGCATTAGTTCCTATAAAAATGAGAACATTAAGCCAAGCCAAGTCTTCATCTTCGATGTAAATTTTCGTTGCCAACTTTAAAAGTCTAAATAGAACATACTTGTCAATATTCTGACAGAATGAGGTCACCGCGGCCATTCCCGTGACCTTGAACTGCTCATCCTCGGCCATGTGCCCTAACTTCCTTCTGAAGGCGACATCTGGAGCGCCGCAGTACGCTATGTACTGGTAGACAACGGAGGAGTGGTTCTTCAGAAGCTGAAACGACATATCATGGAGGCGAACACCTTGGAACACGATTCAATTATAGTGAATGCTCGGTTGGTGTGCAAGTATGGTTGTAAAGTGATATATCTGAGCAGAGCGACGAAATGGTGTCGAAGTTTACCTCTCGTTTATCTACTTATTTCTTCCCGTCTCTCCAGCAGTGCCCGGCAGGAATAGAAATATCACAACTCCATTCGAGGCAGATGTGCCTTACTGCCTATAAAGTAAGATTAGTCGCAAAACACGAAGTGACGTAAAGTAGTTTGTTTGTATTTATTTATTTGTTCCGTTTTTCTGATTCTGATTTGTCTTGTGACTGTCCAGAAGCGTGCTACACGTACCCATGTTTATTGTCTTTTGCATTAACTTTGCTGTACTTCATTAGGGAAGATTACTCGCGAATATTTATAGCGATTGTCGTTCACGACAGTCATGCCCTTGGGTTACAAATTATCATAGTCCTTATATTGCCAATGGATCTGGATCATTTCTAGAATGCAGCCATAGCAAATATATAGGATTCTCTCGCGTTTTCTTGTAATATGATATGCATTCGCATCACTTACCATTTGTTAAGAGCTTTCTCGTTTTCTTTACACCTTGTAGCTTCTCCCACAAGCTTTAATTTTTTGACCAGTATAGTATAGCATATTGTCAAGAAGTCAGGCAAGATCTGTCATGAGTCTTTTAACTGTTAGGAATCTGTTTTGTCATTTTTGTATACCCAACCAAGCTGTCATAGGTCTCGGTTGGCTTGTGGCTAGCTATAGGAGCAGTAGTTGGGTGAAGTAAAATATGTTAAGTAAAAGTATGTAAGTACAAGTGCGTTGGTCACTATGGTGTTTTAATAGTACTTAACACTGAAAAATGGCAATACCGCTGATGTTTGGATTTTAGAATAGCACCTAATTTTTCGTATTTTCCCACGTTCCAATAAATAGGCAATAATCTGATAATGGTGTTGTAGTTCTACCGAAATGGGGGTGACCTTCCTGGGGGGTACTATTTGGATACTCGAATACTCGATCTCATCTCTACTTTTATATATCTTACATGGGACCATGTAAATTTATAAGTTCATATGTTCATAAAGTTTCTCCTACCGAGCTAAGATGGGTAAGATCCTTCACAAAAGTAGTATGTGATAGGTTTTCTGTTTATCTTTTCTTCAGCATTACATTTTGGAAAAAAAAATACCGCTTTTTAGTGCCGGGTTATGGTGGTCCACGATTTCTGCTACATGTCTTATTAGCCTTATATCTCTTATAATTTGTATAAACATTTAATTTTTATTTTACACTGTTTTAAAAGGTGTACAGGGGTACGTGGTACGTTGACCAGTACCCGCCACCCGCCACAGCCGGGCATGACAGTGTAGTAACCACTTATGTGTATCACCAAAGGCGCATCATAGCGTAAGCGTACTAACAGAGGAAACATTATAGCTGCTAACCTAACTATATTTTAGGAATTCCACAATCTGGCTGACATTTTGGCCCCGTTCTGCGACGTGAATTTTTTTCCGAAAACGGACAGGCACTTGAATTGTGGTAAGTCAAATCATTCTTGATGTGTTTTATTTGGTAATTGATTTTCTATTCTAATAGTTATACTATCCGAGCCCTTTCTACTCTTACTATGAGTAAGAGCAAGAAAACTTGGTATAGGGCGAAACACATTTTTGTACAGGGTGAATAGGCGGGTGTGTTTGATTGACACAACATACCTCGAAACGCACGTCGGGTTCGGCTATTTGTTGAATTATTAACTTTAAAGTGACTTAACAAAACTTACGGAACAAGGTTTTTGGAGTGTTGATTCCTCAACGATACGCTGCATAGCGGAGTGCAACTAAACATGATTAATGAGTTTCAGTACTTTATCGTTTACGGTTGTTTCTATTCTTTGGTGCATTTGCATTCGTGTTGTGCGACAAACTTGTGCTTGAAAAACCATCAGCTAATAGTATGAACATTGCAAATATAAACCGAGCGAACTGACATGAGGCACTTGAAGGGCGTCGAGTCCGGCGGATTTGGCGCATTTTAAAAAGTTGACGTAGAAAGGCTGAAACAAAACCGATAAATATAACTATTTATTTTATGCTGGCAGTGGAGTGGATGTGTCTTTTTAGCTGGAGGTTAGGTCAGTATTTTTCCTTCCGTTTTGGGAAAAAATTCTAGTTTAACACGGAACACGGTTAAGAACTATGTTTCCCTAATTCCTTGCCTCCATCTCCATTGGGGGTCCAGGCTATTCTACCTTTATTAGTAGTAGCGGAGCCACTAAACTATGCTATCAGGATGGTGTCGAATAGAGTGTTTATTTGAACATCAAACGCTTACCCAATTTGGATCATCAAGGGTCACGTTACCAGCTTCTCCAGAAAGTGCACACGTTCCGTCATCGCCAAGCGCAAATTTATTTAAGTCTTCTTCCTTACATTCTTCTGGCACTGGCAGTTTTTCATTTTCACCACAACGAGGGTCTAAATATAGACAGGCGTAAAAAGAAACCTGGAATTTGGGCTCTGCACCAGAATCGCTATCTGAAGCCATTTTCACTTAAAAACATCAATATTGATTACAGCTTTTCGTAGTTAATTTCTAACGTATGCCGTTTCCAAGTACTTCAGTGAATATATTTTTTGATAGATCCATTTCTATGGAAGATACACGGGCTCTGTTCGACTTTAGGGATCCCATGGGGGCTTTAGGGGTCCGAAATAAACTTGGGTCCTAAAAATTATGGGTCCGAAAAAATGTAAGGGTCCCAGAAAAAGATATGAATTGTGGGTCCGCAAATCAAATAGGGGCCCGAACTAAAATTAAGGTTCCGAAAAAAACCGAGGGTCCGCAAATGATTTTTAAAATTTAAAATTTGTTTTACGCTTCAAGAGCGTGCACCTTGTTCAAGGGTGAAAATACAGATTCAATGTACTGATTTGAAGGTCCGAACCTCAAAAAAAAAACCTGAATCTATTAAATTTAGGTGCTGTTTTACTGTTTTGTCTTTTTTATGGGGGGGGGGGGGGGGAGGGTTCATTTTTGGTTCATGTGACCAATTTCGCTTTTTCAGCGTACCGTATTTTTCCGTGTATTTTATTAACTAGAGTAAACAACCGATGTCGATAACTTGCTAGTCGGATCATTCCTTCAGAGGTTTCTATATGGAAAGTCAACAGCTGATAGTGAGAAAAAATGATCATTCTGATTCCTGTCGGTTCATTTTCTGATAGTTTTAAAGGGTAGAATTACCCCTACCCCCTGGATTGAAGAACTTTTTGAAAAGTATTATCCATGCAAAATAATACGCCCTTTTACAAAATACTACCCCATGTCTTTCAAAAAACCCGATTTCGCAACGATTATTTTCCGAAAAACCCCGATTTCGCCCCGATTTTTTGAGGGACTTGATCGGGGCGAAATCGGGGTTTTTGGTTTCCCATGTTCCTTACAGTTTACTACCCCTTGACTGGAGTGATAAAATGTCAAAAGGGGTAATGTTCTTCAATGGTGGGGTAGTACTTTGCATGTTACAAAATGCTACCCACATACATTTGGGGTAGTATATTTCAAATTTGGGTAGTATTCTTCAGTGGGGTAGTTTCTTCAATTTTACCAAGATGTGTTATATGCAAAAAATGTTGGTAGAATTGAAGAACACTACCCCCTGGATTGAAGGACACTACCCTTTTGTGAAAAATATTATCCCATTGCAAAATAATACCCCCATTTTACAAAATACTACCCCCCCTGTCTTTACAAAATACTACCCCTTTCTAGTGGGGTAGTGTTATTCAATTGGTGGGGTAGTCATATTCAATGGTGGGGTAGTCATATTCAATTGCAGTGGGGTAGCCATATTCAATGGTGGGGTAATCATATTCAATGGTGGGGTAGTCATATTTAATTGACGGGGGTAGTCATATTCAATGGTGGGGTAGTCATATTCAATTGACGGGGGTAGTATTTGTAATTTTTCCCACGGGGTAGTAAAAGCCAATGGGTGGGGGTAAATTTTGTACGAAGGGGTAGTATTTTCACATGTAGGGGGTAGCGTAATTCAAGATTACCTAGGGTTTGAAGATCACTACCCCGACATTGAAGAACACTACCCCTCTATAGAAGAACACTACCCCACCATTGAAGAACACTACCCCTTTTATACAATTTACTACCCCCTTGACTGGGGTAATAAAATGTTCTTCAATGGTGGGGGTAGTACTTTGTATGTTACAAAATGGTACCCCCATACATTTGGGGTAGTATATTTCAAATTTGGGTAGTATTCTTCAGTGGGGTAGTATTCTTCAATTTTACCGTTTTAAAGGGCCATGGCTCACTTCTGGTAACACCTCTTTTTAGCCACTCCGTCAGACTCTCCGTGTCCAATGTAGTGGGATGGAATTTTTTTGTGAGCAACATTCAGACGTGAATGTTCCGTATATCATAAAAAATTATAACGTATCATAAGAAATTCACATAATAGGCAACAATCGCATATGCATACTTCGATATTGAGCTGCGAAACTCGTTTTATACCCGAACACGAAATTTGCATTTCCGTAACGCACATCGGTATGCAAATTACGCTACAGTTACTCTTTTATATAATAAGATTCTTCTCACCGTAGTTGGAAGCCTGAATTCCTTCCCACATTGTCAAGAGAATTAGAGCGGTCACGACCCATTTCATGGCTGAAAGCTCTCGGTTATTTTGTGAAAAGGAATCTGCGCTCAATACAAAACCATTTGTTAATCTCATAATTGCCACTTAGTACTTCCATTGAGCTGAGCTTGCATGGTAGCTGACATGGGCAGCTCGAAATAGCCGATTCATAACCAGTTTAAGACCGGTCGGTGCGTTAGAAAGAACGGCATGACATGTTAAAATATTTCAAACGTTTTCGACGGTATGTTCAGCTTACATACCTATAATTCAAACAAAGAAGGAAAACTAGAATTTCCGAGACCGTGAAAGAAGAAGGAAGAAGAGATGAACGAGATAAGGGTGTAGTTTTGGGATATACGGCCTAAAAGATGCTAGATGCTATGCTGGAAGTGAAAGTCTAATCGAGATTAGGTATGAAAGTAATTTAGGAATCGGCATTTACCGGTATCACCGATATTGATATTTTGAAATATCGGTTGTAAATATGTGCCGGACTATTGCCAAAAAATAAACCCCCGATCCGCGCCCGATTATTTCAGGGACTTGATAGAGCACATATCGGGTTTTCAGTATCTGATATATTACTAGGAATTTGGAAGCGCTGAAAAATCAAGGTTTCATCAGCTCCGCAGTCAATCTGTTCTCGTTTGATCACTCAGTGGTTAAAATTTTGAGTCTGCAAATCAATTAATCCACTTTGTCGGGCGCAATGAAACGTGACAGGTGGACACCTGCAACCTATTAGCTTTTTTACTTTAAAGGGAATATGTAGGCACTCAAAATGAGCAAAAAAAAAGCGAAACTAGCGTTTCCATACCAGACGTTAATTTAAATAGGCGACTGAATATGTAAATACGAAATTGGAATGCGCTGCATCTTGAATCTTGCTATTTGCCGATTTAAACTGAAATTTATTCAATCAGACCCAAATTTATGCAAGGGTTCCGAATTAGCGTTTACTATGGAAAAGGCGAGCTTTGTGATTGATTTTCTTTTAAGTGGGTAATTGTAGACAACTTTTGTTACTGTTTCCTTAATGGGCAACACGCATTCTATTAATACAGCTTAACTTCAAAAAGGGCTTACATATTCCCTTTAAGAACAATAATCTACGCGCAATTAATAACCGAGGTAGACTGCGGACGCTTGAGTTTGTCTAGGCGTCGTCGTATTTGCATTATTTGGTTTGTTATAATTTATTCCGTTGTGCGCATGCGTTTCGCTCGGACATTTCGCGAGCTAAACGCATTTTTTGATGCTAGTAATTAGTACTAGTAAACTCGTAATTAGTGCGCGAATGGAGCATAGCCTACGGTCTTTTTTTCGTTACAAGTCTCGTTCTCGAAAATCGCTGCATTTTTGAACAATGCACTATAATAAATTTCTTTTCCAGAGGTAATAAAAATGAAAGTGTTTCTGTTTGTTACACAGGCCAATTCTTTGTTATTCGTTGAAATTAAAGCAAACATTTGTTTGTAGCATTTATCCTACAGGATCTGGAATAATCAGGAACCCAAAGCTTATAACCGCAATATCAAATAATCAAATGAGAAAAATTGCATGTGTAAGGATGTAAAGTCCTGTCCCTTGCGGCATCGTACCCTTCATATTGTTTTTTTTTCTCCTTTTGGATGAAGTGTTATTTATTTTTACACATGAGAGTCCGTGAACCGCAAACTATTAACCATAGTAATAGTGCAAAATTGTGCTTTATAAATTAAAATAAAGTAAAATATAGTGCGAAGATATATTTTGCATGGAAATTTCAAACCCCCTTTCGGGGAGAAAAATCCTCCTTGTGTCTCGCTTATTGATCGGCCGAAGAATATTTACTGAGCGCGAGATTTAAAAAAATTAAGTGTACTGTAGCAAAAGCGCGTGCTGCGGACAGGCTGGATAATGATAATGATAATAATAATAAGTAATGATAAATAATGAATAATGATCATAAAAGACGAGTTCTGTCATTCTGTCACGTTTCAGATATTGCAGACAACGTCGAGCTAGACTTTATTACGGCGGCTATAAGAACTAAAGCAAACTGTGAGAAGCGGTTATTTTTTGTTAATCGATATCAGTCCTTCGAAGGCCTGCACAGCCTGGAGCCTTGGCAAAGTGACAAAAAATGAAGCACGAGCACGGCATCCAGAACCTCCACATTCCATATATACGGAGTACACAAATCTGCGAGAACGAGTTTAAAAAAAACTCGATATCGGTCGATATATTAAAGGCGAAAAAAAGCGCTTTTTGAGAAAATCAACCGTCGTACCAAATCGGGGATGGCAAAAACCCAGAGACAAAAAATTTCAGCAAAAAGTCGCAAGTTTCAGGTAAATTAGGGTACAAAACCCCAAAAAGGCCGCGTCATAAATATTGAGGCAGGGGCCAAAAAAATGTAATTTGGCATCATTAAAATTAATATAATTATATACTTTTTGTATTCTTTATACTGAAAGTCATTTTGTTTGGGTTTTTGGCCATGCTTGATTTAATGGTTGCAGTTATTTCCTCCAAGCCTAGTAGAAACACGTTTTTTGGGTGCCCGTATACTTATTCCGTGCACTGTATATATACTTATATACTTCTTTACATTAACTAAAGATCAGTGAGCAACGGTGAGTGAGAATCAGTGTATGACACATTGATTCAGAATATGTGATGTCTAAATTAACTCGTCGTGCAAATTTCACAGTAGTACCAAGTACCAATCAACTTCGCAGCTGAAGGCAAACGCGCGTCAGAGACAGATTCATGAACGCGCTTCTGCTTGGAATCATCAAACATAAGTCGACGTTCAAATTCCACCATAGCCCAAAAGTAAACATGCAAATGGACTTCTGTACTCGAGTGAAGCTCACATCAAAGACAGTTTTGCGTTCACGCAACTGCTTCAGAATTTATGACGTCAAAAATAAGTCAACAAACATAAGTCGATGTGCACGTTCCACTGCAGCTCACAAGTAACATTGACATCGCAAGCAAAATTCAACTTTAGAGAATAAGGTACGTCGGCGAGCGCAGGCGGGCGAAGGCCCGCCCACCGGTCCAGCGTTTAAATTCAGAATCTCAATCAAAACTAGCATGATACAGTTTGAGCCTGGTTTTAGGGTGTCATTATTGCATCTGAGTTTTTCTTCTTTTTAGTGTGAATTTCCGCTCGTCTTGGGAGGCAGGAGAGATGACTGGAGTAGTCACTATAAACTATGGTCGATTTGCACTCTGGTTTTTGTGTGGAACGGTGAGTTCACTTACAATTTTGAATAAGAACTTATATTTTCCTCTTTGCAAAGTGGTTTGAATACTGTTTTTAAAGCGGCCAGCTTGTGAAACATCAAATACCCACCCCCCCCCCCCCCCCCCCCCCCCCCCCCCCCCCCCCACCCCCCCCCCCCCCCCCCCCCCCCCCCCCCCCCCCCCCCCCCCCACCCCCCCCCCCCTGCTGGCCCCCCCCCCCCCCCCCCCCCCCCCCCCCCCCCCCCCCCCCCCCCCCCCCCCCCCCCCCCCCCCCCCCCCCCCCCCCCCCCCCCCCCCCCCCCTCCCCCCCCCCCCCCCCCCCCCCCCCCCCCCCCCCCCCCCCCCCCCCCCCCCCCCCCCCCCCCCCCCCCCCCCCCCCCCCCCCCCCCGATAACCACCCCCCCCCCCACCCCCCCCCCACCCCCCCCCCCCCCCCCCCCCCCCCCCCCCACCCCCCCCCCCCCCCCCCCCCCCCCCCCCCACCCCCCCCCCCCCCCCCCCCCCCCCCACCCCCCCCCCCCCCCCCCCCCCCCCCCCCCCCCCCCCCCCCCCCCCCCCCCCTCACTGACCACTGTACCTCTCGTGCACATGTATGGTATACAAAGTAAGTCTCGTCTATTTTGGTTCTTTCTTTAAATTCTAATCACTTTGGCCCGTACTCTCGGGATGCACACGAAGATTCGTGGAATAATGAATTTTACAGAACAATGTCGTGTTCGAAATATCGTGTACATCTGGTGATCTGGTAACATAATGGAGAGTGCAGGATTCCGATACTCTGGAAATACGGGTTCGTTCAGCATAAACAATTATAAAAAATTATAGTATTGTAATAAATGTGCAGTACATAGCCATATTTGGATTCATTGTAAACGACTATTAATTGGCTTGCTGGATACTACTGCATTTCCGACAGTATACTACCGTTTGCTACTCTGTATCTTTGAGTACGAGCCCTTGCAATATCGCACGACCTCGTACACCTCGTGACGACTTTGTACAACTGCAAACTACTACGTATCATTTTGTGCGGCACCCTGCTACAGTTCACAACCTCGGCACTACATGACGACTTTCGGCAACTATTCATAAAACTCCAAATCAACGCGCCACCAATGATGTGATGCAGGTTGGGTGGCGCGATTCGAGAAAGTGCGCGCGGCAAATGGTGCGGTATGAACATTCCAAATACAAATTTACGGGAACTGCATGATGTCTTTCGCAAAAGGTTGCGCGCCAAATATACGCAAAAGACATCAATGCGACGCTTTGCTTTCAAATTTTATGTACTTGTTCAAAGCCATTGAAGTGCGAAGTCGTGAACTGTAGAATTCGTCATTTTTTTTTATTTTCATTAATTATAGGAAGATATGAAGAAAAATACAATATCAAGACCAAGTTGCAGAAAATGAACTCAAGGAGACAAAAATCACTGAAAATGGGAGTTACTGGATTACAGTATTACCCTGGTAGCGGCTGTTTATAAATCTTATAAATACCGTGCAGTGTTACACTTTGGATATTATATCACTGCAGGTATTCATTATAGGGCCGCAATCCGGGCAATTGCTCTCAAGCACAATCTATTGTTCTAAAGTAACTCCCATTCTCAGTGATTTCTCTCCCTGAGTTAGTTTTTCTGTAATGTAACTTGACTGATACCGCATTTTTTCTTTACATCTTTCTAGATTTCATGGAAATCGAACACAAATAACGAATTTATTGTGACTGTGTTCCTTTAATGCAATAGAGTATATATAATGAAGCACAATGTAGCTCTTCTTGTCACTCGCAATTCACAATTTTTTCTTTTTACTCCTGAAATTCTAGGGTTGTTGTTGGCCGAACGACGAAGTTGTTGTGAAGTATTTCAAAGCTGTTTGTTGGAGCAAAAAGGTGAGCTCGCTTACTGGCTAATTGTACGTATGAATGAGTACATATATGACTGCATGGCTTCACGACTGCACGACAAAATTGACTGCAGCCACCGGCTGGCTGTAAAATGTGAAGCTGCACTGCAAGTTGACCCGAGACTGCATCCTTAATTGACCTACGACTTGACTTTCTTTTAAAATCCTGCAATGGGCATTCTTATAAGAGGCAAAACAAAGTATACGTCGACTTATGTTCTGAGTTAGAGGGCGCAAAATAAATTCAAATTCAGCGCAAAATAAATTCGTAGTCGTTGTAAAATAACATATCCGTTCTAAAGCGTTGCTTGTAAAACAAACAGTGCCGTTCTAAAGCGTTGCTTGTAAAACAAACAGTGCACCAACTGTTCAGTAATATTATTTGCCATTAGCTTGCCCTATGTGCATGCGAAAATTCATTTTCGATTGCCTTATTGTGCTTTTAATATTTGCTGTCAAAACCAAGTGCAGTCAACATGCAGTTAATTTTTCTGCAATCTCAAATTTTTGCAGTCAACCGGTGGTTGCAGTCAATTTGTAGTCTTGCAGTAATGCAGTCATATATCCAAGTAGCCCTGACCATTGCATAGTGTGAGTGGTGGAGGTTGTGAAGTGGATCTAGTTGTGTTGGGATTTGCTATCGATAAGAAATGATCATGGTTGTGTTATAGTTATAAAGACTGTAAACAGAATACGTTGTCATTTTAGCCCATTGATTGTCAGCTGGTATGTCAAAGTGTCGTCAACGCAAGAGAAACTGGCTTCCACAGCGGGCGCAACCTTTGGGGGACATAACACTTGGATTAGTGGGGAATTGACAATCTTTGTTTAATAGAACAATCTTTAAAATATCAGACCTATTAGAACACAGTTGCCGTTTTTTCGAATTTAGTTTAGTCTCATAACTCTACATTTTGCAAGAGTGCGGAGTACGACCCTTTTCGAACATTTTATCAAGACATGCCCTTGACACCATGACAAACATTATTTTATTGCATTTGTTGCGTGTATGTTTATCTTCATGGATATTGATTTTGTGGGATTGTAGGAAAGTAAACGTAATAATGTCTATGATATACAATGTAAAGATTACTTATGATGTAGATAACGCTGTATGTGCAGTTCATTTGGGTGTATTGTATTTGCTGTGTGGTTGTAGGGGGCTATCAAAGGGGGTCATTTGCTTAGTGTCCTTGAGGGTTACGGTATTCTTGTTTATTGGCGAGGAGCCGAGACAATGTTTTCCCACAAAGGAGGAACAATTTGGTGACGGTTCGCTTTTTTCTTTCGTGTATACTCGGTGACTTCGTATCTCGTCAAGTTACATCGCCAGTTGAACATGAAATGTCACGAAAAATGGGCACTAGCCTGTCACCAAATGGGTTTTAAGTGAAACCGGCCCGCTTCGTTTTTTTTTCTGTTTGTTTGACACATTCGTTTTCCTGTGAGCCAGTCACCAAATGTTTTTTCTGCTGTTTTGACAATTCCACTCTTGTGCTTTGTCCTAAATTTGAGGGGATATTTTTTTATTTGAGAAAATAAAATAAATGTATCAGAATTTTGTTTTGTTAGATAATTTGTTTAGAAATAGATTCTCACGCAAGCAAATGGCGATCCAGCGAACACAGCTAATCGAACTTATGAAACAAGTGTTGCTCATTGTTGAATTCTGCGCGAGTATTGGTAAAAACTACGTGATTTGCTTCGATACTTTTGCGCTGGAAAACAGGAAATGTGCGGGTGTCCTGAGAGAAGATTGGTAACTGCATAGGACGTATTGCTAAAGCCAACTATGTCAAAGTCTAATCAAGAAAGAACACCGAGTTCCGTGGGCCGCAAGACATGGACGGTATGGTAACCTCACGGCCATATAAAACTATAATTTTCTTATTTTCACATATCTTTGCGCCTGGAAGCTGCACAATTATGCGGATGATGATCAATATGATCAATTGATTCAGCGAGCGCGTTATTGTGAACGCTGGCATCGTTGCCATCCAAGACACGCGGTACAAGGAGAACAACTATGATCTTTTGTTTCCGGCCTCGGCCCGCGGAAAAACCAGCTAGTTTTTTTACTAGTTTCCTAGGTTTTTAGTCGGAAAAAGCTCGGAATACGAAAGTTTGTCGGGAAAAGCTCGGAAAATCCACGGGAAACGCTTGAACAAACAGATAGCTCCGGAGCTCGTCCCGCCTATTTTCCGAGCTCGGCCCGAGAACCTCAAAGTTTCCAGCTTTTTACGAGGATCTTGTCGGAGAATACTCGGGAAATAGGCGGAAAAAGCTCGGAAATGCAAAGTTTCTCGGAAAAAACTCGGGATTCACTAAGGACCTTGCACAGTGGCCATCGTTTGCTCATTGGAACCAGACAGAGAGGTCGGGGGTCTGGCGGTGTGGGCTTCATAGTCCCCCCAGAAAAATATATCAGCGATATGAGAGATGTGGCTTACGTGGCGACGTGAAACGCGTGACATTCGCCGTTGATAACGCGTACACTCCCACCAGTATGACGACGAGGGCGTGGATATTCTGCATGTAGTTTGTTCACTGCCTTCTGTGCTCATTTCTGCCGTGCCTGTCCAATAAGCTTCTTCATGCCAAGTCGAAGCAAGACGACCTGTGCACTATAGAGCGACGTGGTCTGCACTCAACTTGTACAAAGTTAAAAATATAAAGTGTGCCGCGTTATATCAACCGAACCCGCAGAAACGGTGCAGGGTCCTGTTCATTTCTGAAGCCGGACGAACTGGCCTTTAAACTTCCCGGAGGGGGGCGTGGCAACTTGTACAACGGAATACTAAACTGGTGGGCGCAATGGTAGCGTGGGGGAAACAATCATAGGGGAAGCAGTCATAGAATCTCGTAGCAGTTGCCGTGCCTCCGGATCCCTTAGGCTCCGCCTTCCAGGGTTTTATACTGATGTCAGCGCCCCCGCGAAACATCGCGACATCACAGCAAGTAATGTACTGTACATTATTTTGTTATTGTTTGTGATAAATTATCATGCAAATATCCTTGGACTTTGTACGGGGGACCTCTACAGAATTTATACAATGGAATTTTCTTCCACTGGCCCATCAAGTAAGGGTTACTCGTTCAAAACTAAATGCACCATGGTCTCATCCTGCTTGGTAAGGTAGTGGCGACTGTGAAGCGTATGTGCGCGTCGTTACTTTGCCCGTTTTCCCTCTTTATTCATTTTTCACTGTTTTATTCACTTTTGTTAATTACGAGCTGTTAATTTTCCTGCCAGTCTTATAAGTCGGTCACCGTGCTATTTTATGTAAGTTTTTGCATTTATTGTCGAAAAATTTTATTGCATTTCACAGGAAACTGGAAACCCCGATATGGCTCCGATTATTTTCGAAAAAAAAACCCCGGATATGGCCCCGATTCTTCCAAAAAAACCGGTATGGCCCCGATCAAGTCCCGGTATGGGTCGGATCATAAATAATCCGGCTCATACCAGAACAAGGCCCGATATGGCTCCGATTCTCTCAAAAAACCCTGATATGGCCCCGACTATTTTCCAAAAAAAAACACGGATATGACCCCGATCAAGGCCGGATTTTTTGAGCGACGTGATCGGGGCCATATCGGCGTTTTTGGTTTTCCATTTTGCGTGCCATCTGCGATAGATAGTTGGGTAGGACTGGTCATGGTAAATTGCTGAATGCTGTGTGAATTTTGCTTTTGAAAAATAGAAAAATAAGATTGCATCCGACTATATTTGTCATGGAGAATCAGATGGAATCATCAAAAATAGGGATCATTTGAAATGGGCCTGACCCTTTAAAGCGATATACCGACCGGTTTCTGAAATGCACCTCAAGTACTTGCATTCATAAGCGTTTATGCAAAGTGGGGTCGAATAGGGGTCTAGTTTTTATTCTAATTTATGCTCATTTGCATAAGCTGCATAAGAAAGCAGGTGTACGCAGTGCGTTTCAAAAACCGGCCGGTATTTCGCTTTGAATCAATTTGAATGAGGAGGCTCACGAGGCTGTTATTAGCTGTGTTCTAGTATACACCCCTTGCCTGAAAACTAACTAGTAACTGCGGTGGTTTTTTTAAAATTAAATTCCTTTCTTTAAATTTTATATTTACTTTAAAGTGTATTTCCGTGCTTTGTTCTGCAGTTTATTGGTGATTATTTACCATGTTTTTTTCGATAAAAGGAAATAATCGAACAGTTAAAACGCGTGAGCCTCCTCCTTTAACAGTGTAGCATATTTTGTTTTCCATTTTCATGAGAGAGCAGAATTCGTAAGCTATCATGTAGTGGTAGCATACGCTGGTATAATATATAGTTCTTTCCAGAGATGTGGCTTAATATAACTTAATTACTTTCCAGAGATGTGGCATAATATAACTTAATTACTTTGCATAGATGGAGAAAATAGTTAAAGCTGTATTGCTTCTACTATGTTTGCTGCATGTTAATGCGAGTCAAATTGGATTTTGCAAAGTTCGATCAGGCACCTCGCGAGTTTCTTTTGGTTAGTACTAGTACCCCTATCTATGTTTCTGTTTGGCAGTTCCAAAACGAAACTTAATTTCGGTTTTTACTTGTCGGGCTGAGCTTCAAAGGCCTCATCCGAATCAGCATTAGATTCAGTTTCGAGTTAGTTATAACAAAATAAAATGCCGGAAACATATAGAAAAAAAAGTTAGGCGGATTTAAATATTGCATTTTTCACAGGTTTACAAGAAACTATGAGCCGAATAAGAGTCAATTTTTAATTTGTATAAAATCATAGAAGTGAAAATTTGTGAGACAAGTAAAAACCGAAGTTTAGCCCGAAACTTTGCCCTGTGGCAGACATCTCGCCGATGCGTGGCCTACAAAACATGGGGCAGGTGACGTGACGGTGGCTTGTGCCTAACTCGCTGTCCCAAGCGCTGTGCAGGCACTGCTGCCCTGGGCAGATCAAGCGTTCTCGTCAGAGTACCTGTGTTCGGTTGGGGAGGAAAAATGCTCAGTCGTATCCCTGAAATGGAAGTGAAAAAACCAAAAAAAAAAACACGCAGAGCCGGCCGAACCGTGTATTTCAGGTACACAACCTGCTTGGAGTTCAGTTCTCTTGCGAAGACGATTTTAACCTTAACCGTTTTTTTTAACTCTGTGTCTGTTGACAGTTCCAATGCGGAACTATGCCCGGTATCTGGCCGATGCGTGGCCTACAAAATCGGGGGTGGACCCCCGGTGGACATACATCCCACTCATTTCGGGCGCGCACACCATCGTGGGCGTGGGGTTTGTGAGGTGTAGGCGAACTTGGAGAAAAATGGGCGTGATCCGCCCGCCAGCTTTTTAGCGTAAAAAAACATTGTAATGACTTTGACAATGTGCTCTTTTTCTGTGCCCTTCGTGCCATCGATACAATCCTCTTTTTAGATCTTCGTTGCAACCGGCACAATTACACGGATTTTCGTGATACCCATCTCCATGACCTTTACGGTACCCTATACGATACGCTTGATTGCCCCTTATTTGAATGTAAAAACGCACATAATTGTATGAAAAAGCTATGCAAAGGAAATAATACGCGTGAATGTCTGAATGACTGTGTGAATAACCACGCCGATACGGGGCATAAACTATATCCCTTTCCGCCGTGCCATTTTTTGCCCGGGGAAATAGACGAGTACAAGCTCCCTTCAATCTACACGCTGCGCATTTCGGATGAATTATTTGTAAGTTTATTTGGATATATTATACATAACAAACGATTTTTTAACATTTTTTTTTTTAAATATAGAATATTGTGCATGTTGGCCTATGCTCATTGTTTCGTCCAAATTCGAGTCGTGACTGCAAGTTTCACATTCCTATGATTGTATACGAGTATACGTTTTTTTTGCCAAATAAAAACCGCTTTGTACGGCCTACTGCTGATGTGCTGACAATTGATGGATGATTTGTGCCGTTTCTAGATAATCTTCAAAATTACATAAAGAAATTTTCATGTTTAATAAAAAACAAATATATATTTATACAAAGATAAGTCTTCGGAAATTCGATTGCAGCCATGAAGAGGCGGGAGACGATGCGTAGTTGGAGCTTTCTAGAAATGTACCTCACTGAAAAACATTCAGTTTTGTTCAGTTGCAAAATCTGATTCTTGCGAGGGAATGGCACAGGAACACTTTCAATGGACTTGGGCCGGAAGTCTTCTTCCACGTTTGTTCTGAGTTGTTGCGCTGTCAGTAGCTTTAGTGAAGCGTGGTTGGGAGTTCACACGGTGGTAGCAGTTTAAAGATTTATAAATCTCTATCACGTGATCACTCGCAGTTTAAAAAAAAGCTGCGACTGTTCTTCAGGGCCGCGAAGGGGCCCCGCACTGGTCTGTCAGTGCGTTCCAGAGGTATAGGACATCTCTGGTTACGGAATGGGTGACCAGCCGTGATCCAAGAACATCCCAAGTTTTCACGTGGTGCCGTTTTTACCACCCGGTCGGTGCAACCAGCCGCGGGAATTAGTGCAAGAGGTTGTTCTATTACAAGTTTGTCCTTTTAGCACGTGAACGCCTCCTATAATTACATTCTAAGTGGCCGTGGGAATATTACGCACTGTCTGGTAAGTCTGTTAATGCATTCTTCATTGCTTCCTTCCAGCTATTAGACGACTAAATACAAATTAAATGAATTGTGTGGGTCCGACGTTTTTTTACGCCTGCAGACAACCGGCCTACAATAGGGATCCGGCCACTCTGAATGCTGCATGTCGTAGATATTCATAGATTGAAGTAACCGAGCCATTTCGCACCTGTTCAGGGCCTCTGCGATCAAGTCCTAAGCTTTGCACGCTGTATTAAACAACCCTTGAAGAACGGGCACACCTATGAAAGAAAAAGATCTGGACCTTTTTGTTCAGGAAATTGAAACGACGATGGATTGGTGCAATGATCAAGCAAATGGGAGAATGTACAATGGCACCTATGTTCTCTGTAGAGAGGAAAAAGACCTTTGGCGAGTTATGGCGGAATTTGGGAATCGGGCCACACACTGCATTCGTTATTACATCCAGAAGAATTTCATGAAGGTAAGTATACTAAACTTGTCGTTCTGATGTTTGAGAATTCCTTATATGACTTGCTTGTTCGTCCCAACTGTTTTGGCTAAACAAAGGTAGATTTAAGTCATCACTTTTCATCTATTTCTTAAAATAACGTACAAAGCTCGGGTTAAACATTTTCCCTTTTAGCAAAAGGACAGTGCTCAATTCAAAAAAGATATGCGCGGGATATGTGCTACCTTTGAGACAGAGCTGCACAACAACCCCGAATTGGCAAAAACACACACTACAGAAAGGCACTCAGTGGAACTTAACACATACAACGCATGTTGTTTTCTCATGTAAGTTTTTTTTGGAATTTGATCAAATGTGCCATGTTCCTCTGTATGGTTTAAGTAGCACTGATCATAAGCAATAGAGTGGTAAAGTGGTATTGCAAATTGTGTTTTTTTTTGCCCAATAATAATTTCAATAAAAAATAAAACAGTGGAACATATCATAATAACATAACATCAAACGAACATGTCCCGTCTTTATTTGTCACCTTGGACGGAAACGACGAAAAGGACAGTGTTTGGCGAGAGTGCACGGTTCATAGTATACTGGTGCAAACTGTGAAGCATTAATATCTAGAGCACTACGAAAAGAAGATACAATACTGCTTTAATACAAGTGTAGAATGGAAAATCACTTTTGTTTGATTTTATTCAGGAAAAGTCGCTTGATTGAAAACTTTAACTGTACTGGCGAATCTACGACGCGTTATCCTAACACTCCGGCTCCGACAGTTGAGCATGAACTCAGAATAGAGAGTGAATTTAAAGTGTATGATGATAGTTTACTGAGCACCGCTATTAGATGTAAGACTATTGCTCTATGTATTTCAGTTTTTGTTTTATTCTATAAATGCTAGTATAGTGCGCACTTTTTATGCTAAATGTCGTTTAAAAACTTTTTTAAGGTATTTTTTTTTAGTAAAGATAAGTATTTTAGGTATAATTATGTTTTCTTTCCTTTTTTTTTTTTTTTTTTTTTTTTTTTTTGCATACATAAATAATAAATAAATAATAATTTATTGACACGTTCATTAAAGCGAAATGCTAGCAATCGTACAAAATTTGCATAGGATACATAGGATTTGCATTGCTTAGCATATGCAAATTTTCCAAAGAGGCTAGCATTTCGCTTTAACACGAGAACAGACAACATTTCACAGACAGACTTTCTCCGTTAGTGCTATTTTTGCAGGCCGGTTTTTGAATACCGGCACAAAACTGAAGTACGTATTTATGCTCATTTACTCGAATTCAGCTAGTTTTTATTCTGCTTTATGTTCATTTGCATAAGCTGCACAAGAATGGCGGTTTACTCTATTTGTTTCAGAAACCGGCCGGTATTCCGCTTTAAATATTAGTAATTTCACCGTGAACGATTTGTAAATAAATGTTTCATGTGCGTGTCTCTGGTTCGTGTGATCCCTCTATTTCTCTCAAATCCCACTGTGAGACCGGGAGCGTTCCCGGCGTTCGTGCACGCGCGGCCACAGGATACTTGCAAACTGAACATGAGACACGCGCTGGATCGACACAAGACAGATTAGCCCGTATTCTCGGGCTGCACGGAACTTCAAAAATGGGAACATGTTCCGGGAAAATATCCGCGCGGAAATATTCCGCTGCGGAACTGGTTCCGCTCTGGATGGGCGCCAGAATACGAATCGAACGGAAAAGGTTCCATGCAGTTTAAAACTTTGACTTTACCATTAATTTTCTTTCATATTTTGAGTTTATATTATAATATATTTTTGTTTTTATATATATAACTTAACGCATTTGTTCTTTGTTCAAGGAGTTATATCAAATTTCTAACATATATTTGCTTAGTTTTTCACTAACGTATTGTAAAATTAAAGAAAATTATTCTTTAAAAATAAAAAAGGTGAAAGAAAAACAAATAACAAAAATTTACCAAAGAAATAAAGTAAAAATAAAGCAACGGAAAATTTCCGTCGCGATTTCCCACTCAAGAACCTCGGGGAAATTTTTGTATAGAAAAAATTTCCGTTTGGCCGAACGGAAACTTGCAGACTACGAACTACACGCTCCGTTTTTCCGAGAATACCATTCTTTTCGCGGAACGGAACATGTTCCGCGACGGAAAATTTCCGTGCGCCCGAGAATACGGGCTATTGAGACAAGCGCGCTGATTCATGTGCTAACTCGTATGGAGAATAGGAATCTTATTATACAAAAGAGTAAATGTAGTGTGAGTTAGGACTCACGTTACGGAACAAAGTAAATTGTTCCGCCTGCTAATAAAAAGGATGTCGAGCTCAATCGAAGCTCATTATACAAAAGAACTTATTTGTGGTTGTCTTTATTCACAAGATTTTCATCTACGTTTTACACGATTCATAAAGCATGGAAAGATGCCTCAGGCGGCGCAGACGTCTGGTATTATATAAAAATGTAAAAAAATATTGTTTATCTCGTGAGCCTTTTAAAAGCCAGCAAATTTAAAGGGAATATGTAGGTACTCAAAATGAGCAAAAAAAACGGGAAACTAGCGTTTCCATACCAGACGTTAATTTAAATAGGCGACTGAATATGTAAATACGAATTTGCATGCCCTGCATCTTGAATGCCGATATAAGTTGAAATTTGCTCCATCAGACCCAAATTTTTGGCCACGGGTCTGATTAACGCGTTTACTATGGAAAAGGCGAACTTTGTAATTCATTTTCTTTCAAGTGGGTAATTGTAGACAACTTTTGTTATTGTTTCCTTAATGGGGAACACGCATTCTATTAATATAGCTTAACTTCAAAAAGGACCTACATATTCCCTTTAATGAACAAACTGCAATTATAAAATGCGCAAAGTGATAATCCCCGTGCCGAATAGTGATGGTGATGGTTCCCACGTTCCCAGTGACAGTTTCACCGCTTTTCGAAATAAAACGAAAAATAACGAGGCGAGATTGCCTTGTACTTTTACGAGATTGAGATAATGCATGAAAATTCAAAAATCTTAACTATGAATCTTATTGGTAATTGATTTTTAGCAAGGTGTTACTTTTTTCTTTCTTTTCTTATAAATGAACCTCTAGCTAATCGTTGCATGTGGCTTAATTTGCCAACCTTCCATCATCATTTTATATGATGCACACTTATATACTTATAATGTGTCAATAAAATGTGTCAATAAATTATTATTAGTATTATTATTGTACTGGCTGGAGCACCTCTTGCCACGCTGTTTTTCGAAATAAAACGAAAACGCCGAAAGGTCCGGACTCCGGACGGCTAACCCACTTTTTACAGATGGGGCACGAACGTATACGAAAGAAACTGAACGAGTGGAAATTTGAAAGATAAAGAAAAAATTTATTCACTTGTAATTATTCACCGGAATAAGAGTTGTTAGTGTGAGCTCTAATGCTATATAAGAACACCGGAAATTTGAGGCGAAATGCCGGCCGATTTTTGAAACGCATCGAGCACATTGTGCTGCATATGCGAACGAATGTAAATTATAATAAAACCGTTTAAATTCGAGCAAATTAGCATAAATACGTAAGAGTTCGGCTGTCGACGATGCGTTTCAAAAACTGGCCGGTATTTCGCTTTAAACCAGAAACGGTGTACAGAAAAATAGTATTCACAAATTTATATACTAGTCATTCCTAGTCCTAATTCTAATTATGCAGTAGCCCTTAAATAATAAGTAAAATTAATAAATATAGAAATCTGTATGATATTTAAAAGCAAGCGAATAAAAGTGTGGCAGTATTGCGGTGTCTATGTATATGTGAAAGGAACTGTGATTACAAAAAAAAGAATGGACTTTGCAAACGAAAAAAAAAGTTTGTTCGAGTTAAATTAGTATTTTGTTCCTTTAGTCGTACGCCGAGATAATGAAGACCGTGTAACGTCATATCAAAAACTTAGGACGCGAATGTCGCCAAACGTTTGCCTAACTAAGAAACGCCTTATTCGGTCTGCGCGAACATTCCGCCCCAAGTCAGGCCAAGTGAATCCCGCTCACTTTATGTGTGCGGCGGCTCGTTAAAACTACAGTAAGGAAATTAGAACTCAGAACCAAACATAAAAAAACATACAATTCTAGAAATTAGGTATATTTTGCACATAAACACCCTGCATTGAGACTGAACTAAAACAAATAATTATTACCACTATTTATATAATTTGAGCAGATACAGATTGTTGCCTAACAAGAAGCTTGAAAGCAAAGTAACTCTAATATTAAGAAATGCATCAATAATTTGATCAACATTTCAGTATTCCTGTCCCCATCTTTGTTCTAGCCCGTTGCCCATTTGTGGCGCGTCAGTGGGAGGACCGCTATAAGAAACGGTGCGGCGGCTCTGATGCGGCGCCGGTGCAGCATAAGCGCTTTGGGACATTTGAGGATGTGGTCTTGGTTGGTAGCCTTCTTTGTAGATTTGACCAGTGGGGAGTATTTGTGGTGAACCTCTGGTCATTGGTAGGGTACCCAGTGGTGCGGTTGGTATCTCGCCAGTACGATGGTCCCCATGTGTCATAGCTGTGGTCCCTTGGTACATGTGAGGAGGTTGGAGAGGGTAGGGGTAGGGACCCTGTTGAGGGTATGTACCGTGAGGAGGGTAGGGTCCCTGGGGTGGGTAGGGACCCTGTTGAGGGTATGTACCATGAGGAGGGTAGGGTCCCTGGGGAGGGTCTCCCTGAGTGTGTTGTCCCCGTCGACGCCGTGGTTCGATCTGGTATGAGAGCTCCATTAGACGATGTTGATTATCGATCACTCGGAAGTTCCTGAAGATGAAACTGTCTATAAGAAGTTTAAAAAAATGGCCCAGATTGTGCACTACTTGCTACATCTAATGGTTAAACGGTTAAACCAATTTTTTTTACATTCGTGAAACAGTCTTATCGACTCCTCCGGTGACGTACATGCGTACATCTGCATTCTTATGCAGCATATGCAAATTAACATAAATTGGAATAGAAAATCGAGTAATTTCGAGTAAATTAGCATAAATACGTAAGAATTCAGTTGCCACGATGCGTTTCAAAAACCGGTGGGTATTTCGCTTTAATTAATTTAGCCACAAAATTGATATACGCCTGTTTTCAATTTCGCGCAAGTTTGGCAATATATATTCTGTTTGTTTTTATAAACATTTTGTTTATTTATTTACCAGTCGCCAGGCGCGAGCTAGACGCGTCATCTAACAATAAAATATCTGAAAAGAGAAGTTCCGCAACTTGCCTGTTCGTCACAAACCTTATCAAATTCTGCGTGTCGACAATCTTTCGCTGCGCATAAACTTCCGCTGGAAAATTGGCTTTCGAGCGGCGGAAATTCCGAAGTACACTCGCTACCATATGCTGAAACATACGTTTTTATGGTTTATTATAATTACAAATGTGCGTGGAAACTGGAAATGTGAAACTGTGTATGCCAGATCATCACGACGGTATTTCTTGCTCAGATTTCTTCTATATTTTCTCCACTATCTCACTTTTAAACTTTAAAAATACTGATTGTATATAAGAAAACGTGTCTATTTATAAACGACGATTGCAACAATATTACAATAGAAATGTAACGGGGCACAAGCAAATTCTCTGGAAACTTTAGTTTCCAGAGGTATTGTACTTTAAGAACGCTTACCATCTTTTCTTGATTAACAAGACCACTAAAGTATGTTTTGTTGCTTTCGTGAATAAAAGTAAGATCCTTGAGCAATAGGGGGACGAAAGGCACCTAAAGTATGGTGAGCTTCACGCTATATGGGTGAATAGACAAAGGAACGCGCCGTGAGCCCGGTTAGCTCAGTCGGTAGAGCACCAGACTCTTAATCTGGTTGTCGCGGGTTCGAGCCCCGCATCGGGCTGATATTTTGCTGAATTTTCTTCTTGTATTCTTCTGTGGTAAGTAATTCTTCTGTGATTTTCTTTCTGTATTCTTCTGTGATAAGTAATAGTGTGATAATTTTCTTTTTTTTTATATATTTTTTTTTTTTTTTTTTTTTTTTTTTTTTTTTACGCTTTTTTTATGCTTATATTTTTTATATTTAAATAATAAAACTAACAATGGGTGGGTGAAGGGAAGAAACGAGAGCTCTATATGCTCTGTGATTTCTAGAAGGGTCAAGAAGGGATTCAAATTCACTGAATTGACGACGCAACTTGGCGGGAAGACGCTGAAAGTATAAATAATCCACTCAACGTAAAACTTTAAAACTTGGCGTACTCGCACAGCCTTCGCTATACCATCGCTAGGTTCTCGTGCGATTGCTCAATCTTGTAGCGCGCGCATCCAGTGATAACCTTGCGAAGATAGGGCGAAGACGCCACGTCACGCGCGCTTTTCTGGAATTGCATAGATTTTTGTATTTGGTCCGTAGACAGAACACTGCGGTGCAAGGTTCTCGCCGCGCAACGTCCACGTGTGCTCTACCATGTTCTGCGCATTTCTTGGAGCTCTGGGTACGTATCCCGCAAAACTAAAACCTTCTATTGTGATGAGCTCAAAACAAACAATAAGTCGACAACAGCAAATAAAACTTACATCCCACAGCGTGTACAACCGCCGCACAGCGATATTGGACAAACCAAGCGTTATTGCAAACAGAGATAGTAGATCACGATTTTCCTTCGCACTGAAAAGATGTTCAATGATTTTATAAACATTTGATAATTGCCATGGTCGTAGAAAAACTCTTCAATTGTGTGGTATCTTTTTCATCATTGTCTTATGAACCAACAAAGTACATTATAAAAAAACTTGACTTACTATGCAGCAATTTTGATAAACTTTTTCATAATCTCAACTCGGCGCTCGGGAATGGCCAGGAGAACCTGTAAAACCTTAACATAACATGAGGACTGCAAAATGTTTGCCATTATGTCGCCAATGGGTTGCCAGCCATGCGCGACGCCTTAAAACCTTTAGTTTTTGTTACGAACAGGAATTTAACTCATAATAATAAATACATATAAATAAATAAATACAAATTAGAAAAAATTATAACCTCAGTGGTGGCCCAGAACTGAACTTCATTGAAACGTCGAAGTAAGAGATCGAGATTTGAAGGAACTCTTCCAGGGAATTGGTCACGACCGAATACCTAAAAGATTAATGTAATCTTAAAGCGATGCGTCATGCGGTTTGTTTCGGCATTCATTTTAACAACGTCATTTCCATGTCATGTGTTATAGCGACTTCTGTGCTCTTCCAGTACAGACTAGCATGGGAAATTTGTACTTAATGTGAGCAGCAAAAGAACAATAATTTCTCAGCATTTTGCAAAGTGAAGCCTCGCACAGTAAACCATTTGTCCGTCAAGAGTAGTAAATTTATATAATAATAGGCGCGAAAACAGCGCACATGATGTGCGCGACTACAGCGCAGCGCACGCACGGTGTGTAACTGACCTGTGTGATGAGTTCCATCTCATCAGTTGCTTCAAACATCTCGGAATGTAAAACGAAGAGTTGTTGGGATATTTCACTGCTTCCCAAGTATTGCATCACTCCAGCATGGACGGATTCCAAAGGACCAGCTTGATCAGGACTCGTATACTAAATAATTTCTCGTTATAAACCTAACAGTTCCTCGATAGTATAGTGGTGAGTATCCGCGTCTGTCACATGCGAGACCCGGGTTCAATTCCCGGTCGGGGAGAATGTTTTGTGTAGTTTATATTTATTGTTGTTGAAAGAGGAGAAGCTCCTCTATTGTGTGAGCTAAGCTAAATCAAATGTGTCCTCGATAGTATAGTGGTGAGTATCCGCGTCTGTCACATGCGAGACCCGGGTTCAATTCCCGGTCGGGGAGAATGTTTTGTGTGGTTTTGGTCCATTTACTTGGAAGCGGAGAAGCTCCTTTATAAGAACTATTAAATAGAAGTCCAATGTATCTTCGATAGTATAGTGGTGAGTATCCGCGTCTGTCACATGCGAGACCCGGGTTCAATTCCCGGTCGGGGAGAATGTTTTGCTAATATAGAAACATACCAAAGTGTTGATCTCCTCTCTTGCCACCACGTACAATTTAGAATTGAGTCCGAGCATTGTCGGAATGCTCACATCAGAAGGAGAGAAGAGCATTCGATCTACAAAAGCATGTCGTCAAGACCCAAGTACCCGAATCGAATGAGATTCCCAATAGTTGGTGCAAAGCCTTCACACGGCGTTTCGTGCAAAGATCAGTAATGGAAGCAGTGGACCGAGCCAAAGAAAAAGCCATACATGTGAGCCATTATTGCGCAGCACTCGCGCCATATCCCAATAATTAAAGGATAAACCCCGTACCTCCATTACTCTTCAGCTCGACGAGTACCAGTCGGTCAGCCGGTGGTGCGCTATTCCGCATCCGCAAGCGCGCCATCCGACAGATATCAGAAGCGGTGCGGTCCATGCGAATTGACATGGCAAACGAGGTCGTGTCGGAGAGGTGCATTATTTGATTGCCTGAATCAGGGTTTAATTGCATGCATTGGGGTACTGTACATTGTTTACTGGAATAATGTAATGGCATACATATCACTGATAAGTGAAAGTGCTGATGAACGGCCAGAGGGCACTTTCCGCGGGGAAGAAAGCTTATAAATCCTCTATTACAGTACTAGTTTATTTTCTCAACACTTACCGCTTATTGAAATTTAGGTACTGATTTTAACCAATATGACTGACTAAATTTGTAACCCACAAGTATCGCTCGGCAAAACGGGGGTCGGGGCCGGACTCGAACTCGAGTAGACTCCGCACTCCAACACCACACAGGGAGGACGAGCCAGAACCCGCATCGCAGACTGAATAAGTGTTTGATCATAGAAATAGATTGGCTACCGTAATCCTGCAGTTTCTTTGAGGGAGTAAGTAGAAGTATGGGTGTTGTTTGACTGCCTGATTGTGTGAAAGCATAAATGGAAAAGACAACTGTGAAAGCCTAATTTAACAATAAGCAAAATATCTTTGAAAAACGGGTGCCAACCTCTCTTGTAACTCGAATCTGTGAAAGTTCTGATAAGATATCTTCCATCGGAGGCATCACACGACAGTCTTCAAGTACCAGGCAGTAGAGCTCCTGAGATATTCTATCTTACGACGTACGATATAATGAGCGTTCCTCATTGCTAGATCATCAGCCTTATGAAGAACACCAGAACTAACTGTAAGCTTACCCCTAGCAAACTACGCTTTGAGTCACCAGATTGCGTAAACTCGAAATCATACATGCTTCATAAGCATGTAAAGTAAATCCACTAACCATGGCTATGACTGCTAGTCCCCCCCCCCCCTGGATGCTAGGTTAGCAAATCGGTGTGCTAATTACTTGACTAACCAAACTCGAACCAAGTTCAATACCAACCTCAATAAATGCGTTGGCGGCCGGATTGAGGAAGTAGTGGAGTCCGAGAGTGCTCACCCAATAGCCGAGGAAACGGACCACTCGACGTTTGGCCGTCAGGGCCCGATCGACCTCTGACTGCCAGTCGCGGAGCGGATCCGAACTTATCGTACCCTAAAGGGATACGGTAGTCAGTGCGACATCGCACCTATGGTAGTCGCTCCATGAAGAGCTATATTGACATTGGACACGGTATGTAGCGAACGTCTTGGAGAGGTAGGGTCACTGACCCATGATTGACAGCTAAGCGAAACTTCGGACAGCCGCCGCGCAAAAAAATTAGAGCAACAAGGGTGCTAGGTAACAGCCACGAAGGCGCCAAATGTCCGGATATTATTGCTTCCCATTGGCGCACATCTAGCACACTTGTGGTGCACCTGCCGTGCCCCCTTCAAACGTACGGCAACTCCGGGCTCTAAACTATCGCCCTTGGGCCTCTAATTGTTGCGCGGCGGGTCCGCGCACTGTCATCAATGATTTCATGCACACAATCAAATAAACAAACCTGCGTAACGTAGTAGTTCCTCAAAAAGTTGCACAATATATTGGTTGGTATGAATATTGTGTGTGTTAAGACGAAATCTTCTAGAAAAGTGTCGTCCGCATCGTCTGCATCTAAATACACAAAAAATACGCCAATGCCAAATTTGGTGGTTTATTTCAAGAAAACATCTAGTTTCTTATTTTGTGCTGAGGGTGCTGGTAGTCTGCAGTCTACTGATTAATTAGAATTACCGTACTTTTACAATTAAAACAAAAATGAACATAAGAGGGAACAGTAAGAAAAGTATCATCAAGTGAAAGCATGCAATCGCAACTGCCCTTACCAATTCTCGTCTCAAGAGCGTATTCGACCATTTTTTCCGACATTCCAGCCATTACCGAATAGCTGAAAAAAGCCATTTATCGTGGACTTGTACATGCCTCAGAAAGTAGCTTAGCTGAATATTTATTTTCAGCAAAAAGATGATCGTACATTGTACATTGTACCATATTCTTCTTGTACAAGTGTTTAGCATATTTATCATGGTCCAAACCGTTTAACCAAAAAGAGTCCGAAAACGGCCAAACGGAAAGGGACTACGAAAAAAGGCCAACAAATTGGCCATCAGAACAGGCCAAGAAAAGATGCCAATAAAAAGGGCCATCAATAGGGGCCAAAAGTCAAGCGAATGGTCTAACCAATAATGTAGTGCTGGATCTGCAGAAACGGCTCCCGGCACAGCACTCCTCTCTAACACCAGTACATCTTGACCTAAAATTAAATAATGAAATACTGGGTAAATTAGCGCAACCTTCATAGTTTACTCCTGTCCTGAGCCCCAAATTTATGTGCGGACTTCAGCATGTAAGAGTCCATATTCGGTAATTATTTCATTAAACTAAGTTCTATTTTTATTTAAGATAATTATTATTCGAAATAATTTACCCTGCTCCTTCAGTCGAACCGTGTTCGCCTCCACCTCGTGTAGAATACTAAAAATATTACATTTTCTCGTTTCTCATCAAAATTTTGGTCTAACGTTAAAAATAAGATAGATGTCTGAAAAATTCCAAGGCTAATTATAAACATGGCTGTCACTGACCAGTTGAATTCCGTTTTATCGACAACTATGAACTGCGCCTCGTCCTCGCGCAGTGTAACTGTCGACGACCTGGGTGAGTCGCTTACGAGACATAACTTGCCGAAGTCGTCCCCCTCACGGAGAGTGCACACGACGCCCTGAAAGGCGGGATGGGAGATACATGGGAATGAGTTTAAACAATTTCCGATTACCTCTCTCTCTCTCTCTTTGTCTCTCTCGTTGTTCTCTCGTTCCTGTTCTCTCTTGATTTCTTATGATTCCCTTGAGTTCTCAATCTCAATCTCACTCTAATCATATTCAATATTTATCTTCTGCCTAAGTCTAAGCCTAAGACTAAGACTAAGACTAAGACTAAGACTAAGACTAAGACTAAGACTAAGCCTAATGTGCGATCCAATCAAAGGCGCAATTAGCAACCGACTAACTGCACAATTGCCATATATATCTCTGAAATTGCCAACCTTTCCTCTGATACAAACATCGACGGATCCCTTGAGAATGATGTACCAACACTTGCCGACATCGCCTTGATGGAAGACTACCGTGCCTGGAATGATGCTTCATGTCAGCGTGGAAGCCAGTACAGTAGAGAGTGAGAGATAAAGAGAGCGAGAGAGAGAGAGAAACAGATCGAGATGGAGAGACAGTCAGAGCGAGACAAAGAGAGATAAGAAAAGGAGAGAAATGAGCAGACATTCTCAGTATCAGTAATCTCGTCTTTTTGATGACTGGTTCAATGCAACTTCTTATTATATTATTATGAATCCAATCTACCCACCTGCATTAGTCATAGTGCTAAGTACAATAATTGCAGCCAGCTCCCTTTTAATCATCGTACTCAAATGTGACAGTGCCTTGACGTGGAGCAGCTCATTGTAGACCAGGTCCAGCTCCTCGGGGGTACGGTCTTGAGGTCTGTAATTGTTATTTCATTTTCTACCAATAATATATAATGTTTTTTTGGTGAGTTCACGCATGCATAACAAATACTGCGGCAAAATACAATGTCTTGTCCAATGCTATCAACTGCCTTTGCTATATCATTCCATTTTTTTACAGCACCGTTTAGCTTTGGAGCAGTTTGAAACAAAACACGTTTTTAAGATTATCAGAGAAACTTACTCGGGCACTGTAAATTTTACATTTTGAACAAAAAACACACGACTTAGCCAAGATCATTCTAAATAGTGCATCCGGTCCTACGGTAGACAAGAAAAGAACGGCAGATGTGAGGTCTTCGTGCTTGATGTGCAGAGACACAGGAGCACCCATTAGAGAAGAGGACATCGGATCCTGAAGTGGGTGAAATTGGCATACAAGCGGCGTGATTTCGGCGCACCGTTTCAAAACGGCGCTCCACACCATGACGTTGCCGCTTGCAATTAAAATTTCAATTTGAAGTGTTCGTGCCATATCGACGTCCATCGCATACATAACAGTGTACACTAATTATGCTGATTCCTCATTGATGAGCCTTGCAGTACGGTAATACTCACGAGAACACCCAGAGGAGGTGTCCCTGGGGAAGTGTCTCCATTCCTGTACTCTGACTCCACAAATGCTCTCTGCCACTCCTCGACATTCCATCGGTAGAAGACCATTTGATCACAGAATTGACGCTCACCAATAACTGAATGAATACACCTTTAACATTTTCAGTATTCTTTCTAAATTTGTAATAAGAGAAGAACCAAGTGCTGCTACCTATAACATCGGAATAAAGAGTTCGAGCTCACCATGTGTGATAATGTTATGCTCCAGAAGAATCTGCCACATACCCGCCACCTAAAATAGTCACCATCGAAAGCTGTCTTTTACAGTTATTTCTCTACGAAAAGCGACGAATATCGTTTACCTCTGCTTTTTGTGTATTATCTGTGCCCACTTCAGTTTTCCGGGTAAATATACGCATATACAACAAATTTCCTTTTTTTTCTGTGCATAACCTAGCATGCATGAACATGGCAACAAAACCTCTCTAACAATAAGTGTGTTCCGCTGTCGCGCAACTCTATAACTCGCTCTACCGTAACCTCTACAACATTTGAACCATCTTTTGAACCACCTCACCTTTGTCATAGAACCTGCTCATCAATTGTATACTGTATTGTATCGAAAATGAGAAAAGAAAACACATTTTTATTCGTTTGTTTTTTGATATGCTCTTGATGTGACTGCACGCTCTAGCTCTGATCCGAGAACTTCTTCCCCCAAGATGATCCAGTGATCTTCTGATGAACTCTTCCCTCACGATTTTCGCTGCAGTGATCCCGTTGAGCCGAGGACTTCCGTGATACTCTTCCTTTCGGGCTGCCACTATCTGGAGGCCTCTCTTTCCTCAGGTACCTTTGTTTATTTGTCATTTATCGTTATTCAATGTTTCACTCGTATTGGTCTTCAATGAGTCATTCGATCAGTTAAATCTCCAAAGAACACTGAACTTCTTTCAGTGTTTCTCCGATCCTCAACCTTTGGACTCGATCTCCCCATCGTGCAGTACCACATTGTTAATCCCTCACTTTGTCACTTTGTTAATCGATAAATTGTGTTTCTTAATGATGTGTCTTTTGTTGGTAAACGCAAGTAACGGGTTTCTGATTTGTGTACGGTTTGTGGTGTTTCTGTTGTACGGCCGGTGTGGCAACTCCTTCGGGAAGGACCGGTCGAACAAATGGTGCACCGTCCGTGAACCTCAACACGAAAACTCTACGGTAGGATACTGACAAAAAAAATATATATATATTTGAATTAAATTTGAAATTTTCTCTCATTTTTGTTTTCTTTTCTGGTCTGTCTCACTATTTGTTACACGTGCGTACTATTTTCTTTTCTCTTTTTCTCCTAAAAGAACTATTCATCCTCTATTTGACCTCGGTTATTTAATTTCTTGAGAGTGGCTAAATTTCCTGTTCTTCTTTCACCATCTCGAAAATTTGAAACCATTAACTAAACTATCAGCTATTGAACATTCGAACCAGTTCTCACTAGATCTAAACAACTCAACCATTCACCCCCCTTTTTGCCACTCGAATGAATTCTCGTGAAACTATCACCCCCAAAACCAATCAACAATGATTCATTCCAGAATGGAAAATGTGAAGGAAGACGAATATTCGGAGGAGGCGTTGCTAGGACCCGAGACCGAGTTCAAGCCTCCCGAACCCAAAAACCCACCGAGCGAAGAAACCAGACCACCCCCCCCCCCCCCCGCCCCCGACAGATGATGTCGAGGAGATCGACGAGCTGACAGACGCCATCGTGCACCTCCAAACCCAGGACGAAAATGACCAATTGCTGACCAGCGTCTCCGAGACTTTCGGAATCAACCCCGCCGTTCTCAAAGAGTTCATCACGAACTACAAAAGGTCAGTTTTCATTGAATCAATCTATAAACCGTTTAATTTATCCAATGTAAACGTTCTCCTACTATAACCCTCTAGCACAGCTGTTCATCATGTGAGCCTATTAACAATATCTGTTACCCCCTAACCATACCATGTCCAACCTTATCGAGTACCAAACCGATAACTTAGCAAAATTCAAAACGAATCATAAACAAAACCGATATCCGTAAATATATTCATCTACCTAGAACTACCTGAACCATGCAAATATAACACCTAAAACCTAGATCTGACTCAACCCCGAAGACGAACGACGAGGGAGTGGACGAGTCCAGCCACAAGGAAACCGAGAACCTCAACCCCGAAAACCCCAATCCTACGAACCCTTCACCTGCGAAGAAAGCTAAGGTAAAAACTTAATTCGATCATGACCACCATAACTTAACCTAAAAACTTCTCTCTACAACCTACCATAGCCTTACCCATCATTATTTCTTACTTTCTCAAAAATTCTCTATAATTGCTCACCAGAGTAACCTCGGAAACAGCCTCTTAGCAAAACCTCCAAACAAGAGACGAAGTTAACAGCAGCTCACCAAACCTAAACCACTGTCTTACCACTTAAGCCTTCACCAAAAATCAGGTAATAAAACCACACAACCTCAAACTTTAGATGACTTCTTCGCTCTCTCCTCCGACGACCGCACAAACGACCCCGACCACCTGGAAGATAGCCTTTCGCCCGAGCGATCAAGGACGTCACTTAGAGGTACCCGTCGGCCTCTCGGAAAACCCCAATCACCCTCCAGTCGATCACCGAATGCCGATCGACGACAGGAGTTATCTTCTTCGGAGGACTGACTTGTGCAGCTCGAACATCACGCTCCTGAATGAGTCGTTCAACTACACAGTGGAGCGCTATGGACTAGAAGCAGCTCGTACGATCTTCGGCAAGTTGACCCGGGAGCCGCGTACTTCATTCGCCCACAACCATCAAGCTAATTTGTGCCCTCTCCACTCGGTTGTTGGACTCAAACATCCCCTGTACCAATGCATGTCCGGTGTTAAGTATTCGCACAGGATCCTGTACGCAAGATTCGCTGGCAACTGTGAGTCGTGTTTCGGGAGACATGCACCTACAGTAGCCTGCCAGCCGCGCTTCCCGTGTCGAAAATGCGGATTAGGAGAACACGGGACCGCGGCCTGTCAAGAAATAGCGATGGAGGACGGTGTGCTAGACAGTGTGATAGTCTAACTTGCAGGTAATCTAGAAACTTTTAAACTTCAACCTTATCTAAGTTATAGCCAATGCTCTCGAACTATAATTCGAACCTTCTAATCAGTTAAACCTCAAACGACCACCGGCTCAACTAGGATATCAATTTACCTAAATCTGTTACCTATCAACGCCTAACTGTCAATTAGTAACCTAAATAACTAAATCAGGATATCATCAATTAGCTGTCTACCTAAGGAAACCATTAAAAAAAAACTTCAACAAACAAACTAACAAACCAATTACAGAACCCTCTACCCGTCAGTCAACCTCAAAAATCCGTTCATGTTCACCTCGTCACCACCGATCTCAACCCACCCACCTCCATTCAATTAACAAGGTAAACCTCTTACCACCATACCATTTTTCTCGTTTTCCGGAGTGTTCCGCTAGTCGCGCAACTCTATAACTCGCTCTACCGTAACCTCTACAACATTTGAACCATCTTTTGAACCACCTCACCTTTGTCATAGAACCTGCTCATCAATTGTATACTGTATTTATCGAAAATGAGAAAAGAAAACACATTTTTATTCGTTTGTTTTTTGATATGCTCTTCATGTGACTGCACGCTCTAGCTCTGATCCGAGAACTTCTTCCCCCAAGATGATCCAGTGATCTTCTGATGAACTCTTCCCTCACGATTTTCGCTGCAGTGATCCCGTTGAGCCGAGGACTTCCGTGATACTCTTCCTTTCGGGCTGCCACTATCTGGAGGCCTCTCTTTCCTCAGGTACCTTTGTTTATTTGTCATTTATCGTTATTCAATGTTTCACTCGTATTGGTCTTCAATGAGTCATTCGATCAGTTAAATCTCCAAAGAACACTGAACTTCTTTCAGTGTTTCTCCGATCCTCAACCTTTGGACTCGATCTCCCCATCGTGCAGTACCACATTGTTAATCCCTCACTTTGTCACTTTGTTAATCGATAAATTGTGTTTCTTAATGATGTGTCTTTTGTTGGTAAACGCAAGTAACGGGTTTCTGATTTGTGTACGGTTTGTGGTGTTTCTGTTGTACGGGCGGTGTGGCAACTCCTTCGGGAAGGACCGGTCGAACAAAGTGAAACTAGCGTGAAAGTTGGCAGGCGAGCGGCGTGATTCGGGCGCAACCGGCGTGGAAAAAGTCGCACGGCGCCATGCAATGAAACCGCAACCTAGCCGCGAAAACCTCGCCGCTTCCACCCCTCTGGCAAACTCTCCTCCTCGTAGGAGCGCAAAGGAAGCCACCGACTATAAACTATACATCACAACTTGCGTCGCCTCAAACGTACACACTTGATGTCAAGTAATAAAATCCTACATGTAATCTGGACATTTGTGACATATTGGTGCCGGCAGAGAGTGCCACTTCGAGCAGCCAATCCACCATTTCACTCCCAGTCATACAGTTCTTGTACACCTGAACAGATTATATTTTGATTAGGAAACTTGTCCAAACAAAAAGAAGGGCAGCTTCCACGGCAGGATATAAGCAAGCGGAGCTAGTTATCGAAAACTAGCAAACATGCAATGTTGTATCTAAGTATATATTTTCATATTTGCCAGCGCATTCAACTTTGCGCTTCATGAGTGAAGAGTGTGAAAAATGGAGGTGACAAAACATAAAATACAAACTACAATCTATCAATAATCTATTACCTTGCCACGAAATGATTGATCACATATCAGATGTGGTTTATGCGTGCGCATTGAATGTCGAAGAACGCAGCCAACTTCTACGAGACGGGCCTCGAATGACTGAAAGAGTAATGCATAAACCGAACTGCAATCGCGGAATTGTTGCGACTTGCGCGCCGCATACGCGCGCGGGATCGACAGTAGGTTGAGATGTAAAGGCGTGACTTACAGCCTGCTCTCATAAATTTGTAGCGTCGTAAAGGCTAAACACATAAAAATGTCGGGACAAGCCTGTGAGAGCTGATAGCCCTTTATCCGACTAATACTAAGCGTAATAATGTTAACCATAGCTTTATTTTATTTATTTATTCGGAATACCAACCACTTGATTGCTGAGTTCGATCACACTGCTATCGCCTTCAGTTCGAACTCCTCCTGGATGTGGACCGACTCCACGTAAAGGGTCACTGTCCTCTGGATAAGTTACTAAACAAGGTTGAATTAGGAATCCAAAGTTATACATTCTCTGCAATAACATAATAATAATAATAAATGTTTATTGATTACATAAGTAACATATAATCGAAAGGCAACCCTAAGACGAAAATGTGCATAAAAACATCCCATACTGACAAGGAGCCATCTAACAAGGGGCCATGACTGAAAAGAAACGTATTTCGCTATCTTTTTTTCCTCAGTTTATCCGTAAAGAGTAATAAGAAGCAGATGCTCCGAACATACGATTAGAGTCGAAACGGGGTGTCATGTTTTCTCATGACCTTTATTTTTGTAATCTATGTTACTTTTTCACTTTACACTTTTCATCTATTAACGCTCAATAGATGATCCATTTTTTAAAAGATTTATATTGTTAATCATTTTGATTATTATTTGTTCTATAGAAGGAAGTTTACCCATTGTTATGTGTACCACTTGGCTAATGATAATGAGCCACAACTGTGAGTTTCGCAAAACCTTTGACACTAACCTTCTCTCTCGTATGCGGTAGATCCACCGTATTCCTGGTCGGATCCTAAAAAACATTCGCTAATATTTCTCTCTAACAGACAGAGACTGACAATTTAATTAGACGTTGACCTCTGAAACTTTGACCCTTTCCTTTCGACCTAGATGCGCGCACTGGAATGGTACTCGCACATCCCTGGCACGCACTCTGCAGACACCTAATGGTTTGGTCGCCGCACAATTGCAATGCAGCGCCGCATTTAACAACAAACTACAGCTTACTTATAGGTGGAGTATCCCATGAAATCCTGTGTATATTGTGACTCTCTGCTCGTCTGGTATCTCTCGTTAGCCCAGTGTTCTCCGCACACTCGTTCCGAAGTTCCGGCATATCGTAAACGTCGTTATCTAAAACAAAATGGTAGTTTGTTTTCTGCTTCTGGCCACCTTACAGTGCGCGCTCCAGTGCCGCGCATCTTTAGGGTGGATTCAGGATTCGGCACAAAAAATGCAAGCACTATACAACGCGAAACTTTGGCCGGTGCGCGGCCTACAAAAAACGGTGGTGGGCGCACGTTTGCGGCCCACCCATTTCGACTGCTGCGCACCGGCAAGGTATGGGCGGAGGCGGCTCACCATCAGTGTATTGTAACTTACATTCTACCCTCCGTCGATGTTGTTCATAATGTTGTCGTGTTGGTTGATGTACCGGATATTCACCGGAGAGACGAGGATCGGTGCGCTTCTGGAAAATAAATATAATTCTTTTTTTTATGTAACAAGGAATGCTCCAACTTTGTACAATTTCACCTGATGTATTTACATTAAAGAGGTATAGCACGTATTTTTGAAGCTAATGATGGAGATGCATTCCCGTGTACTATATGCTAATGCACTAATAATAAATTATTATTATAATTATTATAATAATAAATGGAATACACTTAACTTTCAAAGCCATATATTTAAAAAATACAAACGTACCGTATCACTCTGGTCGCCATAATGTTTGTTTCTTTGCTGAGGATACTGTATGTGTTGTTCTTGGTATTGTTCCCCTTGATATTCAGAACTTTGTGGAACCATGCCCACTGTAGAAGGCCCAGGTTCGTACACTAAAAAATGATCAGATCCGCGGACTCGTGAGATATATGCTTTCAGTTGTTCACCGATCGTGGCGAGATGGCCGAGCGGTCCAAGGCGCTGGTTTAAGGCACCAGTCACTTCGGTGGCGTGGGTTCGAATCCCACTCTCGTCAGAAATTTTTGCAAACTAATTTATTTCAGCTGTTTGTACAATTTGTTTGCATTTTTATGATTACTTCATAATTATTTTACAGGGAATCCTATATTTTTTCTTAAATTTAATTTTATGTTAAACTTATATACAATAAAAATAAACTAACATGTTTGGTCTGCAATCATATCTTGAATAACGAAAATGTAATCGGACAGTTGATCGGCGTACTTCTAAATTACTAATATGTAATATTCATTCAATTTAAAGGAAATGCTAGCCCCTTTGGAAAATTTGCATATGATAAGCAAATTCTATGTATCCTATGCTAATTTTGTACTATCAATCGTACAAAATTAGCATAGGATACATAGGATTTGCTTATCATATGCAAATTTTCAAAGGGGCTAGCATTTTGCTTTAAAAACACTATTGAGGCCTGTGGCGGCCGATGTGTGCATGTGCATGGATAAAGTGAACTATATGCACAATAAACACGCATTTTATCTGGCATTGAATTGTGTTAATGATGCCTCTGTACTAATATTCATATACAGAAACCTAGAAATAGACCAACGTTATAAAGCTCCAATAGATGTTTTTGCGGAATTCGTATGAACTCTGCTGGTTTGGTAACGCGAGCTGCACTGGCGTGCACCTGAAAAATATACATTAAACTGAAATTATTTCAGTTTGGTTAGTTCCTGGGAGCACAAAATGGGATATGTGCCCGAGTAGCTGCCCACCAAATGCATAACGGGCGGCTCATCCGCTCAGCTGTACCAGAAGCACGCGGACACAATTTTGTTCGCGCTCTCCTGGCACATTTGTGGCGAGATTTTTTTCGCTATATCGGCTACAAAACAATAAATGAGGGAAATTTAGTACATGAAAGAATTCGAGATACGCCATCAACCTTACCGTAAGCACGTATCCAGGTGCCCAAACACTACACACGCTTGTACTATGATTGAGGAAAGTTTAAAGTACTCTAGTAACTCGTAGTGTGAAAAACTACATACCTGGCAATCAATCTCACCAAAAATTGCACCGGCAGAGAGTGTTGAGACAGGATGGATACTGCCGTTCTAAATGGAAAATAATATTCAATGATAATTGGCAGGTTAATTAATAACAAATATTTATTTTCTTCTCACGCACTGGAGGCAAGTCTACCTTACTGAGGAAGCCGGGGGTGCGCGGCGATAATTAGGCGCGCCGTAATACTTTGCCTTCGCACCGTAAAAAGTTTCATGTTGTGCGAAACACTAACAAGCTTCAATAATGATCAACCATTTGCTGTTTTTAAATTGTTTTTACCATACCACATAGACTTTAAACTTTAAAAATACCACTAAAATAAAAGTTCACTTTAGTTATATAACTTATTTTACAAACGTGCGCAGTTGTACCTGATGTGTTAGATAGATCTGCACTTGTCCCGAGAGCAAAAGATACCAACAGGAACACGGGTCGCCGGAACGGTATACTGAAACGAGTGCGGTAAGAGGACAGTGCTAGATGTTCGCAAACACTGCACGCGACCATGTAAGTTTGTGCGAGACCTGCGCGGCCCAGGGCCGCTCAATTCCGGGTAAGAATGGCCAGCCCGCCAGACAAGTACAATGCCGAGATCTACGCGAATCAGAGCAACCTAGTAGGAACGCTTAGTTAAGGCATAAATTCGAGTTATACAGTTATACCTTATCGTTGAAACGCGTTATGATAAGTTGACGTGCAGATAAAGTTCAGCTGAAACACGACTTTTGGAAAATTCGTGGAGATTTCTTATGTCCTAATCGTAAGGAATAAAAAAAAAAAAGACAAATTCTCGGAAGTTCCTAGCAAAAAGCGAGAAGAAAGGAGGAGACGCTAATTGTGAAGTCGATGTCAGGAGAGTAATTGAAAATGACAAGAGAGAAAGGGGAAGAAGAGAGGGAGGAAGAGAGAGGGAGAAAGAGAGAAAGAGAGAAGGAGAAGGAGAAGGAGAAAAAGAGAGAGAGACAGAGGGAGAGAGAGAGAGAGAGAGAGACAGAGGGAGAGAGAGAGAGAGAAAGGGAGCGAGAGAGGGAGAAAAACAGTTTTCGGAATTACAAACTACTTCAGACGGAAGCATTAGCGAATTACCCTTCGATCACGATTCAAATTGAAATAGTGGAGCTAGGAGCCAGCGGGGTGAACTAGAGGGACTGAATATCTGTGATTTAAACTTTCTCTCTTTCCTTGAAAAGTATAGTTGCCAAACTAAAGCGCTAACATCAGTACTGACTTTAAGTTTGGTACCACCGAAAACTTCAGCCTTTCAAGATAGAGAGAGAGAGAGAGAGAGAGAGAGAGAGAGGAAGACAGAGGAGAGGGAGATTGTGAGAGGCTAGTGAGAGGGATAGACAGAGGACTGGAAGAGAGGGAGAGGGATCGAAAGGGAGAGAAAATGAGAAAATAAGTAGACCATAACTTACAGACAACTCCTTCTTGTATTCTATCTGGATGTGGATCTGAAGCGGCGAGAAGCGAGAGAAGCAGAGGGTCGGCCAGAGAACGCAGAGGAGGCAGTCTTCTGGCCCGCGACACCACTTGCTCCATCTGATGTCGTATGATGTGGTGGTGAGGAAATCTGCAAACATGGTATACTGTAGGTTGACGACTACCGTACTCTTATTTCTTATTTCTCTCTCTCTCTTTCTGAAGTTTGATGTAAGGCGGCTCAATGGCTAGGGAATTCCAGTAGACAGGCCAGGAAAAAGAACAAGCCCATGTTATCGTAGGTCCGTGTCAGCGACCTCAGCTGCACAGTTTACAACATATGAAGTCAGGATCGTTTTTACAATTTTAGCTGTAAGTTATAGTGCCGCAGAAACAGAAACGACATGTAAATCCCCCAAGGAAGGATTCTGCATGCTGTCAATCTCGTCAAAGTATGTGATGGGAAAGAGAGGGGTGAGAGTTAGAGAAAGAGAGAGCTAGCGAGAGAGAGAGAGAGAGAGAGAGAGAGATAGGAAGGGATATGGAGACGTTCTACGCGTTAAACATCACTCCGTAACCAGATATCATCAAACATTTCTTTTGAATAATAAAAACGATAAAAAGGGAAAGTCACGCAAAATGTGAACATTTTCAGTGTGTTTGAGGAACTTGTCAGAGAATGAATACATAACCCTAACAACGTGAAATATGAATATTGTTATAAGACAAAGAGAATATGATTATTAAGTGCAAGAGAGAGAGAGAGACTGAGAGAGAGAGAGAGAGAGAGAAAGAGAGAGAGAGAGAGAGAGGGAGAGAGGGAGAGAGAGAGAGAGCGAGATAGAGAAGATAGGATTTGAAATAAAACCTGAACTTTAAAAACCTATTTATATAAATACCCTGTTCTCGCACAAGGACCATTATCAGTTTTTTTATGTTGCAAGCATAAGGTATTAGGGTAACCTTTCGAGCATGTGTTTATTTATGCTTCACACTAATGGCAACTTGAACAGCGCACCCCTTTGTCAAATATTCAATTTTACTCAAGGGTTAAAACCATGAACAACGAAGAAGTAGACGGGCGGCTGGTGCGCCAGGTGCACGCCACAGGTGCAAGGAAATATTCCCATATAAAGAGTGTTCCTGGGCTCCAGGCGCACGTGTGCGTACCCTAGCAGATGAACTCTTGACATGGTGGGCGGCCAATGCGGAACAGTGTTGGTGAATAACTTAGTAGCGTGAACAGATCAATAACGTGGTGGTATAGTGTATAGAAACATGAACGATATTGAAATGGAAGAGAGCCGTGCCATCAATGTGAAACATGACGAGCGCGGCCGACACGAAAAGGCCCAAGTTCTGAGTCCAATGTTTGCGGCACATCGCCGACTATTTCACACCTACCCACCCGCGGCCAAAGTCCCAAATCATTGGTAAGATTCTCGAAATTTTGAAATATAATAGAACACACCTCTATTCCACCGACACACATTATCGTTGAAGAGTTACCTGCCGTTGTATTGAATTCATATTTACACTATGATTGGTCCTGAAATAGATGGATAATAAATCAATAAATCAATCCGTATCACATATAAATGACGCATAATCATAACGGTAGGGAGAAAAAATAAAACAGTGATATGAACAATGGATGTTGGAAAGAATAGTATCACACATATGCAATACAACCTTATGTGAGTGTGGATCGACTTACACCAAAGACAACATAGGTTACACCAACTATACAAAATTATAGCACATGCACACCAAACTAAAAGGTAGGTTGCAAAATGGTGTTAAATAGTTACATTGGGCATGTAATGTATACGAGGGCGTTTGCGTGTTTGAAGGCACATAATATGTTTCTTTTATATAAGCTACGTCGAACAAGACGGCAGGTTAAAAAAGGATACTTTGGGAAAATGGACCTGACCCTTCAGGTAAAGAAACGGTTACTATACTGCAAATGAGTAAAGTCAAAGGTGCTTCTCCCTCTTTCTCTTTCTCTCTCTACCTCTCTCTCTCTCTCTCTCTCTATCTATCTCCAAATTCTTTTTTTCCTTTTGTTTTCCAGACAATTTCCGTGGCCTTTTTCTCCAAAATAGGCGAAAAGCAGGAAGCTAATGAACCAACCAACGGAAGGCATTTTTAACCGCAGCAGGCAAATATTTGGCATAAATAGTGAGAAAAGATAGATCGAGAATGAGAATAATCAATTGTGAGAAAACGAGGAGAATGATAGTTGAGAGTATGAAAAAGACTTGTTTAAAGGAAGGCAGTCACGATGAATTCGTCATTTTTATTTAATTTTAATTTAATATAGGAAAGTGTGAGGGACAATATGGTACCAATATGAAGTTAAAGAGAGACGAACTCAGGGAGATAACTCACTGAGAATGGGAGTGACTGGATAACAATATGTGTGCATGAAAGCAATTGCCTGGGCTGCGGCCGAGGATGAATACCTTGCAGTGTCAGCATATCCCAGACCAGATGTGTAAAACTGCAGGGTATTCATAATATTATAATGAGCCTACGATCGGGCAATTGCGTATATATACAATTGTATCATTGAATTCTTTCATAGTCTCTTATGGCGTTGCGCTCTTTCTAAGAGTCTAATAAACATTTCTGAACATATACTGTAGTCGAGTAACTCCCATTCTCAGTGAAATCTCTCACCGAGTTTGTTTTTCTGAAACTTGATATTGATACTGAATTTTTTTCATAACTTCCTATATTTAATGAAAATCAAATAAAAAGTGCGAAAATATCGTGACTGCGTTCCTTTAATGATGCAAGCAATTGCAACTAATATGGTATCATAGCTTAATTTTACAATGCAACGCCTTTGTTCACATTTGGTACGTTGCACGAAGCACGAAGCGTAACTGGAGTGAAGACTGATATAAACAAAATATAGTTTAAAAACATCTAAACATAATCCAATGACACCAAACAACTAACAAAAATGACACCAGATCAAAGATACACATTGGCTGATAGGCACATCGACGAAGGGTTGCATACAAGAGAAAAAGACAGTGTCCGAAGCCCATAAAGTTTTTAGAGCGATATGACCATATGACACGTGGTTCTTGACACGTAAACTGGACAACTGCTTCCCACTATTATATACAAATTTCCCATTTTGTGGAACACAACAGAATGGAACACAATTCAAATGCATGTGAAGGTTGTTGTTGTTGTCCTTATACTTCTAAAAACCACGTACAATACCGCTCTAAACACCCCTTGGCCAAGTGCCAAATGGCAATAACTCAAATAGAAAATATTTGCTGCAGAAAACACACACAAAAAGGATATCGGGGGACCATTCATGGACATTGCGCATCTAAGCAATAAGACCCAGAAATCGATGCGACAGAGACACACCGAGAGAGTAGGGCATCTGAAGAGAAATAGACAGGGGCCCATATCAGAGAATAGTTAGAGAGCACGGCATCTGAAGACCGACAGACGTGTGGCCCATACCAAGCCCTACCATCCAGACGAGAATAAAAAGGGATTTTTTTATGGAAAGTAAAAAGTAAAAGAACCCGGGCAGAAACGGAATATTTAAGACATATTAATCCGGTTGCCAAAGTGAGAGAAATTTTGAGCCGCCGGTGAGCGGCACGATCGCGGGGTTTCCAAAGTGGAACGACCGCGCTGGATTTGTGCGCTGCGTCCTAGCGCCGTTTTGAACATTTCACTAGCGCGTACGGTGAGAAACTACTATTCATAGCGGCAGTTGATTATGTTTATGGTTCATAAATACGCCAGTCTATATAACGTGTGTGTATCATACACCTATATTGGTTGGGATTCATGCTTTGACAAAAGGACATCACTTCCACAATGTACAAGAATGTTTTGTAAGGTTCCCGTTAGGCTTCCTTAATACCTCATAATAACAACAAATAAACAATATACTAAAATGGGGTTGGTTGATTTGCAAGCGGGGAAGCTGTTACTCTGCATAAATCTCTCTTTTACAACGAAGCAATGGCGCAATCGCCGCACAAGAAATGTCACCGCAGAATCATGGGATTGACGAGTAGTGTGCCATTCCAGTGCTAATTGTAAGCAAAGTTTCCTTTGCCGCATCAATGTGCGAGCGGCTGCCCCTTAACTACCTTTTTGTATCCCAGATTCACGTGGAAGGTGCGTTTCAACTCTACCTACGTCGCAGCGCCCAATAGATTTCACCATGTATTAGCTGAACAATTCGTATTTCCCACAAAACATAACAAACAACCATCGTCCCAACTTTTTTTATTACAGCATTTTAACGCATTTGTACAATTTCACAAATCAAGAATAATCGTATCTCTCCACAACACTTAACTGTCCATGCGTCAGTAAACAAAGTAGAGAAATTGAGTCATTTCAGGAAGTTCAAGATCAGAATATGGTAAAACTATAATATCGATGTCAAACACACACAAATACTCCGGCCACGGTTACGGTACACATAGTCCTCCACCAAAGAACACTCAAATTGAAGCTAATATCTAGAGAACCAAATAGCACCGCAAACCATAACCCAGAGCTAAAAAAAGGGAAAGTCAGCACAGAACACTATGAGCATCTCGTACCAGGATTGGATCTATACCTGACAATGAATCGAATGCCACAAATATATAAAGTACTGGCAACCACCAAACTTTACACTGCAAAACCGGAATGGAAACTTCAACTAGGCACTACAAAGTAATACTGTGTATAAAATCTCCAGCTAGCTGCCGTGCATAATACAAGTTCATGGTAAACTACAAATTACAAAGGGGAATATGCAGGAACAGAAACATTTCATATAATTCAAAGTTATTAGATCTGAAGGTGGGTGGTGGTACGGTATACTAATCACCAAGAATACGGTACATGATATGGCCCTAGAAATCTGAAAAATGGACACTCATTCCGCGTGTTGTGTTGGAAGATAGAGAGGGGAGACGGGGAGAGGATAACAAATTTCACCAGCACAGCTTAACAGAGATATCTTTAACACCAGAGGTCGAGTTTCTTATTATTTTCTACAGGTAAAGAAAGCAAAATACAGGATAATTGTGGTGCCTGCAAGTATTACACAGATACACGAATCAGACAGAGTTGTACAATTGTTTGCCTGCCAATTATTTCTTCTTGTTCTGCTTGTTCTGTTGAGGAGGAGCATTTCTGGGCGGTGTGACCGGTCGGTTCGATCCCACACCTCCAGTGTAGCTCATCGCGAACTTCTTCTTGTCGGCTGGTTTCAAAATCTAAATTAAAGCTATTTAAGGTAATAAGCTAATAATGTACTAATGTAATGGATGAATATTAATGAAACTAAATTATACACAAAACAATTGACAAATTAAAGCGACAAGGTAATAAGCCAATACCACACCCATATCATGGGTGAATATGAATGAAACTAAATTATACAAAATAACTGATCTGATGATCGGATTTTCAATACGATTTGCGATTCACAACTTTTTTTTTATCTACCTGTTGCGACTGTATCACCATGCAGCGAACGTATTACTTTAATATTCTTTTTACGGCCTTACACTGCTACTTGTTCTAGAATCGTGCTCAATAATAAAAAAAGAACATTTCGGCACAATCACATCAAAGAACTATAACGATAATCTAGATAAGCAAAAATACAAAACCATAAAAAAAGAGAAAAGAGCAAGTCCCAAAGTGGCATACCTGGAATGAGCACATGAGGGTTTCATCAACCGTCATCATTGATCCCGCATTGTCAAATTCACCACAGTAGTTGGGTGCGGAGAACAGGGTGACAAGTTGACGCTTCGCAAAGAACTCGTAGCCATCTTCGACCACCTAAAACAACGTGTTAGCAATGAGAAATAATGAAAAAAAATTATCTGCGCATACTGTATTTGTATTTACGTAATTTAAGTTTATCTGCAGAGATAGCGCAGATGAATGATTGTTGTTAATGTCTAGTATCACACTATTTTGCTGAGTAGTTGTGTGCAAGGAATAAGGAATTTCGTACAGTACGAGAGGAACTTCATGGAATTGCCTCCTTTCCTTACATACTTGATTCTTAGCGTAACTTACGTTTAAAATGTTCAATGACACAAACTATGCATGCACCAACGGATTAAAAAATCGTCCGAAGGAATTCATGTGTTCAACATAACGAATCGAAACAAAATCCAACCTGGTGGGCCCTGCAGATCAGATCGAGATCGTGTTTGTGCAAGAACTTGGCAACAACTTCGGGACCGAAAGTGAAGGAGACACCACGGTCATTCTCACCCCATCCTGTCACATCCTTGTCAGGATCAGACCTAAATGCGAGAAACCCTAATAAGTTGGACAAACCAATAAATAAATCACAGCAGGCTATAAATCTATGCGTAAAATTACGCATCAACCATCTCCGGATTGGCTTTGACCATCTCCGGAGGCAAATGCAAATGTACATATAGATTTGGGTGAAACGTATCAGTGGTAATTTACGGTTCGACTCTCAACTAAGCGACCATCTCCGAAATTACGCATGGGAATTATAGCCTGAATCACAGAACCAAACAAGAATTATTGCTTCGCGCAGACTTAACACACGTAATATTAACACACGTAGAAAAAAAACGCTGTTCATTATACAAGATCAAGGAGAAATATGAAACATGTCCTTACACAGTTAAGGTTAAGGAATTGTTAGTGAAGAAAAAATACTAATCAATCAAATGTGAAATTACACAAAATAATAGAATTAATAGAATGAATCGTACCATAATAGGTCGCAGAGGAGTCCTTGATCTGGAACGTCGGTCGGACGCATGATTCGACGAATCTGTTCCATGCTCTATAAAAAAATGCGTAAGAAAGGAGAATACTTTCTGCCTAATAATCAACCATTTTAGTGATGGGTGGAGCCTTAGTGGTATTTCTTTTGCCAGTTACTCTTTATTGTGGACGTGGACAGTCGAACATGTTTCGAAAAGATACAGAACAAACACATATAAAAAGGAAAAAAATCCAGGCTTCCAGGTTTCTACAAAGTGGTGTCCATCTTCGACAGATTGACAGATACATTTAAACAAAAAAAGATTGCAAGAAACAAAAGCAAACCTGAAGATCGGGGGAGAGTCCTCCGTGGCAACAGAATATCTTCTCATCGATTATTGCGGCTACAGGGAGGCAGTTGAAGCAATCGGTGAATGTTTTCCATAACTTGATGTTATACCGTCGTTTGCCTAAATTAGTATACCAGATGAAAGTTGTACTCATAAATGCGCAATCCGCAACTGACTAGTTTCAGAAACATAGTTTATCAAAATTATCAGTAACATGTTATATTCATAAATTATATTAGAGACTGTGCAGATGATGGAGTCAACAGTAAATACGTAAATAGTAACTAGACAATTAATTTCGAGGTGGGCAGTAGTCCGACAGTAATTTTACGCAACCTTTATGTCCAGACTAAAATAAGTTTCCCGTTAATTGTTTTCTACAGAAAGGCAAAACTACAAAAAAAAACCCACATTCATCGTAGAACCCGTAGATTCTGTTAATTGAAGCGCACTCGTGATTTCCTCTGAGAAGGAAGAAGTTCTCCGGATATTTTATCTTGTAGGCCAACAACAAACAGATTGTTTCCAAGGACTGCTTTCCTGTAAAATACATGAAGATGATATTCGCTTTTCACGGCGTTTAATACACAATTTCTTGGTATATAATGGGGTTTCCATGTATGCGATTCGCACTTGCAAAAATGACAAACGCCTGTCCATGTTCGAAAAAGTGTAAATTACAAGATCCCGCAGCGATTTTAGATCTAGTATGGATCTATTTCAAAATAGCACGGGTCTGATGCGGTACTGTTCCAAACTGGGGCATTTTCTCTGCAGGAACATGCCAAATGTGCGATTCGCATGGGTTATGACTTGAACATGGACAGCGGTTTGTCATTTTCGCAAGTGCGAATAGCATACATGGAAACCCCATACGATTACAAATAGCATAAAACACAAACTATTAACTATTTGGGCAAAATCGGCAAAATTCCATGCAGGCTATAAATCTATGCGTAAAATTACGCATCAACCATCTCCGGATTGGCTTTGACCATCTCCGGAGGCAAATGCAAATATATAGATTTCGATGAAACGTATCAGTGGTAATTTACATTGACTCTCAACTAAACGACCATCTCCGAAATTACGCATGGAAATTATAGCCTGATTCCATGTAATGTATGAATAAAGTAGTTTGTATATTTAAAAAAAGACGAACCTCTATCAACGTAGTCTCCAAGAAAGAGGTAGTTTGACTCTGGAGGAAATCCACCGTACTCAAACAGTCTCAAGAGGTCATAGTACTGGCCATGAACATCACCTATAATAATAGAATAAATATATTGAGCTCAAATAACGACTTTGCAATAAAAGTTAGCCGTACAATGTTTGCAAACATCCTAGCGGACATGCTCTTTCCATAAAACATTAAAGCATACGGAAACAAAGTGCACTATCGAGAAAGCATGAATAAACATAAAGCTACGGCTACAGTAGCTTTGCTACACAAACCCCAAAATAAATATGTTAATGAAAATCGACATACCGCAAATCTTTAATGGAGCTTCCAACTCCAGCAGAATCGGTTGTGAAAGGAAAATTTCACGGGATTTTATGCAAAGGCCTTTGATTTCATTCTCGGTTAGCTGAACGTTCTTTCCTGGCTTCGATCCTCTTACTAAAACAACTAACTTTAATCCCAGAGCATTCAAGGCTGTACAATTCAAAAACTAATTAAAGTATAACAGTAACCAATAGGACACGCTCAAGCCTTGACTATTTCGATGCGATGATACCACTACACTACAGAATACCACACCAAAAAATCTTCAAAAGATGCGGGACGCAATAATTGAAAAACAAACCTTCCAAGAGTCGGGAAATGATGTTGTCAAGGTTCAGCTTATCGGTGTCGGCCATTTCTCAGTGTCGCAGGGGATGGAATTCGCGTGACACCGATTTCAGCCACCCAACTGAAAAGTGTATGCACTTAGAGAATGAAAATGGGTGTCGGTGGGTGTGAGAGTTACTTCACAACAGAGGGGAGCACAACGTTTCTTAAGAGATGCACAGTCATTTTATTGGGTTTTCAAAAGACTTAGTTGGACGTAATTGCCATTAGTGATGCAAGAAGTGCATGGCGCAGGCAACCCAGTTCCCTGGCGAATTCAGTAAGTGTAGCTTTCCGCACCGGACAAACGCGAACCGCTTCCTCGGAGCGGCACCTGCTGTATTCGTCAGCATGGGCGCGTTCGGGATTGACCGAAAAGAAAGTCTCTGCTGGTCTGGTACCTCTGACACCAGCAGCTATTTCAGTTCTGAAACATTTCTTTTCGTCCATCCCGAACGACATTTTTTTTTCTTTTCTTTCTTTTCGCAATCCCGAACGCGCCCTATGAGTCGACAGAATTTGGATATAACGTTTCGAACCATCACCGCTTGTTTTCGATGCACCTTCGCGCGAAGTGCCGTGGGACACATTGCGCAATGTAAGTGACAAACCGGAAGCACACTCGGTGCGAAATTGGTGTATTTGGCTAGTGAACATAACTAACAACATAAATAATAACTCTTATTTGATAAAAACGATGAAAAACGAATCCGAGGCTGCACGCGACGTGACCGCAACGCAATCAGCGAATCGTTTTGTCCCACAACGAATATTCAAAGTTGTGGTGTACGGTAGTCCGCCCGCTGATCAGCTGATCGGCATGATTTTTTTTTGTTCGAAGAAAAAGAACGGAACATGAACATATGATGAAAGAAAAGCGGTTCGAAACTTTGTTTGTTTGGCTTGTGGGGCGCGTTTGTTGGCGGTAATTGTGTAATATGATTTCTCTCTCGGCCTTTGTTGCCTGGCCTGTGTTCTCCAATTCCGATGTGCCGGGGGAGAAGTGCACTTACTGAATAGTCATACTTCTGGCTAACTGAGGCATTCTAATAACTGATGTTATAGTTGGCGTTTACCGTTTGGGATATGTGCGGAACCCGTGAGCTTTATTCCATCCGTCACGTCATCTTTGTGTTCTCACTGAGGGATGTACTTTTCGTTGTTGTATTGTTCGTTTTCTTTATTGATCACTTGATCTTCCGGCAACGCATGGCCATGATGTCTCGTAACTCTTCTCTAACTTTCTCTTTGATAATACCCCCTGAGCTCTATCTTCTTTTAACAACTTCCTGAAGTTTTTTTCATCCTCATCTTGCTATTCGTAAATTACTATTCTTCTTTTCTGCATGCTTAAACAAAAATGTATTGTTTTAGATAGAGGTCTATGCAGCAAGGCGGTATTTCAGCCGCCGATATGACCTCCAAAAAGAAAAAGAGATCCCAGCAGGCTGCGGTTCATCCTGTACAACAGGTAGTGTTTATGATATTACAATGGTTGTTGGACCCTGTTCAGTGTTCATATTCACATTTGCTTCCAGTGCTGTGATATACCCGTTTACGTGATAAGGTGTCCGAACCACAAAGGCGTGGTGTGTAGTATTCTTGCGCAAGATTAGATAACATTTTTTTTTGTGTCAATTATTTCTGAACATTGTATTGGGGCTATTCGTTCATTCAGTCGGTTTTACATTTTTTGTTGCATAGTGTTCCATGGTTCCATCTTTCGTTTTGTCAGTACATCATCTCTGAATGTGAAGCACATTTCGGTATTTGTATTTGAGTGAACCGTGGCTAATAAACCTCCCTTGACATCCTACACTCTCGATTTATGTCCTGGTAATATGTACTATGTACCATCCTGTGGTAATTGTTATTGCGAATTCCCTTCAGTACATTCGTACACTGTTTCCAATTTTAGGTACAACCACAACCGCAGATGAAGGAGACAATTCCTGACGTAGAAGAGGAAGACTTGCCGAAAGTTGAAGTTCCCACGCAGGATACGCTGACGGAAATTAGTCTGCTTGATGTACGCGGTCGTTTCAAACCACATTTCATGGAGGCTATTAGAACAGTTCTGCGGCTTCAAGTTCTGCGGCTCTTTGCGCATTTCTCCTCTGTTCCGATATCCATGTCTCTCTTTTTGCGTGTGTATTCAACGTAAAACTCCGCATCGTCGTCGCGCACAAAAAGAGTCAGTCGCAGGGGTAGATGCACCCGCCCCTGCGCGGCACCCTCTTGGGGGCACTTGGAGTGCGCGTGTGCGCGAAGACCACATGGAAAAGGAACACATGTGACACACCCTGGGTTACGCCTGGGCCTCTTTTTGTGTGCGAGTGCGCGGCGTGACGCGGAGTTTCATGTGTGTTAGAAATCAGTTGTTTCGCCGTGTGAGCGCTTTCCACTAACTAATTGCAAGACGAAATCGATAAATTGAAATCTGCAAGCAAGTCTAACTCTAATGATTGTAAAACGCAAACTATGTTAACGCTTAGTGATAACAAAGGATAAAAAGAAAAGAGTGGATATAAAATGAATGGACTGTTCAGGATTCGGAATGTATGCCAACTGGATCTCTTCCTGTCGCACCCACCCCTGCCTTGGCTCCTCCGCGACCAGTGAAATCAGCTTCCGCGTCTAGTTTACCCATTTCCCCTGCGGCAGCTCTAGTTCCGCAGTACATTAAAGGACTCGTTGCCAAACCACAACCCGTGCCGTGAGTTTTTTTGTTTGTCAATAAAATATATCTTGGAAACACTGATAAACAAAGGTTATGGTTAGACTTTTTTTTAGAATAGCTTGTAGAATTCTAGAAATAGCTAGCGAAGCAATTGGTAGAACCACTCTCTGTATTTTGCTTTAAATGATATATTATCTTTCAGAACAGCGAACGTAGTGAGTTCCGTTGTTGACTTCGTCCATGAGGTTTTACCTTACGGACACCAACAACCACCTTCTCAACAGCCTGAATTGATTGAATGGGTGGATATACAGTCGGTACAGAAAGGTGGGAAACATTTACCTATTTATCCCTGAACCTCCGTATGTGTAATGTAAATAATGTTTTTCATATAAAAGTATGGATCAATCAGCGTAAGTCCGAGCCTCACAAGTTTCTATTAGCGAGTCCAGTGTAACCGGTATACCGTATACGTCGCGTCGCTGGTCGAATTATGAAAAGCGCAACCCCTTTTGGCAACCCTGTTTTACTGCCACAGTGAATCTCTCATATCTTTTCTTACAGCTGGTGACGATTCAAAGAAAATGGACGTTTTAATCCTTGGAATGGCGCGTGGATACCAAATATGGACTATAATGGTATGTGTTCTGAAAATTCTTTGTTGAAGTCATTCCTTTTTTTTTTACCAGTTTTCGGGAAACCGTGTTCCGTAATATAATGCAGTCTAATGGTACCTTCGTAATGGTAGAGTTCCGTAATGGTAGCCCTGCTTTCATTCTGTCATTGCACTTATATTATTTAATTTAACAGTGTTTTATTTTCCTGCTTTATTCACTTAGGGCGCTTCGTCAAGTCATTAATCGTCATGTAGTTTTTGCTTTCGAGAATTACAAGGCATGAAGGCATGTCGTGCGTTCCTGGACCCTATATAAAAAGAGTATTCACGTTAATTTTTATTTTAAATGGTTCAGGATTATACTTTAGGAAAACGGGGATTGCGAAGAAGTTCTTAGTTACCGCAAGGGACCGATTCGTGTTGGAAAGGTGCTGCCAACTCCTCCCGAGGCGAATAGCTCCGGAGTAGTCGATAGGTGAGTAAAGGAGGAGCTGTTGGATTAAATGCGTAAAATTTGCATGTATTATTTTGATTGCATTATGACTCGACTCATTACTTATGCTTGTGAACACATTTTTTTATTTATTTATTAAATACACCAAAAGGTGTGCATCCGAGGATGAAAGTTAAAAACGAACATACAAACGGAAACAGATGACTGATTTGATTAGCAATGAGATTTGACATTCTGCATTTGGAATATTGTTGCAAAGGAATAAAGCCAGCATTTTTGTTTGAGCAAACCTTGAATCAATCCCTTTAGCAAATAATGTGGTATTTCCATGTTACCTTAAAAAATGAGCCACATTCACGAACAATGTTTAAGAAATAAGTAGACATACTACCTTATTGGGACCTAGAAATAAATGTTAAAAACTAGACAACAGAAAGTTAAACCCTAGCACCGTGAATACCCTCCACCCGCAGGAAACCGAATGCGCTACACTGAAATACCACTGAACCGCAAATGGTTGTTTTTGAGTGGTTAATCCACTGGGCTTAATTACAAGGTTTTCTAAACTAACCGATAGCTGGGTAACTGATAACTGAGTAGTTGGCAACTGGGTAATATGCACTGCGTGTCAATATTGAATACTGCAAATAATCTCTGAGGAAAAAAAAACGAAAAAGAAACGATACAATTGTCAATAGATTTTAGATATTTTATCCATCGTCCATGGGCATGTCGTCGATCTTTAATTCATCTAGAACAATATTCATTCTACAGCTGGAAGTTGTATCTGAAGAGAAACAAATTATTGAATATGCTGAAAATTGAATTCCCGGAAATTTTCTGTAATGTCAGTGATATCAAGGTTGGCAATTATGTCTGCCAAATTAGTATTTTGGGCTAACATTCTCTTGAGAGACATGGAATTTTGAATACGCAAAACGTTGTCAGGAAGTTTATTAATCTTTGCTTCTTTGCTTGCTTTCTTTGCTTTATCTTTGCTTTACATCCTTTCGTCGTGTTTTTTGTCATTTGAGGGATAGAACATCTACCCCTGAAAGGGACAGGCCCATCAAAGTAAACCTATATTTACGATACGTCCATAGTGACTATCAAGCATTTTTATTACAATATATGCAAACTAAATTTCACATTTATTTGCCATGGGGAACTTTTTTCCGATGCGCTCAGATCAAATGTATACCGTAAAGCCGCAAATATCCTTGTCGTCAATGCAAATTTATCGTGAAATTATAATGCGATTAAAATTTGCATATATAGCTTTGAAATCTGCAGTTTTATGGTATACATATGCGTGGAGCGCATTGGAAAAAAGTTGTCTAGGGCGAATAATGGTGAAATTTAGTTTGTATATATTGTAATAAAAATGCTTGATAGTCATTATGAACGTATCGTAAATATAGGTTTATTTTGATGGGCCTGTCCCTTGAAGGGGCTCTCTCTGTCGCTGTCCCCGTGACCTGTGACCGTTAAAGTTATTACTTTACGATAACGATTAATTATAACGATTATAAAATTAAATAATTTTCAGATTCGCCGACTGTCGACCTCTCATTGCTCTAGTGGATTCATCATTCAGTCAGCCGGAAAAGCAATTCTGTACGGCAATGTTCTTATCACTGTTTAGTGGAATGGTTGGTTTTCCTTGCATATATTCCATGTTATAAATTTCTCTGTTTCTCTCTCTCTCTCTCTCTTCCTGTGTGTGTCTCTCTCTGTGTCTCTTTATCTCTTTCTTTCTTTATATGTTTACATTTATATATGCTGAATTCCCGTATTTTATTCCTTGTTCAGTGTTGCTACCATTAAAGGGATGGGTTCACTAGAAAATCACCTTTGTACAATCAAACTAAAGAATAAAAACAAGGTGATTTTCTAGTGAACCCATCCCTTTAAATCGCATTTGTGTAAGTAACGTGTAGCATTTGATGCCGTACGTTCTCTGTCTATTCTTTTTTTATCTTTTGAGGACAGAGACATAATGGCGGATGCCATAGTACAACTAGCCCACGCATACTTCAAAATACTTGTATTTTAGGAGGTTCACAGATTATCTATGGAGGAACCTGTGACGGCACTACATACGTCTACAAGGTATGTTTGTGTCTGAAATTAAGATGGCACTGATTATACATAAATGCTTGATATACATGAGCTTGCGGTTGTTGTGTCCTGTTACCTGTTAGTTGATGAGAATTGGAGTTTTACATTTACCGGCTCTCGGTTTTCAGGTACTTATTGATCAACTGTAACATTCGAGTTGTCGTTTGCGATGCCTATACGCTGCAGGAAAAGAAATCCGTCGAGGTAGTTGGAGCACTTACTTTTAGTGACAGGGATTTTTTTAGTTGTGATGTGTAAAAAAAATACCTAGACAAATAGTCTATGCGAGTTTTTTGTAAAGGCCAGGGCATAAACCTCGCCGGTGAGTCCGGAGGTGGTTCGCGAAATTTTATCTGTTTGTGATACATTTCTAATAAATTCCTCGTACCACCTCCGGGCTTCCCATACCTTCTATGCTAATTCCGGAGGTGGTTCAGCCATGAGCCCTCTAAATTTATGCAATATTCTAATTCCGGTGGTGGTTCGCCGGTGAGCTCGTTAGCGGTCTTAGGCTATGGTAAAGGCTCGAATAGTTGAGACTTGAAGGGGTAAAGGGATTCAGATATCCATACTCCTTTTAACATTTAAATGATTTAAATATATTAATTGTTTTGTTTAGTTGCGACCTTCTCCAGAGGGTATAACACCTGTGTCGATCTGTGGTTCGTTTCTGGCGTATCCCGATTCAAAAGTAGGTATTCGTTTCATCGTTGATTGAACGAGCCCGTTTTTGTCATTCCATCATTTGTAAACTTACACTAAATTAAATATTAAATAAATCCATTTCTTTCTGTAACTGTACGGTACGTAAATTATGCAAGTAACTAGATTGACTAGCGTCTATCTTCTCGATCGCTTATGATACAACGGGCAGTTTTTGAAACGTAACCAGGACAGATGCATTCCCAATTCCCATTCCCGTGTGTTGTATGCAAATGAAATAATTGGACAATTAGACTTGAAAATTGCGCACGCGCATTTATTCGCTTGCACTATACGAGAATGGAGCGTCCAGCATACGTATCATAACCGGCTGTTATGTGGCGCTAATTGTTTTCTTTCATTTTCAGTTGCGTGAGGAGTTTCGTAGCTGTGGCGGGGCCGACGATCCCAGTGATTTGAGCTCACAAGGATACGCAGAACAGATCATCGGTGTAGCTAAGGTATATAATATAGTTAGAGCTTTTTTGTGTTTTAGACATTTATAAAATTAATAAAACTTATTCGGCTAATGACTATATTTAAATATCTACAGGTGTGGACTCGATCGATGGCTGGTGTGGCTGCCGGTGTCCAGTCCCGAAGCGAATGTAAGGGAGTAGTTACTGTGGCTCATTTGGACAGCTACAGTAAAACTGAGGTATATTCGTTTCTTTTTTTTTCAGCAAACAACAATGAATGTCTTCGACAATGGATGGTTTGATCTCTCGTAAGCAATTTTCGCATGCGTTTTCTTCTACAATATGTTAATAGGAATGTCGGACCGGGCATGTATTTGAAACGCGGGATGGAACGCACACATGGTTCAATTCTCTGCTGAGTATGAATCTAACCCTTTTTTTTTTTTAACTATTTTCTCTTGTATATCCTTAGTGATGTATTCACTTTCACTTCTTCATTATTCATTGCAGGAGGAGTGGATTCGTGTGCACTGGGCTGCACACTCGGAGCCAGTCGCCTTTATGATGTTCTCCCCCGATGGACGTCTCTTGTTGACTGCAGATACGACTGGATGCCAGTTCAGGCTCTTCTTGCTCCTGCCCCATGCGACCACGTCCAAGCTAGCCGCCGTACAACATCTCTACGTGCTCTCACGCGGAAACACACCGGCTAAGGTGAGAATTATTGTCGTGGGTCGCCGGTTATCTGCTAAGGATTTTTGAAGCATTTTTCCTTTGCCTGTTTGTATTTGTAGCCTCGCTGCCTCGCACTTGCGTTTGAATCTTTAACTCTTGAAGAAATACCAGTGCAAGTTGAATCATGATCGTAGCTCGCAGTAACAATATTAGCAAGTGGTACTGATTTCGAAGGGAGGTCTCCGGTCCGGGTCGTGAACCAAACAATTTTCTGCTTTCTTGATTATTAGTCCTTTGGCAAGCATCAAAGCAACTAAGCATGATCTTCTTATTGTTCAATTCAGGTATTGACCGGTTGTTTCGCTGAGGACAGTCGGTGGGTGTGCATGGCCACAAACCACGGCACAGTTCATGTGTTTGCCATATGTCCCTATGGTATGTTCCCTTTCTCTATGCTTGATGAATTGTTGTCGATGTAGGTCGAAGGATCTCCGTTTATATAGCTACTAAGAAAGGCGGTTTGTAAATCATGCGATGTAATAGATAACAATAATGAGATGGTCAGCTTAGCGTATTGTTAGAAGTGTAAAGACCGCAAACCGGAATTGGGAATATTATAAAGAAATTTTTCGTATCTCTGGCGTTCTGTGTAGTTATGCTTTGCGCTGCATTTTGTCCAGAGTACTAAAAGGTTGTTCATGATAGGGTTTTGCTCGAAACTCACTTCATGATAGGGTTTTGCAAAAAGTTGTCAATATCTGATGTTATAGGTGGTCCACCTACAAGCCGTACCCATAATGGTGTGTTCAAAAACCAGCAGTCCAAGTTCACCAGGACTGCGGGTCTGTCGGAGAGCGAGCACTTATCTGGATTGGAACACAGACAGAGGAGACAGTCTGGAGCGGCCTCCATGTATCGGTTGGTCTTTTACTGGAGTGGAATGTGAATAGAAGTAGATTAGAAGTTAAATGTGCTCTTGGGATCTTGGTGGTCTTGCTGTAACACAACAGACACGTAGTCAGAGTAGGCAAATTTCTTGTTGACATTCTTTAATAATTGTATATCTTCTCAGTGAGCATCCCTCCCTGCAACGGCCCATCCTGGCACGAACGAGTGGAAATCCCCGTGTTGGTCCGTTCCCCCCGCCTCTACTGCTTAATGCGGTCAAAAAGATAAGGGTTAGTTTTTTTGTGCAGAACAGGGTTGGATGGGTAGGAGTAGGCCACACGACTCTCAATCCAAATCCAGACGTTTGGGGTTCGATCGCGGCTGGGCGTGCGAGATCGTTATTACTTCCTGTTTTCGTTTTCCTCTGCCTCGTCTATTGACTGCGGCGGTGAAGGAGACGGGTTAGTTTCCGGTGCCCGGTGCCTATGTGTCGGTTTCTGAAGCCTGCATCTGCCTTTTTATTTGCCAAGTCGAATTGGGTTAAAGTGCTTTTGAGTAATTTGGGTTGGCGAGACAGTGTTGGTTTTGAGTAACATTGTCGATTACATTACAGGAAGGCAATTTCTCGAACAATTTGTCTTCTTGGGCCGCGGATTTGGCAGCCGGCGTTTCTTCGGGAAAGCGAAGATTTGAGGGACCAAAGATGGCGTTGTCGTTTGCGTCGCGGCCTGTCAAAGATTCGCAGGTTAGCTTTGTCGTGGGTAGAATACTGTCTTAATCCGTATGGTGGAAGGGCAACATACTGAAGTGTTTCATGCTTCACGTAAATCCGCTGTTTTTAATTTCTAGTAATAATAGTAGTTCCATCTTCAGAAGTACACTTTGAACTTGAAGTATGAAAATCCGATCGCTTGTCATCAAAATGTGCTCATTCAGGGAACAAGTGTGTTGGTGCTACGCGCGAACGGAGTGTTGTGTGAGTATGCCCTACGTCCAGGCGTTGGTCAGGCTACTGATGAAGCGGTACGGGTGGATGTGATACCTGAAGCCAGCTGGACGTTGTATCGGTGAATATCAATATCAGTGTATATTATTTTTATTATATAAATGAAAAGAGTTTGAAGGTTTGGATGTCCGCAACAGCTCTTTAATCACGTTTTCGGCAATACACAATGGAAGTGAAACATACAAAAATTATTGCCTCCTCATGTGGGAGTGGGCATCAGGCAGGGCGTTCGAACCCTCGACCTCTCGCTTTATAGTCAAGCGCTCTGCCTGCTGCGCCTTGGAAACACATAGTAGAAGGTCGATTCATCCAGCCGGAGAAGAGTCCGTAGGATCTTCATCCGGTTCTCTCTCTCTTCATCTCTCGTCCCCTTTATGTTGCGTTTAAATATACGTAAGTGCTTCGCTTTCTAGAACCATAAACACTCATGATCCGCCCGCGCAACAGAATGGCCCGTTGACGAAATGGCTGCGTCCGAGTGTTGACCAGCCGACGGGTCGCATACGCACGGAAAGCAATCGACGCGGAGAATGGGAACATCAGGTTGGTGTTTTTTTTTAAAGGATGTTAATTTATTAATATTTTATTTGAAGTTGCCTGAGCCTGGGCATAAACGAAATCATGTATATGCAAACTTGGGTGAGTTTAGAGGGTCGAGGACCGGATCGTACATAAAACTCTCCATAAGCGCGACTCACTTTGTTAATTAGTTAATTAGACATTGTCCGTTTGTGAAAACGCATGGAAATTCTGCCCTGACGATTTGCCTTCGGTCGTGAGCGTGAACTTCGGATGCAGCCCCATTTCCTATTCGAACCATCGACTGGCTACGTCTGGACTTGTCATTGTGTTCATTTTATAATATTGATGGCCAGTCGTTCGAAGAGCCCTACGGGCTCTCCTCCGACTGGAGGAATCGGCCTTCGGCCGATTGTTACACACTGTTCAAAAAAAAACTTTCATTTACGTTTATGTGGAAACGTATAATTTGGTTCTGGACAGCGTTTTTGCAAATCATGCAAATTTGCTATCGCACTTCTCTTCTCCTATAATATCTCCTATAATATCCTCGACATATAAGAAGCTAGCATAGCGCAACAGGTAGAGCGTTGGACTGTGAATCGAGAGATTATGTGCTGCTGTGGGTTCGAATCCCGCGAGCGGCAAAGATTTTGTATGTTCTCTTTCGATTATGAATAGAAATTTTCTTTATGAAAGGACCAGCCGTTCGAAGAGCCCTACGGGCTCTTCTCCGACTGGAGGAATCGGCCTTCGGCCGATTGCTACCCTATTTAAAAGAATTTCTTCAAACGTAAAAAAATGTTAATGTTAATTTACGTTTATGCGGAAACGTATAATAGTTGTGGACTTCATGCAAATTTGCCATTGCAATTGCTCTTCTATCTCCTATAAGATCCTCCTCCCATAAGCTAGCATAGCTCAACAGGTAGAGCGTTGGACTGTGAATCGAGAGATTGTGGGCTGCTGCGGGTTCGAATCCCGCCAGCGGCAATAATTTTGAATGCTCTTTCGATCGAAGAATTTTCTTTATGAAGGGATTTCGTTGTGCACATAAAAACAAACCCGTGACAAACTCTTCTCCTTTATATAATAAGATTTCGTTATGTTCACACAAACAAAAAAAGTAAACTCTTCTCCTTTATATAATAAGAAATTGATGATTACTCCAGGTGGAAGATCTGTGCACGTATTCGGCGCCCGCAAGACGTTTGTGGCTAGGACCACAATTTGCATTATTTGGTCGGGATAAATTGCAAGGCATTGTTCAGGTTTGTCAAAATTCTTCAGTTTTCTTCTTCTGTGAATTTTGTTTTCAGTATTTTTGTCGTTTGAGGTTTGAGGCGGAGGCCTGAACTGAGCTCTAGTCGTATATGTTCTTGTTTCATTGAGGCGCCTTAATGTTAGACAGTGTTATATGGTAAACGCGCGAAGCTACCTGCCTAGTTTGGCTGGTCGTTCGTGTGCCGTTTTCTATCCGATCATTAGCCCCCCCCCGTGTTCCATCTTATAGCGAAATACTTGCATGTATTCAATGTTCAGATCTCGCAGTCGCATTCGGACTCTAGTCAGCGTGTGCCTGTGGTGCTCGGCGACGGTTACGGGAACATGCCTAGCGCGGAACTTCGTAGTGGAGGAGTTTATGAGAATTCTGAAGCGGGCGAGGGTGACGGCGAAATAGCCCGGAGCATTGCGGCCGCAATTATGGAGATTGACCAGCCAGGGAGGAGGGAGCCAGAGGTGAGCACTCGTTATTTCCACTTTATTTATTGATGTTTATGGTTTGCCGGTTCACCCCGCCGCCCCCGCGATGGGTTGCCTTTTATAGAAAGTGCGTTTGGTAGTCTCATGCCTAAAGGTATTCCTTTCGAGATGTACTATCGGGTAGTGCGCAAAGCTATTAGCTATTAATATAAGTTATTTTCATTTCCTTTCTAAGTACTTTCCAAATCCAGTTCGAGCTTTTCTTGTGAACCTTATGGACCTTATTACTTTCTTACGGACTTGTGGAGCTTAAGATTTCTTATCTAAATCTAGCTATCTGTTTGTTGTTTTCTTTTTTTTGTCGCTGAACTTTGGTGTGGCTTGTTTTGAGGCGGAAAACTCTGAAGATCTTTTCTTTGCAATGGATGACGAGTGATTCTCTTCCTTCCTTCTTCTGCCTGTGCTTCTTTCGCGCAAATACTTCGGACTAGAATCTAGGTACAACCCGGCTTGACCAGACCATAGAACTTACTAATCGCTTTTGACTTATAGTATTCGTTGATGAAACGATCTGGTTTGATGTTAAAATCCGCGTGTCCTGTGTGTGTGTGTGTGTGTGTGTGTGTGTGTGTGTGTGTGTGTGTGTGGGCGTGTGTATGTATGTGGGCTTGTGTTCGTGTTTAATGTCACTTAATCAGAAATGTCTCTTTGTCTTGCTTTGCTTATGCCCTGCATCTTTGTTTGTCTTGTAGGAATTCTCCTACCAGGGGTATAGATTGGTGCGTGAAAACACGCACGAACCACCTCCGGATTGGTTTTGACCACCTCCGGAAGCAATTTCAAATTAATATATTTGACCGAAACATGGTGTTTTATTAAAACGGTCTATCACTAAGCTAAAGGAACCACCTCCATTTACGCACGGAATTTATACCTGCTCTGGTATATTTATGTTTAGTGCATCCGAACTAAGAAGTATCAAATACGTCATATTTGTGTTTTTGTCTGCTTTACTATCCGTGAGAATTGAGAATAGGGAGTTTTCTGCTTGTTTTATTCAATTCTCTAAATTCACGTGTTGTCCCTGTTACACATATATCTGAGAGTCTGAGATACGTCACTGCAAGTTGCTCTCCTCCCGTTTCGCACTAAACCCATTGTTGACGGTAATTGATTGTTTTAACGATTATAATATAGTATTGATTTATTGATTTTTCAGACGAGCTCCTCTTCTGACGAATTCTATTATGATTCGCCGGAGCAGAAAGAAGATAGCGCCACTTTCGACGAGCTATCATGAATGCCCTACTGGTGACGTCATAGAAGCTCTTTGTAGTTTGTAGTCCCCGGTTTCTCGGTATGTATCTATATGTAGTATGTATGTGTGTATAGTTTTTTTCTTGGTTTATCGTTTGCACTTACCCATTACCTTTTTCCATAGTGGGCCTTAGCCGAACGTCTCAGAGTGTATTATATACTGCGTGTCTTTTACTTTTATTGCACCAATGTGTTTTTTTAGTTTTATATTGCGCCGGTGTGAATTAGGCTTCTAATGTGACGATTAAGTTTTGATATATTTTTATGGATTTTTTTTTGTATTTAGCGCTGAGCGTTTTTTCACACTAAATCAGGTTTTACATGTTGATATATTGGTTGTTTGCTACATTTTCTAAGTCGCGTTATTCTTATTAGAGAGGCGGTCCACTTCAGTTCGTTCTAATATTCGTATGTAAATATTTATAAGTTTGCATATTATCTATGAAAATGCTTCCGTAAGCGAAGGCTTAATGTTGAAGCACAAAAATATCTTTAATTTGGGGGTGTTTTATAGGGTATGTACATTCGCTTTTATGTTATGTAATTCGGCTTGATTTCCCCCCTCTAAATTTACAAAAAAAAAGTCAAAAACATTTTTTAGACCTCTATCCTAGCTACTATGTATGTTTTTCTTACTGTCAATAGAATTCGTGTGGAGATTCGTATTATCTATTCAGATTCTGATTTATCTATTGTATTTTACTTAAACTAACCGAGTGTCCTTTTTTATTGTTCTATCTTTTTTTACTAGGATTCAGTTCCGCATTGCTGTGAATGTCCAGCAAAGCGTCTATGATTTTATGTATTATGTATGGCTCAGTTTGACTGTCCCCAAGTATTTTCCGTGAAACTCCCAGCTCTTATCCGCTCGTAGTTTTCAGAGGCCATATTCACCGCTCCCAATCCCTCGGGGCAATATTCCCTGGGGATAGAAAATAGCATTATAATTTGAGACACGCAGAGAAAATACGGGGTATTCCACCCTAGGGACTTGAATGGTGAATGTGGCCTCTGGAATGTATAGAAGGCGTATAATTAGTATCTAATCACAATATAGCCGGCTTCTTTTCCTGAGTCTATATTATTCGCTAGCAACTGAATTAGCTAGATGTCTAAGAAGACGCGACGCTGGTTCGTTGCCTGGATTTCTGTAGCATGATTTTGTCGTATACACAATGTTTTGGAATTATGTATTGAGAATACCAATGTGAGTATATTCCCAGTGGGAGTCATAATACACTGTGTATACGACTAGGCATTATGTGAACCATTTCCTTTGTGCTGTATGCTGAGTAACTATTGTATTTGCCAATTGTGGTGTGATTTTATATCCGACGAATGTCTATGGTATCACTTGTTTATTGTGTATATTCTTGTCATTTTATGGATGGAATAAAGTCTTTCTAGGAGAGGAGACTCGGAGATTTGGTTTCTTTTTGTTTGTGCCCACGTGGATGTCGTGATTGTGGAATATATTAGATTTTTTGAATTCTTGGAAACAAATGGTTTATGGGAACTAGCCTGGTTATTTATGAGCTGCGCGGAAAAGGTGCGCCATGGCCGAGCCGCGGAGGACCTTCGGGGCCATCGGCTGTGCCATGTGTGCCATCTGCAAGTTTACTCCTTTGAAATCCGCCATCAATACAGTATTATGGGGTTCTTAGGAGCGGATGTCTGATTACGAGGAGTCTCCGGTGTGTCGTAGGCTCAAGTCGACAAGATTAAGGTTGGTTTTATTTTATAAATTACAAATCTTTTTCATCGGTATTTAGGTAGGGCGGAGCTTGTTTTCAGGCTTGTAGTTCCTCAATTATGTATCAACTTAGTTGTCCCTTTTAGGATAATGGGATACAATAATCACGTAATATGGTGCGGCTGAAAGTCTTACGTGCTCAAATGACGCTAGAAGAACGGTTGGACTAGAAGCAATTTTTGTGTTCTGATTTTATTTGTAACTTGAAACATTACGCCAGTAGTTGTAATTTCGTCGATCTGCGTCACTGGTAGAGTTTAGTGATCTAATTACAGAAGAGTGTTCTTGGATTCATCAAGCTCGTCAAATTGTACGACGCCTTCACCTCGACCACTCACGACTGTCAATGGAGGAAATATTAAGAGGTATTGGATGAACTTGACGTTTCATGAAATCATGAAAACTCAAACTGCTAACACATAGGCCGTATTCACCAACACACAGGGAGCCCTCCTAGGCTTCCCAGGGAGCTAAAGACTGCGCAGAGAGTGCGAGAGCAGAAGAGATTCAGAGCTGTCGTGAGCCTAGGGAGGGCTCCCTGTGTGTTGATGAATACTGCCTCTGGGAGGGATCCCTGCGTGTTGGTGAATACGGCCTCAGAATACTGCCGATGTTTGTGCAATGGTGGCTAGGAATATCATTAGAAGACGTCTCTTTTCCGGCATCTATGATATCTATCTATCTGAATATTCTACTATTTTCTTTTTCCAGAAACGAGAGTTTATTGAGCGAAGCGAGTGTGACATCGAAAAGCTCTGGGGCGGATGATGTAAGGAAGCGGGAAAAGAGCCCAAGTGAGTTCCCTCATAAAGTATTCGGAGAGATACGCTGATCAGAGGCCATATTCACCGCTCCGATTCCCTCGCGAAAATTTTCCCTGGGGACAAAAAATAGCATTCTAAAGTGAGACACGCAGAGAAAAAGGTGGGGGAATTCCCATGGGGAATGAAGTGGTGAATATGGCCTCAGAGTTCTAACAAGTGTTAGCATACTTGAGTCATTTTTGCAAGAAACATTATAGAAAACACGCCGCTTTATACATATACTTGAAATTTCATGAAATCATGAAAACTCAAACTGCTAACACAGGATACTGCCGATGCTTGTGCAATGGTGACTAGGAATTTCATTAGAAGTAGTCTCTTTTCAGGCATCTATGATATAACCTAACATAACATTTATTACGAACATAAACTGTCGGACAAGTATTGTCAAGGTAAAATAGCACGTTAAATAACTATGAACCACTCGTAACTACCAATTCGCTGTCCGTTCCAGGCGATGAATTTCATTCTGCGAATGAGGTCCTCTCGGAAGATGGAGATCTTTCTACTATGCAGGAGGAAGAGGTAGAAGAGGAGAATGAGCTGGAGGATGATAGCTCCAAGACAAGAAACTCATTCCTTTCCGAAGCGGAGGAGAACTGCGTGCAGAACGTGGATGTGGTTATGACGTCACCAAGGATTGTCGAATCTCCAGATGAAAAGGTAAGGCCTGGTTTTGATACAAGCCGAAACCCTAACAAGGTGCTCTCTTCATAGGGATGACGTCCGTAGTCTTAATACGGTACAGTAGGTAAGTGCCGAGCCTTTAGGAATCCAAAACCTGAAGCTGAGAGACTGTGTATTTCCGGCACGGGACGGTTCAGTTATTCTTCTGAATGTGGGTGTATGGGCCTAAACTTTCGTTTTTCACGCTGAGGTAAGAGGTAAGTACGAAGTGAGGTAAGTAGTTGAAACTCGAAAAGGGTTCTCTCCATCCATTTATGTATAGTATTTCACTGCCGTACCTTCTAGGAAAACAGCTTCGTGATACCGGACACTAGCTTTGTCACGCCGCGTAGAGGTGCCCGATCGAGGAGTACGTCGAGGAGTAGACGGCGATCGGTGAAAATAGAAGTGAAACAGGAAGTGGAGGAGCAGGAGACGTGGAAGGAAAAGGTGAGTGTGAGATTAATAAAAGAGGGAGAGAAAGAGAGAGAGAGAGAGAGAGAGAGAGAGAAGAGATAGATAGAGAGAGAGAGAAGAGATAGAGAGAGAGAAGGACGTTTGGGGAGTTTCGGTGATTATTTTCTCCGTACTTTAGGAAAGTTCCTCGGTTCCACCGCAACGTCTGAACCTTGAATGTCGACGGGAACTCGTGGCGGTATCTGAACGTGCCAAGGGCTCACGGCGACTTAGCTTCTCATCGGATTCAGGTTATTCAAATTTTGAGATGCAATTTTATATTCCCTGGCGTTATAGTGATATCAGATATGGTACAAACACTTTATTGTTTATTCCCTCGACGTGATTTCGTGAAACTCGGAGACGTGTGGTCTGCCTCTCTTTCTTTGCATTTCATCCCCCTCTCCTTTCTCGTGGCCGCTGATCTAGAAGTGTTTCGGTGTCTGTGTATCAGATTTTGTAGTGCGGTGTAGCTACGATTTTCTGTTTATTTACAACGTGTTAACTTTGAAATCCCTCATTCACAAACTTACTTTAGCTCATTATCTTGTTTGTCATGCACTAACAGTACTCAGTATTTTACACTGGGTTTTGCGCATATTTAGGTCATCGGATGATCTGACCCGTGTCCTAGGGGGAAAGTGTTTTGTTTTATTATCTAGAACAGTAAGTTTTCAGAATGTTCTCCAGTCGGTCAAGTGCCGTCTGTTTCGAAAAGTGGTCGATGTCCGCGAACACCCTTTGTGTTACCCGTTCCCACGACAAAGGGTTCTTCTCCGGACACGGAAGATGAGCACAAGTATAAGAAATGTGAGTCCGTTTCCGTACTTGTTACATTATAGCTATGCAACACAGTCTTTTGCTACGCTACCGTTAGCGAGCTTATATATGGTAGGGTTGAGTGAAGTACTTTTGTTAGAGATTATTAACCCGGTGTTTTTTACTTTCGCTGGTAAAAATGTTGGTTATTTCGTGTAATTTGTGCTGTCAGTGAAACATTATCATACAGTATCCTGTTACTTACTTTACAGTTGGGTGTGTGCATTCAAAGGAATGTGCGTCCCAGTTTGTAGGAATTGGAATTGTTCCCTTTACTTTCAGTTCTTGCCACACACCGACCACCCACTATGGAGGAATATGACTCTGATGATGGTGAATTAAAGAGAAGTACGTCTAAGGGAAGAAGAAGAGGAAGGAAAACAGAGAGGTTATTAGAGTATAATTAATTGATAATTAATAATTGTGGGACAATATGTTGAAGAAGGGTGGCGTAGCAAACACTCCTTCTTCCCCCCTTTCTTCTGAAAGTGGGGAAGAAGGAGTGTTACCTTTCTCTTTGCTTTTATCTCATAGCGACTTAAATCCCATCATTTTTAGTTTCATTGTGCCGGACGATTATGTTTCGGAGGCGTCTTCGGATTCGGAGCGAGAGGAGGAGGGTGAAGAGAAAGGTGTATATGAGGGATATCGAAAATTTTATTTTAAACTTTTTTTTTTTGAGTTTTAGCTTGTTTTTATTTTGTGCTTTAATCGTTCTATTTTTATCTCGATGCGCATCTTGTTGTTGTAGATGTAGTTAATTAGTACGACGTTTCAGTTTAAAAAGATTAAGTGATAAAAATTCGTTTTTGTGTAGATGTTGGTCGGGTCGATGACATGTTCAATTCGGATTGGGATTCTGAACAAGACGATACAGAGGATTCTTCTGAAAGTGGGGAAGAAGGAGCGAGTAGCCGGAATGAGGAAAGAGAAACAAGGTGACGCTGAGGAGGACAAATTTTCCTTTTTTTCCCTCTGACGAGATAAGGGGAACAGCTGATCATGATCCTCAGAAAAAGTAGAGTGAGAGAGAGAGTGAAATAAGAGAGAGTGTGAGAGAGAGCGAGAGTGTGAGAAAGAGTGAGAAAGAGAGGGAGAGAGAGAGAAGGAATGAGTGAAATGAGAGAGAGAGAGAGAGTGTGAGAGAGCGAGAGTGAGTGTGACAGAGTAAAATGAGAGAGAGACGGAGGCGGAGAAGTGACTATATGATGTGAATATTCGTGAATACAGTTTTGATAATTTATGCATTTTTAGAATACCTGTGAAAAATGGGACACCAAAAGAACCTTTACGGAAGCCAAGCACCAAGCAAGTTCGAGGCGATGGAGGTTAGGATTCATTGCGTAGTGTTTTCTAGTAAATTCTTCTATTTTAGAAGTATAATTTACATTAGTTAAGTATTAATCGGAAAAGAACGTGTTGAGCTACTGTGTTTTATTTCATGTGTACTAGAAAGTGGAGTAAATCCGTTTTTTTCATTTTCAGTTTCCCTTGCTGATGCTTTTAAGCAATCTTTCGCGAGTCCATCCGTAAAGAAGAAAGCGGTCGGTTAAATTACTCTTCTGTTTTTATGAATTACACATTATTGACATTTTTTGTATGTGTAATCATATAAATTCGTGTCTTATTTTCCATATTTATAGCTCGATCCAACCGACCACTTCCTAATGTCGCTGTCGGAAAATTACAAGGGAGATCTGCATCCGGAAGCTTATAAATTTAGGCAAAAGGTTGGGATTTTCTTTTTTTTATCCTTGTTTGTAAGTCGTTGTGAGGTGTATATTTTTATGTTAAGTACTGTAGGTGCCTCGGTATTTAGTACTGTAATAAGTTGCGGAACTGTATAGTTTAGTAGTAAGGTAATTACGGTAACCAGAAACGCAGAAACCGGAAAATTGCCCACAACCCACAACATTTTTTTTGAATTCCTTGCATTAGAAAGGCATCTATGAGGAGAGTGTGTTTGTGTTTTCTTTCCCTCATCAAGTTTTTCTCTCCTTTGGTCACGACATGCTGCACATGACAAAAAATTGCGTAATTACCAATTTTCAATGCGATCCTGTCCTGTTTAGGGACTGAAACGGGCTGAAACCCGGAATGCACTGTGCGGGAAGTTGTTCAGAATATTTAACGAGTACTGCTTCAGGGATAAGGTCTGTTTTTTTCTTTATCGAAAGGGTAGAAGATCCCAATAAAGCGAAGTACCGGCCGGTTTTTGAAACGCATCGTGGATAACTGAATTCTTACGCATTTATGCTAATTTACTCGAATTTACTCGATTTTTCATTCTAATTTATGTTCATTTGCATAATCTGCATAAGAATGCTGGTCTACTCGATGTGTTTCAAAAAGGGCTGGTATTTCGCTTTAAGAATTGATTTGTGGCTTGCGGCTGCGCTTCAATAAAGATTCCTTTTACTTATAAGGGAACGGGGGAGAAAATACAAGATTTGGTAGTCTCTTTGAGACTTGAGAGGAGAATCAATGACAAACGTATAATTAAACCCTGGTATTTGGAGGAATTAACAGTAATTTCCAGCTGCCACAAGATATGGAGATCGCGTGGAATAGCCGACTACGCAAGACTGCCGGACAGTGCAAGAATAAGTTGAATGGGAGACAGGAGAGATCTTGTACGATAGACCTGTCACCGAAGGTCTGCACCACGCCAGGTACATTGCTGATCTGATCCACATGAGGGTTTTATTTATGTGGTCTGAACCCATATTCACCACTCAGTTCCCCGTCTTTTTCTCTGCGTGTCTGACAGTCCACAGTAGAATGCTATTTTCTGTCCCCAGGGAATGTTTACCCGAGGGAATCGGAGTGGTGAATATGGCCTCTGAACGTAGTGCTCTTTATACAAATGACCAACTCTAGGATAATTTGTGCAATTGACGCAATGTTTTACTAGTTCATACTTAGATGCCGTTTCCAAGAGGCGAGGATTAGTTTTCATTTCACTGGGCGTTGAAAATATTTTGCGTGCGTGTGTGAAAGAGGGAAAGTTGTTGTTTGGTTAGAAAGTGGTGTTTAAAGTTGACTAGTGTTTTTGTCCTTTTACCTAGCGCATGGGAGTTTCTGATATTGCAGAACGTGTTCGTGACACCCTAATCCACGAGTTGTGTCACGCAGCTGTGTGGCTTGTCAATGGACTACCGAAACACGGACACGGACCATCTTGGAGACAATGGTCAGTTACGGAAGTTTTATTCTGGATTCTAGATGGGTTGGTGAATACGGTAATCAAATGGGCGGGGAGGGGGGTGTATTATAATGTACAGTATTGTGGGGTTTGGGAGCCATCACTTTGTGATTTGGTGAGTTTTTTTGTATAGTAAATATAATCTTACCTTTTTGGAGAGACTACTAATATTTCTGTGACAGTTCTCTTCTGTACCAATATTTGTGTGCATTATTTTTAGGACTGTCCGATGTATGCAACGTTTCCAGTTCATGCCAATTATAGAACGTTGTCACAACTACGAAATCCAATGTAAATATGTGTACGTGTGCAAGAATTGTGGGAATACGTAAGTTTTTTCTTTTACTGGTTGCGTTGTTTGTAATTTATCTGTTTAACAATTGAAAATTAAAAGTATATATGGTTGAATGACGGATCTATAGTCCTAGAAAATCAGTATAGTGGGAGTGCCTAACGGGTTTTTTAATAAATAGTGAAACATTTTGTTGAAGTGCAGTGAAAAAAGAAATGACAAAAACGTATAAATGTTTTATGTTTTGTGATTGGTTGGTGTGTTTCCTATATGTCTCGTGTATGTATGCCTTGTATATTATATGTGGGATATACAATACAGGTGATATAGCAATTAAATAATCTTTATAAAGTGGGCGAGCACATCGGATAAGCACAAAGCGCTAGCCTAAGGCTGGTCCAATGCACGAAAAGAGAGAAAGAGATTTAGATTGCGAGTTTATATATTCCATGTTGTTGTTGTTGCCGGAGGCAGCCAGCGTGGTTGATCATCCTCGCGAGATGGGCTGATCTCGCGAGTGATCTTCCGAACTGGTGTCCGGAGTAGGTGGGTTGATGTCCTTTGCAGTCCTTGGACTGTCGTGCTGCACCGCGTGAAGGCGGACATCGTCGTAGCACTTATATATTCCATGGTATTTCTGCCTGTTTTAGTGTAAAACGGCATTCGGCTTCCGTTGACACGACAAGAAAAGTGTGTGGAAAATGTAGAGGCAAATTCTCGCTTCACGTGAGTTTTGTTTGGATTTTTGTTTTGATTATTTATTATCGTTTTGATTATTTTTCTCTTCAATTTCTCTTCAGTTGATTGATTGGGACAGGATAACACGCGTGTGTGGGGTTGGCGAATTTTGTGCGCGAAATGTTTAATTGGTTGGCGCGCCTGCCGCCCTCTACAAAAAGTTGCGACACGGGTGCGCTAGCTAGCGATTACCGCATTACTATTTTCATAAACCCCTCTTTCAGGTACACACATCGCGTGGGGTTCGTCGCGTCTCATTATCTACAGCGTCAACAACAGTGTCGAACGGAACGACGAACAGGAATAAGTTTGCGGAATATGTGAAACAACACTATAAAGAGTACAAGAGGCCGGGAGTGACACATCGAGAGGTGTGCTTATATGTTACTTGTTTATATAGCTCTACATTTGGCCCACTAGGAACCTTAGCGACCCGTGATGTAGAGGACCACACACGACTACTCATATACCACCCACGGATAAAGGACCACCCAGGAGTATTCGTAGGACCACCCAGGAGTATTCGTAGGACCACCCACGAAGTTAATATGTAGGACCACACACGACGTTTATGCACAGGACCACCCACGATGCTTATATTTGATTTACCTCATTGCCGTATTATTTTTCAGGTGATGAAGCTTATCGCTGAACGTTGGAAGTCGGAATCGACCAAACAGGAATCCACACCTTCTCCCAAATTAAAAGATATCATGGATGATGGGGAGCAGGAGGAAGATAAGGAGAATGATCTCCCCCCAGAGGATCACCTCAAAGAAGGAGAATGTGTGAGTTCTTACTTTTGCGAACTATTTATGGTAGGTTGCGAAACGAGAAACGTATGCTAATCCGGCTAAACGTATGCATTCCCATGTATTATGTACGAAATTCCCATCAATTTTCGTGTTTGCTATTTTGCTAATGCTGTTGAGCAGCGTACGTTTCACGAGCCACATGCCATTCCGCTTTAACAAAATAGAGGGAGGCGGTTATTAAAAATCCTGAATATTGAAGCTCTTTTCAGGAAGATGATGGGGATAGTGACGAAGAGCTGGCTATTGAATGGGGCCACCTAAAGAAGGACACAGAATCCCTGGAGAAGACTGCCCAAATGACTGATCTAGATATATCCACATTGTCTATACATTAGAGTTGTAAGCCGGGCTATGGTATGGGGTTTCTTTGTAGACCAGGGTTGAGCGGATTTCTGTTTCTTACCGTAGTGTTTCACCACGAATTAGGCAGTTAAAGCGAATGACTGACCGGAATTTATGTTAATTTGCATACGCCGCATAGGAATGCAGGTTTACTCGATGTGTTTCAAAAAACGGCCGTTATTTCGCTTTAAAAAGGATTTTCTCGGGATATTGTAATCAGAGTGTCAGAGCATTGTTAATCGTTCTGTGCTCGATGATAAAAATGATGTAATCAGGTTAGGTAATTGACTCGAGCCTAATTTTTATTGATAAGGGCAGATAATTTATGATCGTTCTATTTTACGTATCCTTTTATTGTAAAGAATATATCGGTCTTTGCGCAAGCAGTATTTCGATCAGTCACGCGAGGTCATTCATTTCCACTTTCCTGCCATAACTTGTGTACAGTTGAGTACAACATTCCAAAACAACTTTTTCGAGAGTAGGCTGGTCATGTAATTACAACCCTCCGACTAAGCGGCCGGCTCATGCACTTTATTCTCCTCATGCCTAAACTATAGTGTAGTTTGATAAGACGGTCGTGATGAACGTGGGCCTACAAAGCAATCTAATATTATAACTTCCCATTCCTGCATCTCGTTACTTAACTGATACTTAACTTTCTGTGCTATAGTATTTTACTTGGTCTCTGTCTATGTGTGCCTGAACTCGTTGATAAAATTAATTAGATATCTGCTCTTTTTGCTACTGTCTATGAAACCGTAATGACAATGAACCTCGCTAATTTTCTAACTGGTCTGTAAGATCCCTAAAATTCACAAACTCATCGTCAGTTAATAATTTATCAACGAAAAGAGCGGTGACTGGTGATAAGGCAATCACATATCAGTTGCTCAATAAAAAAAAGTACACATGTCTAACCAATGACTGTGAAAAGGAGGTGTTAGAGAAAAGAGAGTAACCAAACGATGATTTCCCGAAACGATCACAAATCACAACAGAAAAACCACCACATAACGAATGAGGAATAGGAGTTGGGCGTCTTAAACCTCTGGGATTAAAACTGCTAAAAACATAAACCAAAGTAGGATAGCCCTTATTGAAGAAATAACACAACACAATTGGATCCTAAATAGAAATCTGAAAGAAGCTCCCATAACAACCATGCACGAAGAAAGAAGAAGAGACTTTGGCAACACGAATACTTTAAAGCGATATAACGGCCGGTTGCTGAAACCTATGTTGGATATTGCATTTCCAGATTAATGCATATCGAGCAGTTATTTGCATACATTACGTGGGAATGCAGCGTCCACCATATACGGCTGTTATACCGCTTTAAATAAATGATACAAATTACGGGTCTCTACAACAAGCTTATCACCACTAGCAGGATCAACCACGTAAAGGTGTCCATGAAAACTTACTACTGGGAAATTCTATGAGCAATTATACCATTAGAGAAGTTCCAAACATGCTAAAGAGGGCAATCAGGAATATGCAAATCAATAAACATGATATCACAGATTGTTCATGATCGGGACGCGGGAATTCAACGGGATAAAAACGGTCAAATATCCAAATTCACTTCAGAATTCTACAACTATCCCAATATAGTATCGCGGAATGGTTTACAAACCTTTACAACAGTTCCGGGGTTTTGACTGAAAATAACTATATTACCACAAATACCAGAGGCCATATTCGATATTCACCACTCAATTCCCGGGTGGAATTTTTTCCCCGGGTAGAACACAGTTGCAGTTGCATATATTCCCCGGGAATAATTCACAGAGTGAACATAGTGGTGAATATCGCTTCAGCTCGACAAGTGGGGATAGGTTCTACATAGGAAAGCCATAGAAACAAAGGTAATCGAAAGTTATTCCGGAATCACGAATCAATTGAGCGTCTAGTGATTAGAATACAAACATAATGTAAAGCCCATAAAAGTAGACTAACAAAAAATACTATACACAATCAACGGGCACTCAAAGTGATTAATCGCTCACACACAGACAGAATACAGCACAAAAGTAAAATAAATAAATAATACTCTATAAAAACCCAGCTACACAAACAAATAGTTCATAAAAAAATTTCCACGCTACGAAACGACGTCTCTCTGTCTTTACAACACAACGAAAATTAGATTGCATTGTTCTATCACATGATCTAAAACACTCGCATACACAAACTACAAGCAAGTAATATTCCAACCCATTAGAACACAAGAAGTGATCAGTTAACTCAAAAAAAAAACATGCTAACAAACTCTCGATTCAAACCCTTTACTGAGCTACACATTTTACATATTTAGCTAAATCGTGTGCGAAGATCTCGCTGCTGTAAATCCCGTAATACCATGTACCACTAAATAGAGCTAGCGTTAGGACATAATTCATATCGATACGGCGAATCGCTGCTCGCTGCAGATAAGAACTAAAAACTCTCACATACAGAGAATATGAACCTCAGTGAATCTTCTGTTTCTTCTGGTCGTTCCACCTTCTCTTGTGGTAGTTCTGTGCAAGGGTGTTGACCAGGGAGAGGAGGAAGATTCCGATCATAAGGGTGACCACACCAGACATCACAAGTTGCAGGTTGGTCGTCTCCTGGGAGAAGAATATCATTAAAGGGATATAATTCAATAGGCTGAAACTTCCTCAGCATGGACTAGTGAGTTGAGCGAATGTGAAATAATGTGCCTAGGACATGGAACAACGTGAATATGGCCACAGTTACTACCTGCTACTTGCTATAAACCGGGTAATATTCCACTGTGGTACCTCAGTACCTGTTACCGTGGATACTGATACTGGCGGTGGCGATGTGATGGCGTGGTAAGTTACTACTTACCATGTAACGGGTAAAAGTTCGTAAAAGTAACGTTAACTGAGGGATTTTGAGTTCGTCACGAACCTCTTTCATTTCAAACAAGGTGTATGGGGAAGATGTCACATAGAAAACATAAATCTACATCAACACGCCTTCACCAATATAAAAAGAAATCATGCGCACGGAGGAAAATGAAGTAAGAAGAAGAATCAATCAAGCATACCGGCTCGACGTGCGTTCCGGGTTTGCGATGAAGGGCCGATCGCTGCTTGGCCAGAAACTCCTTGAATGGTCCTCGAACCTGCAAATTAGCCAATGATATAATATGGCTCCCAGCAAACTATTACAGCGTGATATAGCTCAAAATAAAGTAAATGTCTCGTTGTGCTAATAAATTCACTCAAACTGATGCGGAACGCTACGTGGGAAAATCCAAAATGTCCATTCCACTATACGCAGTTCCAAAACCACGTATCACACGCTTTGAACCTAATAGCAGTAAGTCACTAACCTTGTCTCCCACATTGGGAATCTTTCCCAGAATATGAAGGAGATGATCGACGTGGTGCTCAGAAAAGGCGACGATTACGAAGAGCATCTGAAAATAGTTCTCTTACTGAATTATCATAATAATTAATAAAATATACGTATAAGAATCTAGTACCAAAAAGCTAGCAAAACCAAAGTATAAAGTAGAAAAAATAGGCCTTAAAGGAGGAGGCTCACGAGAATGAAGTGTTCAAATAGTTTCCTTTTATCGACAGATGATGGTATTAAATTCCGAAAGACATGCTTTACAAAGCAAAAGCTTTTAAGTGGAAGGAATAAATCAATATAAAACTATGAAGTCTATAAAAATTTTGGATCGTAGTAAATAGTTGATGCAAAGTTACAAGTCATTTTGCAAGCCGGCAAAAAAATTTGCACGAATCAACTATTTACTACGATCCAAAATGTTTATAGACTACATAGTTTTATATTGGTTTACTCCTTCCAATGAAAAGCTTTTGCTTTGCTAAGCATGTCTTTCGGAATTTAATACCATCATCTTTCGATAAAAGGAAACCATTTGAGCACTTCACTCTCGTGAGCCTCCCCCTTTAAGATAGTAAAAGGATCTTCTACTAATAATTTACAGATTACGCTTTCACAGGTTAACTTTACTTCTCGTCTCCCGCTCACGACAAAATAGTCTCACTGCGTCGAAATTCGAACAAAACCACACGCAAACATTCACTCTGGTGTTCGATAAAAGATCTGAGGCCGTATTCACAAACACATAGGGAACCCTCCCTAGACTCATGAGCGCTCTTTACCTCTTCGTTCTCGCACTCTTTAACTCCCTAAGGAGGTCAAGAAGGGCGGTCTGCGTGTTGGTGAATACGCCGAAGAAAGAAAAAGAAACAATCCCTCCAGCACCAATTTGAATTTACCCTCATTGTGAAACACATCGATATATCAATCTTAATCGAAAAGTGCTCAAGGTCCGGGAAACACCCGGAGAAGAACCAAAAAGGGCTCGCGCGCTTAGACCCAATATGCGTACCTGTACATGCATTTTGATGATGGCCTTTCCGATCAGAGTGGCTCCAAAGAACGTCCAGAAGGGCACAAGGAAGTGTCCTGAAATAGCAAGATATGAGAAGCTGGATGAAAAAAAGAAGAGAAAACGGCTCTATTCAGATTGAAGTCTATATTTGCTCTCGATTAATCCGCTCTCTTTATTTACTTCTATGATATTTTATTGACTCATAGCTCATACAAATTTTCTATTCCACTTTACACTACCATTTAGATTACTATATATTAGTTTGTTAATTTATTATAATATTACACTTTTGTTAATTTATTTCCATATTCAATTACTTAGAACCCGCCCAACAAGTGTAAATTGAGTGGTATTCATTTCATAACATAGCACATCATTAGGCACGCTGATTACCCTACGAAACAGTATACGCATGTGAGAATAAAGTTATGCATGTTTCTATCACAAGTTCTTACGAGGAGTCACAAAGATCAAATACAAACACAAGACAAGTACATTTCTCAATTGACTAATTGGTATGCCTCTACTTTTCGTTTCCCGCATATATATATATATATATATATATATATATATATATATATATATATATATATACCTACAATAACGAAGACGCGCATTGTTTCGGTCAATTGCCCAATTGCAATCTTTCAAAATACGACTCGAATAAATAAATAAATACGATACGACTGGAATAAATAAAGACAACCTACCACAGGTTATTCCAGCGAGATCAAAGAACGGGTTGGGGACAGAGGCGAAAATGAGGATTCCGGGAAAACCGACACGGGCCACCGTACCTTCGACCCACGACTTGCAGCGGTCCATGAACGACTGGAATTTGAGCTGTCATCACTGTTGCAGGAAAATATGAACTTGCACTAACTCACAACTTTACAGTACCTTCTAACGGCAAATTTAATGGTGTGCCGGTATACAATGGAGCATAATTTGAACAGAATAAAAGGGAATGCAATTAGGAGTTTAGAATCCTCCACTGCTTCACAGACCACACACTATTCTGTTGCAAGGGTAGGGCGCATGATAATAATAATAATAATAATTTATAGACACATTATCTGTATAACATATAGTGTGCATCATATAAAATCCACCTCCGCTAACGAAGACAAAAACGAAGACAAAAACGAGCAATAACAAAAACTATACAAAAGCCATGCAACCAACCATTTCTCCATGTTTCTTGTCCTTGTTCATCAGCTCGATGAACTCCTTGTACTCTTCATCGTCGGGCTCTTCTCCGCTGAGTCGAGCAGCTCTCGCCATAAAGTATGGCGGCAACTCACCGAGAGCCGTGCCCGCACCCCACAACAAAGCTTCAACTCGGACCTAAAATGAGGAGCTCATTCAAAAACCACGTACAATACCGCTTTAACATTGTGTTTCTTGGAGGATAACAAGAAACACATAACGGGAAAAAAACTATACCTTGGCAACAATATCCCAAAGGGTTATAACCACGCTACTCACAGCTCCATTACCATTTCCATTGTATGGACAAATAATCCTGAAATAAAGGCAATTATATGATACAATAAATAATTATGTGGACTGTGGTACAACTTACGCTGCATAGTAATACAACTTACGCTGAACAGTAAATATCGGGAATTTTGTCTATATGAAATGTGACGATAAACGATCAGCTAAGTTGAAAAGTGTAATGTTTCTCAAGGTTAATAATCCTACTTTACTATTTTCAAACTAGGCAAGTTCTTTTCCGTCTTCCAATCTAATCATTTATTCCTCAGAATAAAAATAGGCGAAACGAGTTCTACGCCGAAATACCGTTCGAAAAATCAATCAGAAACTGGATACAAATTACCCAAGGCCAAGATTAGACGAAAAAACGTGGAAATTTTTGACGAAAATACAAGAAAAGTGAACCTTTCACCCCGAAATTCCAGGTAAATGAGGGTGGAAGGTTCCCCCAAAATCACCTCCCGGAACTAAAACTTGGCAGAATCTTGACCTATGCAAATTACAAGATAATCGAAACGTCGGCAACTCACTCGTCAGGATATGGCGGATCGGGGAAATCGAGAGAATTGCACTCGTACGCGGCCAATGTTACCGCAGCAATATGAGGACCCTGAATACAAAATAGTAAGAAATATACAGCCCTTTCAAGTTCTCACAATTCTCGGCAGCATAAATAACATTTAACATAACATAACATTTATTACGAACATAAAATGTCGCACAAGTTTTGTCGAGGCAATACCACAATGAATAACTATGAAACGTGAAAATGTAAATCTGATTAAAATAAAATAAAAGCACCAAATAAAAACATTAGGTTTACAGGAATAGGCGATGTCGAAGGTCTGTTTAGGCTAGGGCGCGTTCGGGATGTGGAATGCCGAACAAAAAAATGTTTTAAAAGTAGTTCGGGATGGCCGATCGGGATGGCCGGTCGGAAATGTCAATCTTTCCAACAGTACATATGACCCGCGGGCACAGAGACACTTATATAGATATGCAGAAATATTTGGAGTCAATATGAATGCCTCCGTGCCCAAAGACTAATGTACTGTTGAAAACAATTTCATTTCCGACCGGCAACATCCCAACCCGAACTACTCTTGAAACGTTTTTTGTTCGGAATTCGACATCCCGAATGCGCCCTTAGTGAATGGAACCGTGGAGTGAGCGAGTTTCACCAAAATGCGTAAAATTACGATATACAATAAAGTTGCAAAATAAAAAAAAGTGAGTGACTCACCAAGTAGATGAGGAATGTGTGTAGACCAGACCCGAAACCGATAGACGAAAGCACTCCCAGGAACACCCACCACGCCCACCTGTAATAAATATGAATATATTTATTAGCACATTAAGGAATAGTATATGGTATATGCATAGGGTAGCTAATACAATGAGGGGTAATCCAATGACATGAGTTCGACACCAGCTCGTGAAATGCAGTACTTTTCATTACAGTTGTTTGAACAAAGTACAAGGAAATAAGAGACGATACATTTCTCATTCTCAGTTCTAATTTCTACCCCAAGAAACATAAGAGGGGTTTCGGGAAGCCTTCTCGGTCAAAAATGAGGACGTTGCCATTAATTAAGAAAATAAAGTGACTGGAACGTACCAAAGGACCTTCTTCTCCGATGATTGCACAAACTCCTGGTGTGGACCCGGCGTCATGTAGAAATAATAAGATGCAGCAGATAATATGGACAAAAGCAACAGCAACAACTTTTGCTTGAGAAGACTGAAAGAATTCGAATTTTAAATAAAATATACATTGTTACTGTTTCTTTCATTCATACCATACGTGAAAGATAAACTACTGAAAAACTATAATAGCGTATAAAAGTCCACAGTGCCACGGAACTAGTAACCTCGGTCTCGATCTCAGTAAGGAAACTAACCCATGTATAAAGTCGACCAACAAATGTCCCAGTTCCATGACAGCATAATATAGTGTAGTGAACGGTCTACTCCACAGGACGACCCCTTCTCGTTCCAACCGATTGAGTGTGTTCGCGGATGGCGAAGGTTTCAAACCAGATTTACCATAACTAAAACGGAAACATGGTTTAAAACAGAACATTCCAACATTCAGCGATTTAAGTACAGCACACACAAGATCAACATCTCATCAGATATGCTCAGTTAAGGAGCATGTTGTGGAATCAACAGTGCAAACGCGTTCGTTGAATATGGCGAAAATCAGATTGTTACTGCACTATACATAAACAGAAACGGACTAAACGAACCTTTTAACGGTTCCGTGTGCCTTGTCTCCATTCACTTCTTTAAAATCGACTTTCTTCTCTGGAATTGAAGTGCTCTTCTTCTTCGCCATCTGAAAAAACATGCTAAGATGTGGAAAATAGTGAATTAACGATAAAACAACGGATAAGACAAGACAATAAATGGAACAAAAAAGGGGAACCAGGACAAGTGATCAACCCATGTCGTTCGAGGTTCGAGCCATAGCAACAAAAACGGATTTCATTTTATATGTTTTACTGTATTCTTGCGCAACGCAACTTGTCTAAACCGATCTTAATTGTATGACAAAGTATTGCTGCATCATCACTTGTAAAATCAGCAATAATGTACAAATAGGGGAGATCGAGTACAACGGTCACACATGCGCTCCAGTTCCGCAAAGTTGCCCTTTTCGCACGGTCCGTGCAACATTTTAGCAAATTGCCTGCACATTGCATGCCACCATTCTCACCAAAAGGTACGGTATAAATGGTGCCTTATTAAGACTTTGGCAAAAATTGATAATAGAGAAAAAATGGAACAACTAGTTTTCTTTGATCATATTTATTCTCAGTGAGAATAAATAAAGAAAGTCAAGAAATGAAGAAAAATTTACTGAAAAGGGTACTTCAAAATATGAATAGTAACTCCTCTACTTCGTCCAAAATAAACCACAATACATATCGGGGGAAATTTGGTTGGTGGTTGGGGTGAGCACATCCAGCCTTTTTCTTTGGAAAATGCATCATTGCGTGGGCGGCTATTGCTGCAACACTGCGCAAACATATGTGCTGTTCGCACACTTCTGGCGCAACGCACATAGCACACCTTGAATGAATGGACCTCCCAAGCACAATTTTTAATACGAGGAGGTAAAAGATCAGGCCCTGTAACATTTTTCTGTGATAAAACTACATGGTGCTGCAATTATGCTGCAATTATGTTAACGAAAACCGCATTTCCTACTGTAGCAAAATGTGGAAGTGACTGGCAAACTTTATCCCCAGATGCGAACCATGGGTTGATGAAGAAACTACATGTACTAATAGAATACACGAAAGGACACACCTTGAGGAAAAACGCGCTTATGGAGGCTCACCTGGTTTTTAGCCGTGCATGCACCATTGCAGTTTCGCATGGTGATGCGGCGCAGCAAGAAAAACAGATGTGCCTACTTCACGCCGCGCATCTCACGCTTCGCCATTCTCCAGGTTCTCGCCCGCGAAAACCCGACCAAGATAGTGTGACGTCGCCGTGCTCTCTTTTATCTGCCTCATCAGCACCAAATCCCGCATTTTCGTACAGTCGCCGCGAGCATCTTTCTAGTTTCGTGCCACGCCTTCGCTAGAGTACCCTTCGAGTTGCGTTACAGACGTATTATTAGGCAGCGATATCTTGAGTTAGGCGGCAAATTCATATGGATTTTTCTGCCTCTTGAGCATGCACTGAAAACCGATGAGTTGCGCGCACCATTTCGGGACACAAAATGCTGAATAGAAATAGGGCGCAAAATGCGCGCCGATCCGGCGGTGCGGGAAACACTTTTCTTGGTTCGGCGCGCAAGTTGCGCCGCGCACCATTTTTGCACCTTTTCCGCACCATTTTGGCAATATTTTTAAAAGCGCTCGGAGGATGTGCCGCAAGTCAGTTGTTGTACTGACCTGCAAGCTCAGGTCTCACGTGTTGTGTGCTCGAGTAGTCTAAGGCGCTGTTTAGAGAAAGTATCTAACAAGAGTGTAGGTTCGAATCCAACACGCTGCTTTTTTTTGCAGTTGCTACTTTTCCCGCACATTTTCGGTTTAACGACGTGATGCTTTTCCTATAGTGTGTAAGTTTCACAAAGAGTGAGAGGCTCGCGAGAGAACACGAGAGATATGCTTGAAGATGCAGTATACATTTGTGACAATTTGCTTTTCTCATTTTTATAATTGCTTTTCTCATTTGCGAACCGTTTGGTATTTTATGGGAAACCATTGGAGACACTTGGTGGCACGAAACCGTTCCTCTCTGCGGTCTAGTTCCCCGCCTACTCGCCCGTCCAGAACCGGGTGGTCTTTTAAAGGTGTATACCAATCGGAAAATTTGCAAGTGGAAGCGCTTCGAGACCTTATTTTTGTACCGTATGACAGCACCTCCTCAACCAGTATATTTTTAATAGAATTTGATTTTTTGAGCTTTTTTGGCGTTTTTATTGAAGTTATGGCCCGTTTTATATATATTTTTGACCGTAAATTTCATCTGGATTAGTGGTCCGGTCATATTACCTCACAACAAGCGATTTTGATTTTATTACCGTGGCTTTTTTTAATAAATTCCCATATATTGATTACTTTATTCTCATGTGAAAATATTTATACCGCAAAAGACTTCGGTTTTTTACTCGTTTATTCTCATCTGTGTTGACGAAATTTTGTTTCGTCGAGAAAGCCTGGAAACTCCGTTCGCACAATTTGATGACCGAATTTTAATGTACCATACCATCTTATCCCTATAATTGCGTATGTGTTAACCTTTTCCATTCGTATTGACATGGTGTATTTTTTCTAGGTAAAATGTCGGGCGGTTTCGAACCGTTCGCTCTCAAAGAGGAGGATGCCATGAAGTTCCTTGCTTCGCAAACTCACATTGGTACCACAGCTGTGGACTACCGCATGAAGCACTACATGTACAAACGTCGCTTCGACGGTATGTCTTGGTTTTTGTTTACGAAATTTATCAAATTTTGTTTTATTTTTGGGCAATAATGATCAGTTACGTCCTTTTTGTTGGTTATTGTTTATCTTTTATTATCGAAAAAAGTCTTTTCTTTTTATAAATCGAAAAAAGCACTGTGTGGCGAATCGTTCGGTGTGGGACGTTGGGCTTGGTTTTCTGTTACTTTTATTTACTTGTTGTGTTTTTAGGAACCTACATTGTCAACCTGAGAAAGACCTGGGAGAAGATGCTTCTGGCCGCGCGCGCTTTTGCCGCAGTTGAGAACCCCGCTGAGATCATCGTTGTGTCTGCTCGCCCCTTCGCTCAGCGTGCTCTGATGAAGTTCGCCGCTCACACCGGCTGCTCTCCTATTTTCGGACGTTTCGCTCCCGGTTGTTTGACTAACCGTGTGCAAAAGAACTTCAAGGAGCCCCGTCTCATCATCGTTTCTGACCCGACTGTTGACCACCAGGTATGTTTTTGTTGGTTTTATTGTTGTGATCGTTGTATACTTTATAATAAGTGGACTGTCATGTTTTTTCAAGCGTATCCTATTATTCATTACGGTAAGCCACTGACCACGAGCAGCGATACAACAGTCGGTTTTGCAGCGTATGTTACACAACCGCACTTCCATGTGTTGTATACGGATGAAAATATTTGAGTAAAAAAATCGCGCCGTCATTTGCGTTCCGATCACATTAAATGGGAAATTAGTGTCTCAAATCAATTTCCGTTCAAAGCGGGGCGTTCTACCGCTTTAAGGAAAGGGACCCCCTTTCTTCAACATTACCGGGTGTATTTTATCTGACCCTTCTAGGCCGTCAGAGAGGCATCTTATGCCAATGTGCCCGTCATCAGCTTCTGCAACTCTGATGCTAATCTGGCTTTCGTTGATGTTGCCATTCCTTGCAACAACAAGGTTCGTTTTGTTGATCTAAATATTTATTTATCTGTTTATGAAATTGAGTGCTTTGTCTGAGAGTTGGCTATTTTCATTATTCCGGAAACAAGCTACTGCTTGATATTGACTACGGATTCGTCCTTATACTATTTTCTTTCAGGGAGCTCAGTCGCTCGGTTTGATGTACTGGATGCTCGCTCGTGAGATCCTCATGATCAAGGGAAAGATTTCTCGTCAAACTGGATTTATCCTCGATGACAAGGAGATCATGCCCGATCTTTACTTCTACCGTGACCCCGCAGACATTGAGAGAGAAGAGGCCCAGGAGGCAGCTGCCATTGAGGCTCCTGCCCCTGAATTTGTCCCTACCACGGAAACCGGAGCTCCCATTGACTTCAACGCCGAACCTGAAATCAAGGATTGGGCTGCTGAGACCGCACACCAAGAGTTCAGCGGAACTGGAGCCAACCAGGAGTGGGATGCTGCACCTGCACAGTTCTAATTGTTATTTGTTGAATAAATGTTTGTTAATTTGCTCTCATTTTCAATCGTTCGGGTTTGCACCACACGAGTATTTCTCCCAAATTTGCTATCCTAGTAGTTTGCTTTTTGGGGACGTTTCATATTTTGAAATATTTTGTGCTATTAAGAGGAGCAAACATGGGTTCTAGGAGTGGCTCCCGGTCTCGTTCGGAATCTGGGAGTAGCAAGGTACGTGGTTTGCTCGCACGTCGATTTTGTGCGGCTTTTGTCCCGAGCATTTAGTCCAGTTTTTTTATCTGTATTTCAATAATTTATGCCAGGATGTGCTAAACCGGTGTTTTCTACTTTTTTTTTCTTACAACTAGTCTACTTTGGTATACCGGTTGAGCTTGTCATTGCTCTTTCATACAACTCGCTGCACATTGTCGGTACGCAACTGATCCCAATTCTAAATTTCCTTTACCCGCACTTGCTTGGAATTGTCTGCAATTTCTGTTCCAACTGGCCGTGCCATATAAATAGGTAGTCGTTCGTGTGTTTTAGGATGGTTTGTCCACACTTGTACAAGAATATCCGTTCGAACAATTTCCCAACTGGACCATCTCGGGATCTGAACGGTAGGGACACGTTCAGTGATACAGAACTTAGGAAAACATGAAGCGAAAACATGGAGAGGGTAAACTACAAAACTAAGGGCGCGTTTAAGATGGCCGAAAGAAAGAAAAAAAATAGGTTTTCGGCCGTTCAGGTTGGCCGAAAAGAAAACTTTTAATACTAAGGGGAAATGAAAAAATACAGTAATTTTTTTCGGGTTTTGTCTGCGTCTCTTGTTTTTGCATTGTCTTTCAAAAGTTTTCTTTTCGCCCAACCTGAACGGCCGAAAACGGATTTTTTTTCTTTCTTTCGGCCATCTTAAACGCGCCCTTAAGAGATTTCTACCAAAATGGGAGGGCAACTAAGAGACGAAAAAGTTGCATCAATCGTTTGAAAAGTTTAGTTGTTGTTTTATTTATGTACAGTAAAGCTGAATCATATAAGAAGGTAAATCATCCCGTATTTTCGTTGTTGTTTACGTAAAGTAGAGCTGAATCATATAAGAAGGCAATTCATCCTTTTCCATTCCAGGTACTGTAAATCGTCCTTTTCCATTCCAGGTACTATGTTCCTGCTCCTATTGACCGTTGGGGTGAATGGGCATTCCATCTGCGATCGCACATCACAATGCTGATTCTGAGTGGAAATCCGGCTATCCAGTTTCTCCAGGTAAGGTATTTTTTAGTCTGTTCCGGAGAGCCGTAAAGGTTGATGCGTAATCACTGTACTGATAGAAATATGCGGTGACGATCTTGCAAAATGGACACGAGTATGGTATTTCCTTGATTTCATATTTGTTGTGGACAATAGACAAATGATTTTGGTGAGCGTAAGTTGTTATGACGTCATCACTTCCTCGAATTAGTTAAAATGTCGTATTCTAGAGATTTCAATCTCCCGCAATGACGAAACTGGCCAATGTCTTCAGTTGGCTTGGACTGGAAGACTTTTACTTGATCTTGATTGTCTCTCAGGTTCGTTTCGTCTATTAAATTACAAGAATTTGTGATTGAGTGTATTTTCGTTGTGATGGAAAATCTCAAGGCAGGGTAGGGTGCCGTAGGCTACTTCTGTGCGTTTTTGTACGGTATTCTGTGTTCTACAGAGAACAGAATTGAGAGCACTGCCACTGGTTAGAGTTTAGTTCGAGAGTGACCATCCAAACTACTAGACGACTAAGTGGTAAATGGTAAGGTGGCATTTTCTAGCCTAGCTTCAAAATTAAGTTAGAATAGCTTGAAACCTTTTGCGTATGTTTTTTGATCGATCTATATTCTTTCAGCTCTGGCTCTTTGATGCTCGTCTGGGCCGTTTGCTCGCCGTTCTTCTATCTCTTGGATTCTTCACTTCTGGTGGGGGTTTCTGTACCTGTACGGTATGCATAACGTAAGATAACACATTTTCCAAGAGCAGACCAGAATGCTTATCCTTTCCGTAGCTCTTACAAATCTTTTGAAATGAAGAACATTCTCTATATTGGTCCTCAGGTCCTTTCTAAGGCGAAGGGCGCTTGAAACAGCGATCTACCATTGGTTTAGCAAGCAAGGAAAAACAAGAACACGTTTAACAAATATTTCGGGACTTAGGCCGTGATTTACCTGCCTCATAATCAATAACAAATATTAAAAAAAGGGACAAGTTGAACTGAACTGTCCTCTCCCTTTAAACTACGGAGGTTTCATGCATTTGGTGTGGGTACATCCACCCGAATATGTGTTTCCTTGTTCCAGGAACCCTAAAGAACGGACTCTCATTGCCCAGACCTCCCGCGCCTCCTGCACTTTTGCTCGGTGAAGAAAACAAGGATTGGTATGTTGAACTTTACGCTTTACTCCTTTTAAAGCGAAATACCAGCCGGTTTTTGAAACACATCGAGTTGACCAGCATTCTTATACTGATTTTGCTTATGCAAATGAACATAAGTTAGAATAAAAAATCGAGCTAAATTCGAGCAAATTAGCATAACTACTAGAAATTCAGTTGTCCACGGTGCGTTTCAAAAACCGGCCAGTATTTTGCTTTAACGTTAACACATTTATTAACTTTTGTGAATAGTTGACCTTGCTAGTTATTATAAATCATGCACGACTGAGATGAAATGTAGGCAGGTTCCCCACGTCATTTCAACGAACTTATTTGTTCCTAATCACGATCTTTGGCCAGGCAAAGAAGCGAGAGAAAACAAAGGTTTGGCCGGATCGGAGCTTGTATTGCAACATTTCAGACGCGGAACCGAGGCAGAGTTTCCTTCTGTGTTGGTTGAAGGTTTAAGATGGTTCTAACCTTACGAGCGAACTTTTTTTGTATTATTTTTCAGGGCATGGCCGTCGAATCATGCGTTATTGGGCACTGCGTTTCCTTGGTTTATCTGGATGTATGCGAGTAAATACAACGATCTTTCACTCTCCGCATCCCTGTTACTGCTGGCTGTGGTGTTCATATGTGAGTCAACCTTTCTTTGTTGGAATTATCTATTGACCTTATTGTTGGATAAGTAACTTGTACTAAGTCCTGTATTTAGTTGCTGAAACTGTTTTGTTTGCTGAAGTTTTCTAAACTGTACTGTAAACTCTGTTGTGCGTTTTTTATACTCGCTATGTACTTTCGCTCCATGCAGTTCATTTTTGGTTTTCACAAGATCGGAATTCAGTTTATATTATATTTGAAAAGGTTTGGGGCTTGGAATCGGGTACAGGTGTATCGTGTCGTCCTGAGCTTGGTGTTTGTATGTATTCCTTCATTCCTTGACCTCAGGCTATAATTTCCATGCGTAATTCGGAGATGGTCGCTTAGTTGAGAGTCGAACCGTAAATTTCCACTGATACGTTTCACCCAAATCTATATATTTGCATTTGCCTCCGGAGATGGTCAAAGCCAATCCGGAGATGGTTGATGCGTAATTTTACGCATAGATTTATAGCCTTCTGACCTTTTGTATCTATTTTTGCCCACGTTTAGGATTATCGTCATTCTTTACGGTTTACTTTGTCTTAGATTATCATTGCCATTGAATTCTCTCTAAGCGCATATCAGACTTGCTTGTGCTCGTCTCTTACAGAAAATTTCTTTGGTTCTTCTTACTAAAGAAATGCGCTAATGAGTTCGACTGGCACCCGCGCATTCGTGCTAGTTGATTGTTGTTGTGATGCTGCCTCTCTTCATTTTAAACGTGGTTTAGCTTTATTAATGGTAGGTCTCCTCTTTTAGCAGATTTAGATTAATAACTTCAACCATTTTGACTTTAGTGTAGTGAGGTGGTGGTGTTTTGTCATGGAAGCGGACTTGATGAGTAATTGTAATGTTGATAGTTCGCAAGAGAGCAATTCCCCCTTTCTCACATTATATTGTGGTTGTGGCTGAGAGTTCACCCAAAAAGTCGGAAAGGGACAAAACCCGGAGCATTTATGATGTGCTCTCCTCAAATTACGGTTTGAACAAGAGGAGCAAAACATTTGACGTGATTGTTATTGAATTACTCACAACCAGACGGGGTTTCTCTCTTTCTCAATGTTCTCACCTTTGCCATGGTCATTCTCCTTTGTTATTTATTTCTTAGCCTTGATATTCCAAAAAGGTATCTTAGTGTTTTCGTAGTCTGTGCGTCTGTGGTTTTCACGAAAATCGACGATGCTTGATACTCGATACTGATTGAGATTATTTGATTGTGATACTCTCACTACATCTTCTTCACTGACTTATTTACATTGATTGTTTCTTCTATTTATGTCTACATAATTGTTGCATTGCAAAATGGGTTTGCTCATTTCGGTGAGATAGCTGATAGTTTGCGAGTATCGCGAGTCTGCTCTCTGGTTATGTCTGTAGATAGCATTGTCAAGATGGAGGTTTAGAGACAGAAACTAGTGTAGTGGAGCTGTGCTATGCGACAATGATCATATCAGTGATCATAATCATTTGTATCATTTTCCCGCTCTCTATCTTTCTCTCGACTGCTCCGTTCTAATCATCTATCGTCTATCATGACATTTACGGAAAAAAATTGATTGATTTGCATGTTTTCTTTGGTTTGGATTTCGCGCCTGAAGGTGTTAGTTTATTTATTGGTGTGATTTTATTGTTATAACCTTTATTTCTACCTTCGTTTGCTTATTTATCAAATTTTTCTTGCCTGGAACTGAAGAGCGTTACAAGAAAATGCCCTTAATGACCTTAATCCTAACCAGTAAAGACTTAGAAGAATTAGTATTAACGCACGAAGATAGTTTACCATAGATTTGTTTTATTCGTCTTTCTAAGTAGAATAGTAGATACTTTGATTTAAAGGTAGAGTTTTTAATCATTTAATGGATTGTGAAATGAAATTTTCCCTAACGAATTGTTTCTAGTGACTAGTGAGCTGTTTTCATGTTTTTCCATTGCGTGCGTAATGAAATGGATTTCGGGATTTCGTATGATTAATTAAGTGAATTCTGGAGAGAAATGACAAATGGTCGTGGTAAAAAATCGTGCGCTTCGCTTCGAAAGCGTGCACCTTTATTCAATGGTGGTACATACATTTGCGTATGACATGTTTCGCAGAGGTCTTAGGCGACGAGTTCCAGATGTTAAATTGCTCAACATCGATGATGCATAGTGACTTGTTGTGTTGTAATGCATACTGACTTGTTGTGTTGTGTTGCAGGGAATTGTGGAGTGATCTGGGCCCGTGTCTATCTGGGAGTCCATTCACCATGCGATGTTCTGGCTGGATGGATGATTGGAGTGCTTCTCCTTTTTGTTTATCAGGGTAGGGTTTGTTGGATTGTAGGAAAGTAGAACTTAAAGCGAAATAACCGCCGGTCATTGAAACGCATCGTGAGCAACTGTATTACGTGTTTATGCTAATTTGCTCGATTTTTTATTCTAATTTTTGTTCGTTTGCATAAGCTGCGTAGATGGTGTACTCGATGTGTTTCAAAAACCGGTCGGTATCTCGCTTTAAAGGGAATATGTAGGCACTCAAAATGAGCAAAACAACTGCGAAACTAGAGTTTCCACACCAGACATGAATTTAAGTAGGCGACTGAATATGTAAATCGAATATTCTGATTTGCATGCAAATATGTCGCTGTTGCATGCTATATGCCGATGTATGCACACATATGCTAAATTTTTGCTCCATCAGAACTGCCGTGTAAGCCAGGGTGTCAGTAAACGTGTTTACTATGGAAAAGGTGAACTTTGAAAATATTTTCTTTTAAATGGGAAACTTTTAACAATTTTTGTTGTTGTTTCCTTAATGAGGAATACACATTCTATTAATACAGCTTAACTTCAAAAAGGGCATACATATTCCCTTTAACGGGTAGAAACAAATCGTTCATTTTACAGTGTACATAGTTCTTGTTGCCAGTTGTTGCCACTACAGAACTACGGACTTGTTTGGATACGTATACGTGATGACAGGTCTCTTGATTGTGTTACGTTTTGTTATCCGCTAAGTAGATAACGCAATGTTCCATAATTTTAGGATTCGCTGATAAGTTGTACTCCATGTACTTGTTGGCTTCGTCTGGCGATTCCTCGTTCTTCTACTACTTTTCGGCCGTGTTTCTGATCATGCAGGCCATCCATCCCAGGGCTTGGCCAGAGACCCAGAGCTATGGAGAGGTGAGCTTTTTTTTGAACAGTTTCATAATCCTTGTAACTTTAATAATAATAATAATTGTTATTATAATTTATTACACAATAAAACTGCGCACAAACATAATTAAAAAAATAAATACAAATACAGCTAAGGCTAAGGCAGCAAAACGGTAATAAGGGACATGTGTAAAGGTAAGCGGAAATGCTTGCACAACGTTTTTCAAAAGAATGTCTGTTTAGAAGAGTTCGGCGCAATAATAACGAAAGTATCTAGACTATTTAGATTTGATGTAAAAAGGAGCACTTTGGATTTATTAATGATTGGAGCGCTTTGGACTTTGGATACATGTATTATTTGCAGGTGGTGAGCGTGCTGAGCGGTTGTGTGGGTATTTGGTGCTCCCGCGGGTTGAACTTGGGCGATAGAAAGCAACCCTTTGAATCATTAATGGAAAGTTCTGCTGATGCAACCGTGCTGGACTGCTTGATTCGGTTGTTTGTAGGTGGGATATTTAAATATACGTTTTCATATAACTCTTCGAGACATTTCTGATATTGTTTATCTGCGTTTCCTGCTTGTTTATCCCATTAGAGTATCAGGCTTGAATTATAAGGCGTTGTCAAAGAGAGTTTTTTGTATGTAGCATTAACTGTGATATCGCTTCTTCTTTGTGTATTAGGCATTAGCAAATTAGCATGTAGCTTTTCGACCCATTTTTGGGTAAATGTTGATGCCCTGTATTTAGATCTTGATATTATATGGATAAGAATAAGAGATGTTATCATAATTTTATTTTTTTCAGGTCTGGCCGTGGTTATGGTAGTCCGTGCCGTGATCAAGCCGCTTTTCCGTCTCCTCGTCTCGCTCACTCTCTCTTTGTGTGCCGTACCGTACTATTCGTATTCTGCAATGTGCAAGCGTTACGGCGATTTGCAGCCAACGAAGAGGTACACGATCAAGATGAGATTCAAGGCTTTTCCCGGAGACAAGGTTTGTTCTTTTGGAGTTTGGAGTCTGGAGTTTGTATGTAGAATTATCTTGTGGTTATCTGGTCAGCAATGCTTATTGTGAAGCTGTAGAATGAAGCGCATGCGTTGTCTTAGTGAGTTGAGGGAAAGTAGGGTTTACATATTTACAGTTACATCTACCGTGCTTTAGTGGACCCACACTCACTTTTGTTTCCCCATAACTTTGTTTTTGTTTTTGGTAGACTTGTTGCTAGGAAAGTCATCTCTGACTCACCCTGACTCGGTTTTGTGGCCTTTTAACGACCGAGTTCACTATTAATGTTCGTGGGTGTTCTCGATAAGGAAAGTTGAATTGTGCTAATTGTGCACTTGTTAATCATTATTCTTTATAAGTACTTGTAAGTACGCTTTTGTAGCTATCGTTTGTTGTGGAAGTCTGGTCTCCGATCACCAATGCCTCCAAATTTCTTTATAATATTACTATTCTCATTTGCAGACTGTGAAGCGCGGGGTCTTAGGGTTTCCTTTGGTTGACATTCTTTATTTTATATATATATTGTTAACGAATAAACCGTTATTATTATAGACCCTATCCTCCGATAAACTTCCCGTCGATATGGACTTGCCAGTGAAGTTCCTGATGTATTCCGTGATTGGGCTGATGGTCGGAGAAGGATGTCCATTGATTTTCCAATATTTGAATGTTTAAAGTTTAAAGTACGGTATTCGATTGTTCCTGAATCTTTGTACTCTCTCTCTCTCTCCCCTCTCTCTCTCGTTCTCTCTCTTTTTGTACGTACATCTGCAACAGGTTTCCGGTTTTTTTTTGTGATTTCTAATGTATATACCGGAAACAACTGTGTTTTATAGTTCTAATAATTCAATGGAACAAAGATCTGATTGGACTTTTATACTTATGCCCTAATTGTCGTCTTTTAATGAATTTCTATTACTATGATATGTATTTATGTTTTAGGCCAATATTGCCACCTTTCAGTTTAACATTCCATGTAATATTCTCACAGGTTTGTGATATGTTTTATGTGAAAGGACCCACTACTTGCTAGTCACATTTGCTCACTTTTCCGAAGCTGTGATAAGCTAATTTGTCATCTATTATGCTATTTAGACAATAAAATGATTGTTGAACTATTTGTTCTGTATTTCTGTCCTTTTTAATTGAAATGGTTTCTGACCTAAGAAGATTCCTTGGTTTATTTTATTTTATTTGCTTTGGTCTATGAGAACCTTATCATTGATTTTACATAAGTTCATTAGTTAAAATAGATAGCAATTTATCTCGGTTTGACAGTTCTTGCGTATTTTATTTTGATTTATGTAGATGTAGCGTGGAGATCTGTTGAAGTTTTTCAAATTTTCATTTTAGTGTGTCTTCTTAGAAGTGTAATTTTACAGAAATCTTTTAGCATGGCATCGTCAAAACAACGTCCTCCAGAAGATGACTCGAACCTTCCCAAATATCGATTAGTGGTTATTGGTGGCGGAGGCGTGGGAAAGAGTACACTCACTATCCAGTTCTTTCAGGTGGGTAATGTTTTATGCAAATTTTTTTGATCAGTCATATAAACACAAAGGTGAGTAAAGGAGAGTGGATACTGTGGATGTGGATATGGATGACACCCTGACAAATGTATTTCAGTGTTGAATGTGATATGATTTATACTGTAGGGGTTTAAGGATGCCTTGTATGGTTTTTCGGTATTTCATGTTCTAGTTGTCGTTTATTACATATGATGACTTGATTATTAGTCTTGCGGTCGCAGCGGATTGACAATGTTTCGGGTTATGTTCGCGACATAATATAGCCATGTTACCGTAATTCAGCAATTATACTGCGACCAATTATGGTTACCGTACCCCTTTTTTCAGAAGCAGTTTATTGACTACTACGATCCAACCATCGAGGATCAGTACATTCAACACTGTGAAGTCGACGGACAGTGGATAATCATGGATGGTAGGCAATTTGTAATTGCTCTGGTCGGTATGGTGTATTTATATTTAAAGTGAAATACCGGCCGGTTTTTGAAACGCATCGTCTACACCCTGCTTTCCTATGCTTCATATGCAAATGAGCATAAATTTGAATAAAAGATAGACCCCAATAGACCCCTTTTAGCATAACTGCATAAGAATGCTGATATTTGAGATGCGTTTCAAAAACCGGCTGGCATTTCGCTTTAAGTTCACCATATTCATCAGAAATTCTGAAAATGGTTTCCTTCTATATATATTGACTGTATCCTAGTCCTGCTTTATTTCTTGAGTTTGCATAGCTGTTGATCATCATGATGAACTTCTCATAGCCAATCATTGTATTCAAAATGTAAATTTCTGGATAATTCGTTAAAGCGAAATACCAGCCGGTTTTTGAAACGCATCTCAAATATCTGCATTCTTATGCAGTTATGCTAAGAGGGGTCGAATTGGGGTCTATTATTCTAATTTATGCTCATTTGCATATGATGCATAAGAAAGCAGGGGTACGCGATGCGTTTCAAAAATCAAAAACCGGCCGGTATTTCGCTTTAACTTAATTTCTCATGTTCCAGTTCTTGACACTGCGGGACAAGAGGAGTTCAGTGCCATGCGTGAACAATACATGAGAACGGGAAAGGTTGGGTTTCCTCTCACGTTTTGAGTTATATCGTACGAATCATACATAATATTGCTGCTTAAAGCGAAATGCTAGCCCCTTTGGAAAATTTGCATATGATAAGCAAATCCTATGTATCCTATGCTAATTTTGTACGATACGATCGTCCACGGCAATCGTACAAAATTAGCATAGGATACATAGGATTTGCTTATCATATGCAAATTTTCCAAAGAGACTATTCGCTTTAAACCATATTTCAAAAGTTTATTTCGAAACTAGCCTATATTAAAGGATTTGTGATGATATTTTTGCGTATTCTGCGTTTTAACCTCGTTGAAAATATAGCTATGCATTTTTATTTATTCTAGAGAAGGCCTAATAACTTTCTCGTTCCAGGGTTTCCTGCTCGTCTTTTCCGTTTGCGACCGAAAATCGTTCGAGGAAGCGTCCAAGTTGTACCGACAGGTTTTACGGGTAAAGGACGCGACCGAGGCACCGGTGTTGTTGGTTGCTAACAAGGTGGGTTAGTTGTGGTCCTGATTAATAAGTTAATCATTTGTATTTAGTACCATCTAGTTCTTATTTTTTTAGTGGAATGGGTATGAGTGAAACTGTGAGTGATATGATGATTGATGATGTTTCATAGGTAACATAATGGTCGGATAAACCAAAGTATCGCTAAAATCCAGTTTGTTTTCGAGTTGCCTGGGTACGTTTTGTTTGATGGGTAAACATACCCCTAATAAGGCTTTTGTTAAAGGTTATTGTATTCCTTTTCAGATTGATTTGTTGAACCAGCGAGTTGTATCCGAGCGCGAAGGAAGAGAATTGGCAGAAGAACTGAGATTGCCTTATATTGAGGTAACATTATCATCTGCAGAGCATTTGAGCTTCCTGGGTGGTCGTTCTTCTCTATAGCATGTACTGTAAGACGAATGTCGTGTATACTGTAACTATACTGTACGTGGCAAACTGTAAGGTAAGCTAATTAGAGCTGATATACTGTAAGTTAAGATCAACGGTAGTAGAGGTACGTCCACTGTGAGGGCTGGTATTATCCTATGTCCATAAAATATCCATATAAGGCACAACTTTAATATACTTGCTCATAAGGAGGTTTGTCATGAAAGTTTCCAAACGACAATTGATACTCCGTAAGAAAGCCTTAAATAAGTTACTATGTTATGTGCGTTCAAAAATCATCACACGCCACACTATAATCTAACAAGGATGTATATGGCGACGGCTATGACCCACGCTACAAACTGCAACGCTACATGATAAAGTACATAGAAAAGCACATCTGAGAAAAATAATACTGTACTATTTTTTATTTTGAAAGGGAGTTATGGCCCCTCAAAGTTTGTGTTGTGCTCCATTTCAGGTCTTTGTCATCTGCTGCCAGGAAGACTGAAACGGTCATCTGGTAGTGTAGTGGATAGGGTAGCAGGCTGCTGAGCGGAATGTCTCGGGTTCGACTCCTCCCTGCGGAAACTATTTTTGCGTTGTTTTCCGAGATATTTTTTGGAACTTATACCTTAAATAATTTATGGACAAAACAATTATTTTTGTATTTCAACAACTTTAGGAGTGTCCATGACCCATTTATGTATTATTCCGGGCAAAAAAACAGGTAACTGATTTTTCCACTTTTATCAGGAAATCACTGATGGTACCCATGGTTGAAATATCAGCCGAAAATTATATGATGGAAAACAACAACAAAATGCCTCTGAAGCATAAATTTCATAGTTTCAGAGTTCGATAAGGTTGAAAATTATGTATATTTTATTCTATACGACTTATTGGTTTTTCTGATTATATGTTTCTGACGCGAGAGCATGAAAGAAACGAGCTACGTGACCTTCGAAGATTCTGTGACCTTCTGTAGAATTTGATAGACTTCCTCTCCCTGAAGACGGCACACACTGCTATATCAAGACACACAATCTACAATAAAATTTGAAACGAAAAACGGCGAATTATGGCGGCCGTTCTCCGAACTCTAACATAACTAGAAGAAAATATACTATTGAAGGTTGCGTGCCGTTCTTTGTCGTGTTTTGTCATTGTGTGTGTCACATTGAAGGAGAGGAAGCCTATCTGTGCTACGAAGCTGCTGCAGTAGGTCTGTAGATCTTTTATGAACTCCACGTCCATGCTCGCGTCAGAAACATATAATCAGAAACACCAATAAGTCGTATAGAATAAAATATACATAATTTTCAACCTTATCGAACTCTGAAACTATGAAATTTATGCTTCAGAGGCATTTTGTTGTTGTTTTCCATCATATATTTTTCGGCTGATATTTCAACCATGGGTACCATCAGTGATTTCATGATAAACGTGGAAAAATCAGTTACCTGTTTTTTTGCCCGGAATAATACATAAATGGGTCATGGACACTCCTAAAGTTGTTGAAATACAAAAATAATTGTTTTTCCATAAATTATTTAAGGTGTATAAGTTCCAAAAAATATCTCGGAAAACAATGCAAAAATAGTTTCCGCACGGAGGAGTCGAACCCGTCACCTTCCGCTCAGCAGCCTGCTACCCTATCCACTACACTACCAGATGACCGTTTCAGTCTTCCTGGCAGCAGATGACAAAGTCCTGAAATGGAGCACAACACAAACTTTGAGGGGCCATAACTCCCTTTCAAAATAAAAAATTGTACAGTATTATTTGTCTCAGATGTGCTTTTCTATGTACTTTATCATGTAGCATTGCAGTTTGTAGCGTGGGTCATAGCCTTCGCCATATAAATCCTTGTAAGATAGTTTATTCTAGCGGATACGTATTTTTTCAGACTTCGGCCAAGGATCCCCCAGTGAATGTGGATTCGGCTTTCCATGAATTGGTTCGCATTGTGAAGAGTTTCCCCGATGATGAAACAGAAGCTGAGGTGGGATTTTCGTTTATTTTCCCTTTTTACCAAAATTGAAATCTGAGGCCCTATTCAGGGAGCCCTTCCTGGCCTCCCCAAGGAGCTAAAGATTGCGAGGGCAGAAGAGATTCAGAGCGCCCGTGAGCATATACGGCCTCTGAGTACAGTGATTCGTGTTATTACTGATGTGTTGTATTTTGTCTGGAAATGCACGCAGTGGTCAGTAGTCAGTACACTTGAATTCCAATCAAAAAGGTTAAAAGGATTAATTATATTTTTTTAAAGATTATAATTTAACCAGTCGGCTACCGCCGCCTGAGGCGTCTTTCCAATATTCGCTGATGGTCGCTATGTTTCACCGGGCTATATCTATAAGTAGAAGCAACTATTTCTCGCAAGAATAGTTTCCTGGGGATAGAACTTAGTTTTGGTTCGCCCATTTTAGGACGTTGACTATATTCCTCCTAAATTGCCTGTAAATCGTTGGACTAATATAGCGACCAAAAAATTTCCAAAACCGAAAAGCAGCGGAATAAGCGCGTAGCTGATACGCCGCCATGTTTCGCTGGGATATATAGTTAGAGCAACATTACACAAAGGAAATGTTTTCATCTTTGTTATTTTTTTTTTGAAACGTACACCGATATCAACACGGATAGATCTTATTTCTGTTGACTGTATTCCTCCTAAATTGACTGCAACTTGTTCTACTCTAGGACAGAAAAATTGCCGAAGCCTAAAAGCAGCTTAAATCGCGTGTCTGATACGCCGCAATGTTTCGTGGCTATATAAGTTAGAAGAAACATGTCTATATAAAGAGTCTCCAGCTCTCATATTTCCTTTTGAACCCATTCAAATTGACTCGGGTTAGAACTTAGTTTTGTGACTATATTCCTCCTAACTGGTCTGCAAACTTGCTGGTCTCTAGGTATCGCAAAATTTCAGAAAAAAAGGAATCAGTGCTGGATATACTCGCAATGTTTCGCTGGCTATATAAGTTAGAATAAACATTTGTCCGAAGGAATTTTTCACTTTTGTTATTTTCCTTTGAACCTACACCAATATCAAACACGGGGGTAGAACTTAGTTTCTGTGGACTATATTTCTCCTAAATTGTCTGCAACTTGCTGGACTCTATAAGTCTATAACCTAAAAAAGCAGCGGAATAAGTGACCGCTATTTTACTTTTTGAAACCTATACGAATGTTAAACATGGGATCGAACATAGTTTTAGTGTGCCCTTTATATAACTGGTGAACGTATTCCTCCTAAACTGTCTGCAAATCGTTAGACTCTATAAAGCAGAAAAAATCCGAAATCTAAAAAAATTGTCACAGATCTTTTCCTTAACTGTATTAAACTAAAGAATGTCGTCGAACGTTACAGGTGATACCGTGTATTATCCATACTAAAGCAAAAACTACGCGAAATTAAGAAATTCTGTTGAATGTTCGACCGAAACATCGCTCAAGATTGGACGCCCGTTTCATGGGAAATAAGGGAAATGTGCAGAGAATTACTCAATGCTTTGTTGCAAAATATGTCGACTAAATCTTTGTAAAATGAGTAAATGAAAAATTAGACTACGAAGTGATTACAAAAAAGTATTTCATAAAAAGTTGTCAAGGATTGTGATTTGGTAGTTCCTTGAGTTGTGAGTGTTCTTTGTTTCCTAATATGAGCTGCGCGCCACCGCGCCCGAACGATACACCACACATATTCCACATATGCAGCCTTTTTTGGACGTTTGTGATAGGGGCGCTCGGGAAGTGAGATGGCTCAGTGCACGGGAACGTGAACTACTGAACCAATCCTACAACCTGAGCGTAACGCACATCATCCAAACGTACACTCAAACAAACGCACAAACAAACAAACAAAGCTCCCAACTTTATATAATAAGATATTTTCAGGAACTTTATTTGCTAGTTATATGGATTGATTTCACATACTATTTGCTAATGATAAATGTTACTGATTATTATTATTATTTATTATTATACAAATTTTTCAGGAAAATCCTGCTGCCGGGGGAAAATCGAAGAAAAAGAAGGGCAAGCAGAAGTGCTCGGTGATGTAGATTTTTATTATTTTATTAATATTCTTATTGTTAGTTTGAAATTTGGCTTGAATTATATGATAATTTTTATTGATTCGTACTTACACTTAACTACTTATCCCTCAAATTACCAAATTTACCAATTGTTTATTTCTATTAAATTTACTAACATTTGTCATTATTCGAACTACGGTTTTATCGCTGCTGGAAATATTTTTATTTGTGAAGTGTTTGACTACTTTTCTAAGTTATTCCATGTGCATTTTAAAGAAGCCGCATTTTTTTTAATAAAAGAACTTGACTATGTTTTGTACGTCGATTCAGACTGCCTTTTTAGTGCATTTTTTTTGCATTTTTGCATTTGATTATCAACTATCAACTCATTTATTTATTAACCTCAAGAATATTTCCAAACAAATCAAAGTGGATAAAGGCGTGTACTACGGTGCTCAATCGTCATTTTTGTTGTTTCTTACGGTAGTTTTTATGGTTTTATCCTGATTCGAGACTTAAACTAATGTGTATATCTATTCTGGTTCAGCTACTGTGAATAAGTATTTATAATTCTGATGACTTTTTGAAAGTTTCGTAGTTTTATATATTTTATTTTTTTGTCTATCTGCATTGTGTACCTTACCTTGCCATGTGTTGGTGCTTATAGATTTGCTTGCCTCATTTGCATGATTTTGTAAATATGTTCTTAGTGAATGATTTATTTATTAATAGTATAATAAAGATTTTTTGTGTCCATCAGCGGCTTTATTTTCTACTTATTGTGTTGTTTAGTCGTTTTAAGATATCTCATTTTACAATATCAAAACGTTTTTGTCATCGGCACAACGGGGACTTTTCCTAATGTTTCACAAATGAGTAGAGTAATAATCAAACGGGGGTTGGGGTAACTATTAGGAGAGTAACATATGTCTAACTAATTGTACCAATTAATGTAAATTCAATGTTGGGGTTACTGTAGTGTCATAGAATTAGAGGGGTTACTGTAGTTCGTGAATAAACGAGAACTACTGTATTTCAGATGGCGTCCCATAACCAACAACAACGGCCTATCGATTCGTATTCAGTACCATTAGGATCTCGAATCAATATAGATGCCTTATTTGGAGATTTATTCAATAATATGGTTAAGGAACCGTACTCGCCCTATAGGGTGAGTGTCTGTTTGTTACGGTACTCCTATACTTACTGTAGTTGTCTGTTTTATAAATGTCCATTTGGAGTCTAATGTTGTTGGTTCTGGTTAATTCCGGCACATGAACCGCCTTCGGCCTCGTAAGTGGCCGTTAATTGATGCGACCACGAGGCACACGTAGAGTAGAGTAGTTTATTGAGCAGGCAAGACAATATCTATACGCTATTTCACCAGGTATATATAGTAATGCTATATATGCAAATACGTCTATAATAACGTTTCTAGACGTAAACAATGGCTAGTCGTAGACTAATGAATATAGCATAATGGAACAGTAAAATACTACGTTTCAAAGGTAGTGTTCCCAACACCTCCCCTATTAATTAAAAGAGTATTTCTTATTAGACGGATCCATGACGAGCTTCTTCGGTGGGCCACAATTCCTCGTTGGTCGTCTGTACGTCGTTCCAGCATCGGTGTCCGAGTCCGAATCCGAATCGTCCCATCCAGTCGATATGTCACCAGTGACATCGATCGCAGTTGATGTAGATCCGTCGGCGGGTTGTGTGTCTTCTTGTTTCAAGTCGAAGTCTTCCCACATCGTAGGCAGCACATCTTCGTTGTAACGTTTCCGCAGCTGGTTCATGTGTCGCTTCCAAGTCCGTCCATCGGTCGTAATTACTTCGTAGATTGTTCTTCCAATCTTCCTCAGCACACGAGCAGGTATCCACGTCGGCTTTGCTGGATTCTTGTAATCACGAGCGTATACTAGGGCGTCTTCAGTCAATTCCTTGTTGCGAGCACCATGATGACGATTGAACTGTTCCTCCATCTTCGTTCTTCTTTCCTCGGGAAGATGGTTTTCTTCTTTTACACTTCTTCGAGACGTTCGAGATAGCGTAGTCAACGGAGTTCTCAACGGTCGGCCAATAAAGTTTTCTGCAGGCGATCGTTTTCCAGGTGAAGATGTGCACGGAGTCGAACGGTAAGTCATCAGGAACTTCTGCAGCATCTCGGCTGTCGTTCCCTCTCCCTTCAATTTCTTGAGAGTCCTCTTGAACGTATCCACAAAGCGTTCAGCTTGTCCGTTTGATTGGGGGTGAAATGGTGGCGTTTTCACATGCTTGATCCCACTTCTCCGGCAATATTCTTCAAACTCCTTCGATGTGAACTGCGAACCATTATCTGACACAAGTACTTCAGGGAAGCCAAATTGTGCAAATATTTTACCAACCTCTTTAATCGTAGCAGTGGCGGATGTCGTTGTCATCTCTCTTATTTCCGGCCACTTGGAGTAGGCATCCACGACCACCAGGTACATACGTCCTTCCATTGGTCCAGCGAAATCAATGTGAATCCTCTCCATTGCACGACTACAGTCGGGCCATGGTTTCAGTTCGTTCTTCAAGGGCATCTTCGCGGCACTTTGGCAAGGTACACAACTCTTGACCAAATTCTCGATGTCCTTGTCCATTCCTTGCCAGTAGACGTTGTTCCTCGCCAACATCTTCATTCGTGTTGCTCCAGGGTGTCCGTCGTGCAGCATCCTCAACACTCTTCCTTGCAGTGAGTGCGGTACCACAATCCTACGTCCCAGGAAAAGGCATTCCTCGAATATCGATAATTCCATTCTTCTGCTGTGAAAGTTGTGCAGGGCAGATCCGGGTTTTCCTTGACACCATCTCCCAGTCTTCACAGATTCCACGATATTCGGTAACACATGGTCCTTTTCCATTGCAGCACGAATGTCCTTTTGCATAACCGGCAAAGTCCTGATCGCATCCAAATACACGGCGGCGACGTCGTCCTCAATCATTCCAATGACGATATCTTCTTCTGGCACGTGTTGCGTAGCAATCAGTCTTGATAATGCATCGGCCTGTCCAAAGCTGGTAGTTGATCGGTACTGGATCTTGAAATCGTAAGCCAGTAGCACAAGGGACCATCTTTGAAGGCGATTTGTTGAGTGAACCGATATTCCTTTCCTGCTTCCAAACACGGCAAGCAGTGGCTTGTGATCAGTCAACAACATGAAGGGTCGTCCATATATGTAGCGGTGAAATTTCCTTACGGCATACACTAGGGCGAGTGCTTCCTTCTCAATCTGTCCATAATTCTTCTCCGCAGGCGTGAGGGCGCGACTGCAATGCCATATTGCCTTTTCCATCCCATTCGGGTATCGGTGAGAGATGACTGCTCCAATCCCGTAGTCGCTTGCGTCTGCTGCCACCACAATCTCCATCTTTGGATCGTAGTGCGTCAAGAGAAGATCCGATTGCAACACTTCTTTGAGCTTCTCGAAGGCTTCTTTGCAATCCTTGGACCAGACGAACTCGGTGTCCTTTTTCTTCAGCGCGTCCAATGGTGCACGAAATGAACGCATATCTGATACAAAAGACGAATAATAACTAACTAACCCAAGAAACGATTCAACCTGCTGCAGGTTCTTGGGTTCCGGCATATTCTTGATCGCGGCAATCTTCTCTGGGTCCGGTCGACGGCCGTCCTTGTCGATAACATGTCCCAGGAAACGGATCTGTCGCTGGGCGAAACTGCACTTCTCCAGTCGAACACGAAAACCATAGTCGTTGATCCTCTCAAATAGATTGCGGACATTCCTATTGTGCTCCTCCAATGATCCTCCGGTGACGATCACATCATCCAAATAGGCAGCACATCCTTCCAATCCTGCGATCATCGAATCCATCACTTGTTGAAATATGCCGGGTGCAGATTTGACTCCAAAGGGTAGGCGATTGTACCGGAACAATCCCTTCTGCGTCGTAATCGTGACCAGCTCCTTTGAAGATTCTTCAACTTCGATCTGCAGATAAGCATCAGCGAAGTCGATCTGCGTAAAATATTTACCTCCATTGAGTTGCGCGAAGATTTCTTCTGCTGTCGGTAATGGGTGGCGATGCAGTTCCAAAGCGTCGTTGAGTCCTGTCGAAAAGTCTGAGCACACCCTCACGGCTCCAGTCTTCTTCTTCACAGCGACGATTGGCGCGGCCCATCTTGAATACTCCACTGGCGAGACGACTCCTTGCTCGACGAGCCTGTCGATCTCCTTCATTACCAGCGGTTCCACAGCGAACGGTATCTTTCTCTTCGCGGCGAAAATCGGTTGAGCATCCTTCTTCAGTACAAACCGGGCTTTCATCTTTGAACATCGTCCCAGCTCCTTCTTGAACACATCCGGAAACTCCCGTCGAAGTCCTTCCGTCAATTCGGTAGCCTTCACTGTACAACACATTGTATCGAATGTTTCCTTGAACGGCGGCAGCTGGTCGATCCAATCGATTCCCAGTAGTTTAATATCCTCGGTCACATAGCAGCTTCCGTGACCACTGAATTCCTTGCACGCGAAATCTGTCCTCAGACGTCCCATCACGGCGATCGGTGTTCCATTGGCAGCTTTCAATTTTGTGTCCACACTCTCCAGTGTCGGCGATCCCAATGACCTCCATGTAGATCGATCGATCAGTGTGACATCAGCTCCAGTGTCCAATTGCATCTCCACTCGTTGAGATCCAATATTGACTTCCACCATCTTCCGTGTCGCGGCAATAACGATGCTCTCGTCCTCCTCGATTTTCTTAGCGTAGGCAGGTCCTCCACGTTTGCCATCCCTCCATTTCCTCTGGGTAGGCTGTTGGGCAGGTCTTCCACGTCCTACTTTTCTCTGGCAGTTGCTTGCATAGTGTCCAATCTCACCACAATTATAGCACGCTCCTCGAACCGTAGGTTTCTCCGAAATTGCTTCCTTGCTAGGGTTGCTTTTCCAGTTCCTCCTCCTTTGGTTCATAACCTTATTCACTTCACTTACTTGTTCGTCTCCTCCTATCCTGGCTGCATCCTTGATCAATGTCTGCATCGAGTCGCACTCGACCAACAGATCTTCCAACTGGCACGTTTCCGTCACTTCCAGCTTCCGCAGCAAACGTTTCCTCAGTTCACTGTCTTCAGGTTGTTGCAGTCCACCAACGAACAGTAGTGTCTTGAAGTCTTGCTCCTTCATATCCTTGAGTAAAGCGGCTTCACACATGCGGTTGACACTTGAGGCGTACTCTCTGTACGACTCACCTGGTTGTCTGGTCGTCCTCAGCGCGTTGTACCTCCTTCTGAAGATCGTCGATTTCTCCCCGAACAGCTTCTCCAATTCCTGGGACAGCTCCTTGATCGGTAGATCCTTGATCCTCTTCGGCGCGACGACATTGCTCAGCCTGGCGTATGCACGGTCGTTCAGCTTGGATATCAGCAACCTGGCTTGTTCGGCTTCCGACAAACCTCCTCCTTCCGCAGTGACGATGTCCTCGAAACGTTGGAACCACTTGGTGAACGTGACTCCTCCATCGGCATCGTACTCGAAAATCGTGATCCTGTCACCCAACATCGACGCCAGCGGTGCTCCTCCTGACGATGCGGCTCCGCTCCGCTGCTCCAGCAACTTCAGCAACCTTTCTTCTCTATTCTTTGCGTCCTCATCTCGCTTCCGTGAGTCTTGATCACGCTTCCTGGAGTCCTCCAGCAGCTCCTTGATCAGCTTCTGTTGCTCCTTGAACAACTTCTGCTGCTCCTCCAACGCGGTCTTCTCGGCTCCTGGGGACATCCTGTATTCGAAAACCACCGAAAACCGAACTGCAAATTTTCGAAAATGCGCAAATCCGAGCGCAGTAAACTGCTAGCTCAAGGATATTTTCGAAAATAAGCGTCGATCCTCCGGAGTTTCGAAAGTCGAATCCTTGAACGCCAATTGATGCGACCACGAGGCACACGTAGAGTAGAGTAGTTTATTGAGCAGGCAAGACAATATCTATACGCTATTTCACCAGGTATATATAGTAATGCTATATATGCAAATAAAACCATACTTTTAGAACGCTTTGTTCATCTTATTGAAGCTGCTTGATTCGTGTGCACAAAAACGATATTTGTCGGAGAATAGAGATCTTCGTGCGAAAGCGAAGGTATGTACATATTTTTACGTCGGTCAAGTTTGTACGGTATATGTAGTGCAACTTCACGCGAGTATGCTTACTGTAGAGTGAATTGGGTCATTAAGCTTGGCTATACGAAATGCATAAAGATTTTAGTTGATTGTTGATGGAACACTTCTGAGAACATGTAAACTGAGATTTAGGGCAAGATGAATGATTAAAGAGAAAACAGTATTCTTGGTATATTTGTTTTGGGTTGTACTGTAGCCGATACCGTAACTCAAAAATGAGATACGGTAGTGCAGTAGGTAAAATAAATTGACATATATGTAGGGTGTGGTCCAAAAATTGAATGCGTTGAATCCGCCCACGATAGTCCAGTTATGAAGTATGGGCACTTTGTATCTCCCTAATTTCTGTATATTCTGTATTTTTATAGCTTTCCTTTTTATTCCAGGGCAATGTGCAAAAACTGTATACTTTAGATCAATGCCCTTGTTTATGGCTTGACGAAGAGCGACGATTTAACGATCAATGACTTGCGGCGTGTTGTCAGACAATTTGACTCATTCATACCGGCATTTCTAGCCAAGTTTGATGACTGGTGAGTTGTGATACGATACTGCGAATAGCTCGACTAGTTTACCACCATAACTGCTGAGGCCATATTCACCACTCCGATTCCCTCGGGAAAATATTCCCTGGGGACAGGAAATAGCATTCTAATGTAAGACACGCAGAGAAAAGATCCCGTGGGGAATTGAGTGGTGAATATGGCCTCTGAAATTTCTCTCTGCAGAAGACCTCGTCGATGTCGAGTTTTGTTGTATGCTTGGTTTGCTTAGTTTCTGTAAGGGGTCGGGTTGTCGATTACCACCGATCATGCCAGCGTTACATATTGCGCCGCAGCTTGTATGATAACAATGACATTAAGGAACATCCTTATTCTGAGCTTAGGTTCCTCAATTATCTCGATATCGATCGATTTCTGAACGTGAATATCTAATTTCAGCCTTCAAATCTATGGGGGTACTGTGGAAAGTATGGTGACAATTTCTCCCTTTATATCAAAAGATGGTCGGCTGCATTACTTGAGAGGAAGATGTTATTTGAGGATGATACTGGATAAGGTGAGTTTTTTAAAACCTTCGATTCTATAGTTTTATGCGATGTACATACTGTAGAATGTCGCTTCTGGCTGGATCATCCGGTGAAATGTACGAATGTACCGTAGCCGTAGCCTTAAATTGTAGCGTTGTTTTATCGCCTCATGGGGATGCTCTTTAAATACAAACTTTTCATCTAATATAAAGTTAATTTCAAAATGTTTAGACCATGCGATTTTGGTGTCTTGTTTTCAGTTCGTGGCTGCCCATCAACAAAGAACCCTTGACGAGGTGTTCGATGATCAGAGAAGGTTTGCGGTGTACGTGAGAGAAGTGGACAAACAGTGGCCTGGAGCTAGAAGGGCACTTCCTGAAGCCGGTAGGTGAATATGCAAATCAGCATGACGTCACTGAGGAAGGTGCCTCCTCCCCATGATCTGATCTAACCACCTAGTCTAGTGCGCGATCACAGCTCAGAGCAATGAGCACTCGCGAGAATTTTGGTCCCGTACCTATGACGTGCTGTTGGCGAACGAGTGGCACAACAGTTTCTGTCGTGCTTTGCAAAAAAAAAGGCGATACAAATGTGCGCCGTCTTAATTCTCGATCATCCGAGATAACCATTGTGCGACATTTTGACCACTTATATGCAAATCTGCGTGCTGTGTAGCCCTGAAACTGTTGCGCATTTGATTGCAGAAGCGTGGACCGATGACTCATTTATGCGTGCCAAGCTTCCGAATGTAATTCGCACGTCTATTTCGGCCAGAAAATGGATCGACAGACAAGTTCACCTTTTGCAGGTTATTGATTTTTTTTTAGAAATTTGCGGTTTTTATGAAGCATATTTCGATATTTGGTGATATGCACGTAGTTTTTATTACAGTGTAAGGTAGTCTTGGTATGAGGGCATGCGTTGTACTGTCATTCGTGATAATGGGATTGACTTCCGTGCACAAGTTATGGTCGCCTGCGTCAATTACGATTACGGCTCTGTGATCTTGTAGTGTTCACCAGTACAACTACGGTAGATCACTAAGTCACTACCTGAGGACTATTTGACGTTTCGTACCCGCGTTTCTATTATTCATATGCTGCAAATACAAGGTATATTGGTCCGAGGTTGTTGCGTGCTAGGAAATGATTATGACTCGTAGCTCGTATTTCTTTAGGTATCTCCCAAGGAGGCTGAATCTTTCGATTTACTCTCGGAATACATTGCCAAGATCAAGCAGGCACATCCGGATCAGATGGTTGTGGTGAGCCAATATTCATTCTATTGTTTCAGAAAAATATACTTTGTTATCTTTGTTTGTTTGTTTGTTTGTGTGTCTGTGTGCATATGTCTGCGAAAAGTTTTGCGGACTGGGAATACACGTCGGTTAGCATAACCGATAACCTACTTGTAAAGTGGAAGTGGCAATATTTAGGTAGCTGAAAATCTAAAATGTGTGCACTCGTTGAAGTTTACAAGACAGCGGCCTAACCTAGCAGTTCACATTGTCTGCTTGTAGATCCCGCCTTTTTGCTTGTGCGGAATTTCCGAATACTGTACACGGCTCCTGTACATTCAGACGGTGTACTTTGATATTTGTAGACTTAAGCATGTAGAATCCATTGTCCCGTTTTTCTCAGAGATCGGATAGGTTGTTAATGTCTGGAACTGGTACTGTGCTCAGGTTGTCTTCGGAACTTGGCGTAATATGTGAATGCTTTGAACACTGGATTAAGTTATGCTTGAAGACTTAAATTTAAATCCTCCAGCATCTTCTCGAAGCTATCGTCCACCTGCGTCTCCGCGATGTCGTTTCTGCAAGTCGATCTCTACTCCTCTTTTGTGACCTCTCCTCTCTCAAGTGCAATGACATCACAATCAATAAGAAATCGCATAAAATGATGAGAATGGCTGCGTTGGATGGAAGGTGTGTGTTGTGTTAAGCTGAAATCCCAAGTTTGCAGGCGCGCAGCTCGGACATACGAATCCGCGTGCACGGGAAAGATATGTCTTTTTGACATGGGAAAGGCGGAGACGCAGAAAAGAGGGCGGGGCTTGTTTCTCTCTGTCTCGAGTTTTTCAATGCAAATTTGAAACCTTTTCCGCGGATTCGCGTGTCCGCGCTGCGCCCCTGAGGACCAGAGTCTAGTGAATTTACAGATTCTCGATGATAGAGATGTAGGTCAACTAGTATGGATGGGATGTTGCTCCCTGTTGTTAGGGGGTGGGTCCATGGGAGAGCGGGCTGCTAACCTAAGTTAAGACTGACTTGAATTGTTATGTAAGTGAGGTTGCGGAATACGTAATTTTGTATGGAGATGTAACAACAACAGGAAATAGAGGGTCTATTATCAAGCAACGTTTAACTTGTTCGTATTTTCAGTCCTCCGCGTTTTGGCTCCCTAATGCAGGCCCGGCTTCATCGATACTTTCAAAACGAGTGGGTTTTTATCTATATGAAATTAGTTGATTACACATTAAGCACGCGAAAATGATACTAAGACTTTGTATATCATGAACGGCATAAGTGAACCCATAACTACCATAATTACAGTGATTGATAAACTCCTTTGCTGCAACTCCAATTTTTTTTAAAGCGAAATGCTAGCCTCTATAGGAAAATTTGCATATGATAAGCAAATCCTATGTATCCTGTGCTCATTTTGTACGATTGCCGTGGACGATCGTACAAAATTAGCATAGGATACATAGGATTTGCTCATCATATGCAAATTTTCCAAAGGGGGCTAGTATTTCGCTTTAATGTATTTTCTCTTATTGATTGGTTTTGTTTAATCGATACTTTGGTTTAGAGAGATGGCGATCGCTCACTTATATGAGTGTGTGCATCTGTCCCAGATGGTCAAGGATGATGCATGTCTAAGAGCTGCCATACTAGAACGAAGGGCTGTCGAGGTTAGATAGTTTACGGCGGTCCTACTGTATCCTAGTGAAATACAGTACGATGAAAGTGAACTTCATTCTCGATTAATGGGAGGAAATGAAATGAGTCGGACTGGGCAATGTGTATTGTTGTAAGGATCTAAGGATGCAAGTTAATTAGACACAGTGTCTTTGACGCATTTTTTTATTTCCAGCTCCTGCGACCTTATGATAAGCAACTCACGTCGCCACCGGATCTTACAGCTGCACAGGTTAGGGTTTGAAGTGAATTGTGGTGTAAACTAGGTGCTTTTACACCTTACTGTACTCGTGTGGTAAATCCCTCGGACATGGATTCGGCGAGGTAAGAGAGAGAGAGAGAGAATGAAAGATTGAGAGGGAGAGAGAGAGAGCGATATTTATTGAGGGAGAGAGTGAGAGAATGAGAGATTGAGTGAGGAGTGAGGGAGAGAATTGAGAGATTGTGAGAGAGAGAGAGAGAGTTTGAGAAAGCGCGAGAGAGGTACAGAAACGAGAGTTCTTGGAATATGGTGTCTGATTTCTATCTTCCCTTCAGGCCAACTTAAGTGACGTGGATGAGCACGTGTTCAAGAAGGAGGCCGATATGAGACCGTATGATCTCACCCATAACCCAGTGGAGCATATCAGAGAGGTTGGTGACGTCACTTCTACAACTTTGTATTATGACTTTGATTACTCAGGAGTTTTTTGTCCTCTCTGTGAAATGGTTTGCACTTGTACTGTGCCAAGATGAGAGTTTGCTCGAAAGGGGCGGCGTTAAAGATGCTACAGTATATTATGAAATCTAGTTAAAGCGGTATAAGAGCCGGTTTTTGGTACGTCGGACCACTGCATTCTCATTTGTTGTATGGATGTGAATATAGTTGGTCGCGTAGTTATACATTACTTGAGAGTACGTGCAGCATAAGTTTCAAACGACGAGTGTTGCCCCGCTTTATGGTTGAGAATATATCTGCAGCATACGTTTCAAAAGACGAATGTTACCCCGCTTTATGTTTTCTGGCCCTCTTTGTTTTCCGGGGGGCTGCGTGAAGTTTCATCATTGAATATGCAAGTTGTTGTTCAGGGCGAGGCATCTTTGGTGAAGGACAAGATTTTGGACTCGATACACAGGATTCAACGAGTCGACTGTCCCGATAAGGAGTATGAATTTTAATTTTTTCGAACTCTTTTTTTTTGCTCAGGGTGCCGAAATCGAGTGAACATAATTATTTCTAGCATTTGTCTAAAGCTCTATTGTATTAATTGATCTGTGTATTGCGCGAATTAGATTGAATACGGTAGCTTTATATTTTACTCATGCTGGAGTTATTTGTAAGGTGTCCATCCTGGGTGGCTAGTGTTATCCTCTTCGATTCTGAAGTCCAGAGGCCGTATTCACCAACACGCAGGGAGCCCTCCCTGGCCTCCCCAGGGAGCTAGAGAGTGCAAGAGCAGAAGAGATTCAGAGCGCTCGCGAACCTAGGGAGGGCTCCCTGCATATTGGTGAATGCGGCCTCAGAGTTCATCCGCGATAGTATCGCTTTGTTTACAAGAGGAAAATTGTGTCTCCCCACCGCGTGTCAACCACGTACTGTTGTTGAAACATGAGGATTTAGTCGCGGACTACTAATCTTTGCCACTTTGTCTTACATTCAATTATGGGTCTAATTGTCCACTACTCAGTGTTAGTCTACAATATGTTTGCAACTGAAACAACATGTTTTATGTGTTTATTTTATAAATTTTGACTGTGATCGAAAAATTGGCGCATTGGACGAGCGGGAATCGAACCCAGCGTCTTTTGATTGCCGGTGCACTGCGTTAACCACTACGCTACCGCTACCCACCACCAAATGTTTCTTTTACGTACATTCTATACAAGGCCTTTGTTTCAGAGGTGTGAGTGAGCTTTCTGTGGTGGGTAAATTCTGCGCACACCACCAAGCCGATCCATATGGAAAAACACGGACTGTTCTGGAAGCAGCGCAGGCAACGGCAATATCACTCAGATTATTGCATGGATCTTTTGAACAAGTATGTATTTTTAAAGGGATTTTGGTGTATTCTGTGATGTCGGGTTTAGAATATAAGTTACCGTAATCACTAATCAGAATCAGTTCTTGAGAAATTGGATCATGACCTATCCTATCCTCGGAGTTTTGAGGTTACGGTTTTTGTTTAGTGTATCAGCGACTAATGTAGAACTTTAGAAGGCTAGCTTTTGAGTGACACATCGAGTGGAAAATACAGAAATATATCAATAGTTAATAAGCTAATTTATATGTGCATTCTGTTTAGGTCGTTGTGTCGTGTGTGGCGTTTCTCGACTCGAATTGTGGGGATAAGTATGCCAGCAGACACGATACTGAACCACATGTAGGTCCAGTCATTGGGATTAGTATTACGTTGACAGTATATATTTAGGTTGTGCCAGTCGTGTTTTGTTTGAATTCCATGTAGAGCTTAACGTACATAAACATACAAACAATCTAACAAACAAAGATCCCGACTTTATGCTCCCCTACTTTAGGCAATAATTGCCGTCAACCTGATCTACGCACTATGCGCCCTTGGAAGATGGCAAGCAGTGAGGAGCACGCTCGCGCAGATGAGAGCCAGATTTGGACAGGACAAGAATTATGAGGTGAGACTTAGGAAGAGACTGACGGGAGAGGTGTGGATATGCGGCGCGGCGCGCTTTTTGGAGGTGCGCTCCGAAGCTATGCCTCGCTTGCTCTACAGGTGCCCTAACTTGCCGCACCCTGTGTTCTTTACCGCGTGCGCTGGCGGAGCTCTTTGGGTATGTGTGTGGGACGTGTGGGTATGGGTATGTGCGTGGGTGTGCATGTTTGTAAACCCTGCTTCTCTTTCAGTGTTGGCGCCACGTGACGATTTGCGAAAGTGTAGCCGCGTGCGATCGGTCAATACTTGACATGAGATTGGAGCACGTGAAGGGATATATCGACAATCTGAGAAGACATAATCCGATTGAAGGGGCCATCAGGTACGGTAGTTGAGAAATCTCTCTCTTATCTCTCTCTCCCTCTCTCTCTATATCTCTCTTTATATCTATATCTGTCTCTGACCCTCTCTCTCTGTATCTATCTCTGTATCTCTCTTTCTCTCTCCATCTCCTGCTCTCTGTATCTATCTCTGATCCTCTCTCGCTCATCCTCAGTCTCTGTCTTCATGCTTTCTACTGTTTTGAGAATAGTCGTACAGTACTACAAGTACAGTATGATTTTCCCATGCTGTTGATGTTTTGTTGACCTAATTTCGGCTGTACGCCGACATGGTATTTGTGTACCCCTTTCGCTAGTGTATATACTCCCGATGCCCATAATTTGCAATTTGAGTGAAATGGGATCATGAAATCAAAAACATATTAATTGATCGCTTTTCAGACAAGGTCTCTGGGAGGCGGTGAGTGGCCAGATCGATAATGCACTCACTACATATCAGAAGGTATTGGACACTCTGAAGGATCAATGGAGTCATCTGATTAGGATACGGTAGGTGGCATACTTGATAACATATGCTGTTGGTGGAGACATGCTGTGCTTTTTACCAACCGTTATGGAAACCGTGTTTCTTGCGTGACGTACCCAAACAAACAAACAAACAAACAAATATCTAAACTTTATCTACTGTTTTCCAGTGTCAACATGGCTGTGGGTGTGCTTCACATTCGACGTGGTAATTGGAGTTTTGCACGGTCGCATTTGGAAGACGCGTTGAGAGAGGCCACAGCAGCCAACATTGCATGCATGCGGGCCATGGTGAAGAGGAGGATCGCGCTTCTGGAGGTACTGTCGATCAGACTACAAACTACAACGAAATGATCTTAGACTACATAGTTCTGTTCATTGAAACTACAACTTTACCGATATTCAGAAGAGTATGCATCTATCTACATATAGGCGTCCGTTAGCAAATTACAGTAGGCACGGGCCGAACCATTAATACTCCTGAGGTAATCGAAGAGAAGGAACATTTTCTGAGTAACTTACCTATATCGGATTATCAGGCACTGAACCGCTGAGTTCAGTTATCTTGCCAAGTTTTGTCTGTTCTTTCTCTACGTTTTGTTTTGTTTTTGTTTTTGTCACGCTAACCTTGGCCAGGAGTGAATTAACTGAAACCGAAAACCCAGAGCAGGCCGGGCCGTGTATTTCAGGCACGGCACCCGCGCGGAGTTCAGATCTCTTGTGAAGACGGGTCTAACCTTAACCTTTTTTATATTTTCTCTTTTAGATCGAGGAGGGCTTCCTGGAGACTGCGGAGCGTGTGCTCAGCGAAATCAACGATGTTATTCTGGAGAAGTGCTCGAAAGTGGAAATCTCCCTCTACAGGGCAACCCAGATCCGGTTGGCGATTAAGAAAGGTGGGAAATGTGCTGGGAGCATTAAAATTGTCAATAATGACAATTCAACTTGGCGCGGTGCACTTTTCGATTGGCACGCGGCTGGTGCGCCAGAAGTGTGCTACGTTGTGGCGCTAAGGAAATTCCCCACGACCAGTAGTGTTTGGATTTTGTTTAGCGAAGATGATTTACCAATATATGTGTTTGGATTTTGTTTAGCGAAGATGATTTACCAATATATGTGTTTGGATTTTGTTTAGCGAAGATGATTTACCAATATAACTCATCATAACGGAGCCTTGATTCGCTTTCTTTCAGACTCTGTTTCCAGTCTACCAGGGCGGATCGCTGCGTGGAAGACCTCCTCGGTGTTGGCCTGTGTCCCTTTATGGACCAAGGAGGCCCTAATCGTCGGAGCCGCCCATTTTGCAAAGATTGGAAGAAACGACTATGCGTAAGTTTTCCGTGCATTTATCACACAGTTTAGGTGGGGGGGGGGGGGGCGTGCATGGGGTGTTTATACTCTGCGCCGACGCCGCACGTCAAAAAATGTTCGCTACAAATGCGCGGCGCACCCTCCAGGGTGCGCACATGTGATTAATTCCAGTTGACACACTTGGCGGCGTAGCTCCCAGCTCCCACCCTCCAGGTGCGCCAAGGGTGTGCCATCTGGAATTCGACGCCCTCGCCGAGCAATATAGACTTTTTGGTCGCGGCGACGACGCGAAGTTTCACGTTGTGTGAACATGTATGTGCATGTGTGTGTTATTATTGATGTTTGTTTGTTTAGTGGTCGTTGTGCTGCTGAATTTGCTGCTCTCGACAAGAAATTCCCTGGAAGATTGGACTGGATGCTTTTCTAATTTAACCTATATTCCTCGTCATACTGTACAAATTAGCATATTAGGTATGTAATGGGATGAGTTCGTATGGTCGTGAGAGTGTTGGGACATTTTCTTAATTTAAAGAACATAGCCTTGTTCAATAAGAAGTGCTTATTTAGCAACCTTATTTATGTGTTCAATATAGATATGATACCTGTGCGTTTGCTCTTTTTTCGGATTGTCTCTTTTGTTAGATTATGTTTATAACTTATTGAATCATGTATAGTACAGGTTTTAAGGAGACGCTCTTAAAAATGATCTCTGTATGTCTGGTATATTTTTGTAGAGTCTCTGATTATATACTTTTCAGTTTTTGTGCTTTTTGTCGTTTTTATCATTTCCTTTTCTAACTGTGCAATTATCTATTTTTAATTGTGTTTTACATTGTGATGTTTCGACTGTAGTTTTTTTTTCTGCATTCTGCTCATGCTCACTACGGTCATTTTTGTGAATAATAAGATATCGTGTATCACGCGGTGTACTCCTGAGATTCTCCAGTTAATTGTATGTTTGTTGAGGTTTCGAGTATGTAAGGTTTGCCCAAGACCTTACAACGGAAACATTAGGTCAAGGTATCAGCTCGCTGTCTCTGGGTCGTTTCTTGCAGGGGGCGCCTCCAATCTCGTTTTCTTATCTGCTTCAGTTTCTTCAGACGGGACTGGACACTGGACCACCACAGTTAGAGCTTCAAAATTGGAAAAAAAATGTGTCCTACCACATTTGAGACGGGGAATCAGATATATTGAAACATCTACACTTACACAGCTTGCCACATAGCTGGTTCACGGAGCCCACCGACGTCTAAGATGCTAAAAAAAACTTTGACAAACCTTATCTGTTACAGTGGCGCTAGCTGAGGTTCAGCATCGGCTATGATTCACGAGAAAGAGAAAAGAATATATGGTTAATTGGAAGACAATGAAAATAGACGAGGTCATGCAGAGCTCCTATATATTGAACATCTACACTCCTATGTATTGAAACGTATGTTGAACATCTACACTCTCATATATTGAAACGTATGTTGAACCGGTAGGTGAACCTGCCGGTGGATCAACGACAAATCATGAAACTTACTACTCGTGACCGCCTAGACACTCTCATATATTGAAACGTATGTTGAAGATTCACACTCTCATATATTGAAACGTATGTTGAACATCTACACTCTCATATATTGAAACGTATTTTTTTATTTATATTTTTTCAGCTCTGTAATTTGGGCAGCTATATTTGGCAGTTGTGCAAGATGGTTTAGCAGCCCTGTATGATGGGCAGGCTGCGTTTGGATGGTTTGGCAGCTCTGCAAAATGGTTTGGCGGCGGGCAGCTCTACAAGCCCTATATATTGAAAGATTAACACTCTCTTATATTGAAACGTTTCTTGAAAATTTCCATTTCCACGGTTTTATTAGCAAGTAACAAAAAAAGTTAGTAAACAAAGAAAATAATTGACAGGAAACATGAAGGACGAGTTAGATGTAGAGAGAGAGCGAGAGAGAGACAGAGAGAGAGAGGAGAGACTTCAGCGCAATATCCTTCAACGCATTTCTTGTTGGACAATATGTGCCCCTCCATTATTACTTATTGACTTGATACTGGATGTTGTCGTCTTGAAACGGATAACGCGTAGAAGTCTTCTCCTGTAAGCCTGAAAGTAGATAATTAACGGCAGTGATAGAGCTAATTAATTAGCGGCTAAGGGAGGAAATACCATCGTGTCCATTGGTGAGGCTTGAGAACTAAAGATAAAAAAAAAGATAAAGTGTACCGGGTTATATCAACCGAATCCGCAGAAACGGTGCACCTGGGTCCGGTTCATTTCTGAAGCCGGACGAACTGGCCTTTAAACTTCCCGGAGGCCAATTTTCTCGGGAAGCCGATTTATCTCCGCCGGTTTTACCCAGCTACCAACTTTTACACCTTTGGTGGAGTGAAGAGGTTCCGGGCCGGGCTCGACCGGTGGCGTGGAACAAGGCTAACTTGAGAACTGCGCCATAGAAACTTTGTCGGTGTGCGACAAACCAGTGGTCGCTTTCTTTGGAAAAGCCAATCGAGAGAAAACGTTGGACCGATGTGAGTCAGGAGCCCTAGTGGACCTTGAACAACTTTTCCCATGTGCGCGAACCTTTGGCGAAACTGTGGCGCCCACCCTTTCGTCATATTCACTATTCAATTCACCGACGGGGAATATTGTCGTTTCCATGCGACTCTCACGTACAATACTATTTTGGGAACATAGTGGTTAATATGGCTTCTGGGCACCTTACTTTTTTGGCCCTTTTCGGTCTGGCCTTACTATGCGATGTTTATTTTATATGTAACTAACCGTGAAGAGGCAAATGATTGTTGTGGCGTCGATAAAACCGTAGATTGACACGAGAATCGGTATGAGATGCACGAGCCACGGGGGGATTCCTGAACATATTGTTTTATGAAGCACACGAACCTTATCGTAAACTAATTGAACCTAGTATAAACTTAAAATGACAGGCCCACGAGAAAAAAGTTTTCCTCAATTTAATTGTACAGAATGCCCGGAACTTCAGATATATTACAGTGGACAACGATTTCTTTGCACCTAGAACTCGCAGAGTTATTCCCCGTCAAACAGTTCGGCCAGGTACCGTACTAGTTTAAAAGCCACTTGTTAGTATTGGTGTTCTTATTACTGTCCCTTTGGTCATTATAAAAACCAGGAGCGCACTGGCAGCCTTATTTCTCAACACAGAAATTTATTTTTAAGCGGTTAACCTTCTTACCATCTCCATAATGGCGAAACGCTAATTTGATTTATGATTATAGACTATTAAAAGGCACATTTCTACTCAAGATATTTTCAGATGTAGCATTAGCCTGGTGTGAGCCTAACAATAAGCCTAAGCCTAAGCCTAAGCCTAAGCCTCAGCCTAAGCCTCAGCCTAAGCCTAAGCCTAACAAAATAGACTGTTCCAATGTTACACCTCACCGCATATTTGATCATTCTGAACAGTTGAACTGTTGAACAAGGTTAGCATCACTTTTTTTATGATATAAAAACCTAGAAACTAATTGGAAATTCTTATTTTTATTTTTATTATTATTTGAACACATACCCACGGGACCTCCCCAGACTGTAGCGAGACACGGTATGTACTCAAAGATGAGAGGGATTACGGCCTAAATTTAGAATTCGAACAAAGATTAATTAAATCGAATCTCTGTAATTGGCCATGAACTCTTAATTTACACAATTTCACAAAAAAAACTTATTCTATAAACGAACAAGTTTAGCTGTCTGTCTGTTTGATTGTGAGGGTTCACGTTACGAAAAATATACGTTTCGTATAAGTAGGACAACGTTTCATGCGTCTCAAAACATGCGTTTTCGTGCATGATTAGGTAAACTTTGGAAGATACGTTTCGGCAGTTTCATATAAGGATGTAACGTTACTTCGATAATGGAAAGTCGCCACAGGGGGCGTTAGCAGACTGTTTGTTGAGCATATAAGTCTAGTGAAGTCCTTAGATTCCGTCTTTGCAAAGAATGTGAAAGGAGTATATTTTTTGGACTTCTATACGGAAACACACGTTTTTGTAGTTTGTAGTATCAACCCAGCTCAAAAACTAATACCAAATTACACTAGAGTAGACATGTTCACCTGTGCTAATAACAGACGAAGAAGTTGGTATTGAAGACGCTTCGCTTGAGGGCTCGAACTCGACTTTCGCACGTAGGAATACCCAAAATAAAATACGAATTATACAGAAGGTCATGAACAATTGCGCACGCACAAGCATACACGCAAACGCACACACACACGCATGCACACATGCGCACACACACGCACACACGTAAACACACACAGTCCTGCACACATGCACACACACGTACACAGGTACACACACTTGATATAAACAAAAAAATCAGCTTACAAGTTCAAGCACCCCACTAAAATGACCGAATACGCCACAACAAGAATGGCCATGCAACCAAGCGATCCCACAGTATTATTCCAAAGAACCTCAGAGGTTCCATTACTGTGGAGTACCTGTAAAAATATGGAAAGTAGTAAAACAATTTATGGGAGCCTATGTTTCATAGTAAGAAAAAATTCCTAGTTCTATGGTCTGAATTCTAAAACTCGATGCTCTAGCAGCTAATTTTGCAACCAAACCAAAAAAGCAAGTGCGTGCATTGAATGTAAGAATCGTATCTTAATTTTTTTGGTGTTTGACATTTGACTCTTTGACATAGGGTGATTGGGTGATTCAGTAGTATAAAGTAAGGCTATCCGCGTACCTTATAAACTGGTCCCAGGTACCCCAGGTTCTGAGTGTGTACGTCATATAGCTCCATTGCCTGTTGTTCACTCAACTGTTCACGCAATGGCGAAGGCTTAAATAGTATTTTGAAAATCAAATATACTGTAATATTAAAGTGGTATGGCTGGTTTGGACAATTTTTTGGATCCTGTGTATTTTTTCCTGCCAATTCCCAGTCTGGACGAGATTCAACACAATGTATCTAATAACTAACTGACTATCGCAACCGTGAGATTTATGCCGAATCATTTAATTTTTATTTTGTATCACGGCTCTGGGCCGTCCATCCTAGCACATAATGGGACACAATTAGCATACAGTACATGGAAACCAAATTGTTTTTCGTCTTATCTTTGATTTACTACTTTGAATTTTAAAACAATTGAACTCTCTCATCATCTCTTATGGCATTGCGCTCTTTCTAAGAGTCTAATAAACATTTAAACAATTCGCGGACGTCTCCTTACCTTCATTGAATACAGACAGCATAACACCCATAATGCGCCAAATAAAAAATGACTTATGGAAATCAGAGTTATCCATCGCCAATCAAAGATGAGAAATTTCCAATTTCTGAATGTTTATGTTATTTCGATATATTATATTACTTGCTTGTTAATAGTTTTAATTGTCTCGTTGGTCAATCTGCGCGGTAAAAGGGAATATGATTACCCAGGCCATAGAAAAAGGCCATAGAAAAAGCGGCCACAGAAAAACCGTTTGAAAAACCGGTCACAAAGTGGTTTCAAAAAAAAAAAAAAACGATTTGGTGACCGGTCACTGACCATTTGGGACCAGAGTTTTCTAGAAAACTTGGTCACGACAAGGTCGCAAAATGGATTCCTCCGTTTCCTTTGCTATGCAGCTAACAAGTTCCAAAAGTTCTACTGTGAAAGTAAAACTCGCACCCCGATATCCCCACATATCTATAGAGACAGTGTATCGCCAGCAGTGTGATTGACATTGTGAACGAGTCGACGTATAATAAAGTGCCAATAAGTGAAGGCCAATATCCATAAACTTGTAATCGCTTGCTGAACATTAGAAACCCCACCTCGTCCACTATATAGCACTGAAAATTCTGATTAAAGCGAAATACCGGCCGGTTTTTGAAACGCATCGCGGACAATTGAAGTCTTACGTACTATGCTAATTTGCTCGAATCTAGCTCGATTTTTTATTCTAATTTATGTTCATTTGCATAAGCTGCATAAGAATGCTGGTCTTATTAGATGTTTTCAAAAACCGGCCGGTATTTCGCTTCAAATGATATTTGACAAACAGATTTCGGAAGCACTAGAGCTAGTTGCGCCAGCAAAGATTCGAAATACGGGCTAATTTCAGAACGTAGAGCTCACAGCTTTAGTATTCAATTGTTCGAACACTTTCTACCGGCGTCTCTCATTCTCTTGATTTCTCTCGATATTAAACTGGAATCGTAGTTACTTGTAACTTTGTATCAGCTTCTCGGTGATTGGATATCAACTTCGCCCATATATACATGCTAAGAGGTATAACATGCGGTTTGTGAGACAACATCATACGACACTACTTACCATATCCAGCACTCCTTGCAACAGCGAATAGTAAATGTTATAAATAGCGGTGACAGTTAAAATCCTCCCATACCCCTCCGATACAGCCCTTTTGTCGGTCGAAAGCATATAAATTAGGACAAAATTCATAAGAATCCCAGCCACGCAACGGGTGTTCACAAAAAAGCTTTGCACGTCGAGGTACATTTTGGGGCAAGTGTGAGTACAGTCTGCAATTCTGAAATAGTAAAAATGAAAAGAAAGACAGGGCACTCCGAACGGAAACTTTTTAAAAACGAATAGATGAGTTAATTAAGGTGTTAAGCTGGGGATATTGGTGTGTGTGTGTATGTGTATGTGTATGTGTATGTGAGCGTGCTGTGTGGGAGCGTACTGTGTGGGAGCGTACTGTGTGTGAGCACCGAACCCCATGCACACATTTGTATATGAAAGCTTGCTACTGTAACCCCAAAGGCATAACTGAAATACACGCCCATTGGCCATAACACATCCTCTGCAACAAACATTATGCATCATTTATATTCAACTATTCGTCCGTTGGGAATAATTGATCTTTATCAAAATAGCTTAAATAAAATGAGTCTACAAGAACTCATTGAACCACGCAATCATTCACTAGGCTTGTTAACCAATTTCACTGAGAACCGCTGAATTGCGCGCCGCACCATTTCGGGACACAAAATGAGAGCCGCAGCGAAATGGGACACAAAATGCGCGCCGAAAAGAAGTGGGGCGCAAAATAAAATTCGGTTCGGCGCGCGTTGCACTCTGCAACATTTCCGCACCTTTTCGGCAACGTTTTTTAAAGCGCTCAAAAAATCCGTCGTAACTGCAGTTGTGCTACTGATCGCTGCCTGGAAAAGTATCGAACTAAGCGTGTACGCCAGCTTTCGCTTTCTTCTTGCACGTTCAGCAACCATTTTCGCACCTTTCCGGCAACGTTTTGGAGGTGTTTCCCTCACCAAAACGGCAAACAAAGACGCTGAAAAAACGGTGTTCCGCGCGCATCAAGTTCTTGCGGGACACAGGACACACCCCCAAGGCGTTTGGGCGGGTTCCCGTTGTTACGCCACAAGGTGGCAGATACAATAAATAGCAAAATAATATTTTTCTGTCAGTAACTGATCACTTTGTTTTTTTTTCAGTATTTTATAATTTTTACGAAAAAATAACCCAACTGCCCAGAAGAGACTTTCTTCATAACAACCAAACCTCGGAAAATTCTCCCCCTGGAGACTCCGATGTTTGTAACAAAATAAGACATTCCTTCGCATGGTTTTCCTTAAAGCGAAATGGTGGTCTGTCTCGAAAAAAATTAGTCGAAAATTGCAAAAGGGGGCGGAGGGAATATCAGTGCGTTCGTTACAGCAATAACCACGCCCATTCTTTACTTGGAAATTCTCTATTTCGTCATTTGGATGCTGCGGAGTGTCTTATAATTTGAAAAGGCACATTGCTCGACTCCGCCCACATCGTTACTAGTATAAGAGCCAGTGTTTCGCGCAAAGCGAATTTCCCCATACAAAATAGCAAAAAATGGTTGTTTGAGAACATTTTTATTCAATATGCACTTATTTGTTTGTGTTTTTATGTTTATTTTCGTTTATAACTTTTTTCAAACTATTTTTGGTGAAAAAACCCCAAACCGGGTGGTATTTCGCTTTAACAGTACACACCTCTACAAAACCCTTTGCTGTAGCGGCCTAGTAAACAAAATGAACATCTACTAACCAATCAAAACAATCATATGGTAACTAAATGAAACATGCATTTAGCTTTATAAAACACACACGACGAAACGACAATCTCGTGCAAGCATTTATCGAAGTTCTCATGCAGGAAATTCAAAGAAACTATATTAACTGAATATGTGGGAAAAATTTCCCGAACAAAAACTGAATAAGTATCGTAATCAACGAATAACTGATTTTGCCGAGTATTTGTGCAGTGCACCGATAAAACTATGTGATATGCAGGTAAAATTGAGATTTTTTTTAAATAAAAAAAAAGTGAACTTAAAGAAAGACATCTCTGAGTGGAAGATATATATTACAATATTATGATACACAAGACTTCAACTGAGATACTAGGGTATGCAATACATGAACATGTGGGGGGCACATAACACTACGTAGCCAATAAGCCAATACTAAGAGACACACATCGCTTGAGCTCAAAGGACTGATACAAAACTTGGCAACCGAGCAAAGACCAATAAATAAAATACTAGAGTATTGCGGCACTACTATTTTCAGGGGGATATATGAAAACACAAAACTAGAAAAACGAAAAGAACACTACATCATTGTGAGGCAAGAATATGCAAATGATCACCATAGAGCACTCATAAACTAAATCAATAATTATGTTAAGGCACCGTATTTGCAGCCAGAACAACCCATCAATCAATAAAATGACTACGTACGGTAGTCTGTTCACCTTCTATATCCTGCTCTCCGATCTCTCATCCGATTCCCTGGTCAGTCTCGACACTGGCCGCCCATCAGACGAGTTCAATGCTTGTTCTGTGCGAGCTTGTCCGCTGTCAGAATCTGGAAAATGTAGGTTATGCAAGTGAAGAAGCTGGTCATAAGTCGGTGAGTAAAATCAAGGCCAATAACCTCCGGATTGGCTTTGACCACCTTTGGAAGCTATTCGGAAATTTGAGTTGGAAGCTATTCGGAAATTTGACTGCAACATATCATCGTTACATTCTCCTATAAACTGTTACCGACATGGAAAAAGCAGACCACCCACGAAGCCTTCCTCACTGTTGGTACCGAGCTGACCACCCACGAAGCCCTTCCTCATTGTTGGTACCGAAATGGAAATATCCACTCCGAGAAAGGAGACAAATGCAAAGTGCACTAACCTTTCAGTGAATTGCTGCTGCTGTACTTGGCCGAGAGTCTGTTCAAATTGGTGCGCATCAGGCTACTCCGATCTGTTGTACGGTACACGACCTGCAAGATAGAGATGTGAGAATGCTATGCTATGCTAAAAAGGAAAAACAAGTGGATATACCACCTCCGCGCATACATCTAGACGAGCTTCAACAACAACAAATAGTACATCAAACTACACTGTACAACAATTGTAGGTGAAATATATGAACATGTCAATAACTGCACAACCTCTATCCAACAAGTATATGGAACACACCTTCATATTCTGCATCTCTCTGGTCAGCGTGTCATTGGTCTCCTGCAGTTCGTCAACCTGCCGATTCAACTGACGCGACTAAACAAAGAAATTCGATAAGAACAAATAACATAACTATGAATTATCCAAACTATATAGGGTCATAAGAGTCCGCTCCTTATCTTCGGGATTTGACCGACTGACCCCTGAAGAACCGCGGAGGCAGAATACTGCAGGCATTGTGTACGGTGGCGCGGGCCGAGAGGCGGGGAATAAGTTGGACCGCGTCAACGCCAACTATTGGGAACATACGATAAGGCGCGTTGGCCGGTAGGTGGCTACAGACAACAGAGTCCGTATTTACCGTAAATAAATCCGCACCTTTGCCTTCTCTCTGCTCAGCTCCTCCTCCATCTCGTCGACCTGTCTTCTCGTCTGTCTCTGTCTCTGACCCGCTCGCTCGGCCTGCTCCTTATGCTGCTCCACGTTTCGCTTCTCTTCTTCGAGAAGCACACTCGCCTCGGCGAGACGAGTCTCCAGACGGCGAACCTAATTGTAAGTCATAGTCAAGTTAACATTAAAATATACAAGTTCAAGTTATACGTATCAATTGAGAACCGGTGTTTATGTTTATACTGTCAAAGTGTCAAATATGTCATGACGTCAAGTTAACGTTAAAATGTACAAGTTCAAGTTATACGTATCAACTGAGAACCGGTGTTTATGTTTATACTGTCAAAGTGTCAAAGCTGACAAACAATTGCAATGCAATTACTTCAACAAAACAACCGACACTTGGTCACACACGTACTGAATCGGAGAAGTCGGTAAACAACTTGACACACACATTATACATGTGAATGCGCGTACCAAAAGTATTATAATAACTAACGAGCTGACAGATCTTACAGTATACTGCACAGCAGTAGTACAGTAGGATTGTAGGATAATAGATAATACATCAGCTCACCTGTCTAGCCAATCGACTCCTCTCCTGCTCCTCGGTGGCAATCTGTCCCTCCAGCATCTGTACCTTGGCCTCAGCCGTAGCGAGTTGGGTTCTCATACGTGTACTTGCGCCAGCCTCAGCCTGCTCAAGCGATGCGCGCAGGTCGCGAATAGTCCTGAATATATTGATTATTTTCCAAAACAGACACATTTCATAAAAATGGGTTAAATGCTTGTAGCACAGTAGTAGTCAAGGTCAAGGGGTGTAGGCTAGGTGGTAAAGTTCATATGGCAGGTCACAGTTTCTACAAAACAATTCTGGTCGAAAGGCCTGTTGCGCGGCTATAACTGGGGGACCTGGGTACTAGGTACTACCGTAGGTACAAAACTACTACATTTGAAGTCAGGGCTACTACCGGCCAAACAATTATCACACAATTTCGCCCACGAAGCACAAACCTTTCCATCGACTGTTTCTCCGTATCTGCCCTCTCGCATAGTGATCTTTCCACGTTCAGCTCGCTCGTCAGCTGCTCGACCTGGAAAATTCTACAAAATACAGCGCCTCATTGGGAAAATTTAAAATTACTCATATTCGGCAGCCAAGGAAAGTATCAGTTCGCTACAAAAATCTCCAATCCCTAAACACAACACAAACCCAAACAATTGCTATTACGCATAAGATCAACAAGAAAACCGGGCACATCAAACAAAAAGGCTGTCCAGGACTAAAAACCCTCACCTGAGTTTGCGCCTTTCTGAGCTTGTCGTTGAGGAGCTCACTGTTGCACTGCTCTTCCTCCAACTGATCCTGCAGGTCGGCGATGCGAGCGTCAAATCTGGAAAATGTTACAAGTGAGTTCTTCTCCCTCTCTCTCTCTCTCTCTCCTCACAGTCTCTTCTCTGCCTGCTCCCTTGCCCTCTCCACCTCTCTATTCTCCATGCTATCTCTTCCCCTTTCTCCTCACCGTCTCTTGTCGTCATTGCTCACGGCTCCCTGTCTGAGGACTGCCATCTCTTCGGACAATTCGTCCCGCTCAAGTTCGACCTTTCTTCTGACCGACTGTGCCGCGGTCACCTCCTCGCCCAGGCGACTCACCTCCGATTCCAAGAGACGCAGTCTGCAAAAGATTAATACATATACATGCATATATGCCAAAGTTAATGCAAATAATACAAGGGACTTTATGGCAGCCCTAAGCCAAAGTTCATACATTTTGACTGTGATCATATACATGTAGGTTGAAGAATACCTAACCTATACATTACCTTAGTTTACGCACTTATTTCACAAAATCGACGTACTCCATTAGACATAATCATACAAGGATCCCAATTGGGAAGACTACCCTAGTTCACGAAAATGTAGAATTCAGATGGATTGACCCCTGCCCAACTACCTCTTCTCAGCATCCCTGGCCGCCTGAAGTGCCTCGTCCATAGTGGCGCGCGCCTCCACTCCTTCCGACTGAGCGTCCTTGGCCGCCTGCTGGGCACGACGACACTGCCGTTGGCTTTCGTCCAACTAGAACGGTTCGGTTGAGAATTGAGCAATAACTGTCTGGTACTACAGTACTGCATGCAAGTTCTTCGGCATGTTCCATTATGTTGGGATGGATAGTTGCGGTTCGGTGTATAGAACTTGTGAGCATGATCACTGGGGACTCACGCCCACAATATATGTAAAAAAAACTAAAATACCTGTCGAGCCAGAGATTCGGCATGCTCCTGTGCGGCTTGCGACGCGGCCTCCGCCTTGCGTTTCGAATTCAAAGCCGTCGCCTTGGCTCGGCGTTCCGATTCGAGCTCCTCTTCGAGGTCACGCACCTGGTAACAGAAGAAGAAATATTACGGTCTCCCCCCTCTCTCTTCTCTAACTCCAGTCCCCTCATATTTCTTTCTCTCCGTCTAGCTCCCTCCTTCCTCTCTCTCTCTAACCCTTCATCTTTCTTGCTCCCTCTCTAGCTCCTCCCTCTCTCTCTCTCTCTAATCCTTCATCTTTCTCCCTCTATAAAGAATTCATTTCTCTCTCCCAGTCACCTGCTTCACTAATCCTCTTCGCTTCTCATCATCGTCCTCGTCTCTCTTCAGCTTCTCCCGGTCTAGCTCGCTCCTCAAAGCCTGATTCTGCACTTCGAGTCGTGATTTGGCGTCCTCTGCCAACTGACAGCTGTCCTCCAGCTCAAGAACCTGGAAAATCGAAAATGCGTTTAGAAGTTTATTTATTTCTTTATTAAATACACCAAAAAGTGTGCATCCGAGGATGAAATATCGCACGCAACATCGCACATCTACGTTAGATCATCATTTGTACTACTTGCTTCAGTTCAAGTACAGTATCCTGCGAAGACTAGCACCAGCTCAGACTCCAGTTTGAAGCTACGAATCCTACCAAATCATTGGCCTTGGCCAGCTCCTCCTCCAATCGTCTCTTGGCCTTCTCGAGGTCGAAGACCGACTTACCGGCCACATCCTGGTTGGACGCCTGAAGGAGAAGAGGGAATCAAACGTGCCGTTGGGGAAGAAAAAGAAAAGAAACAATTCTAATTAGTCATATTGCACTCGAAAATGTCGCAGGCAATGAATTTGTATAAAAACGCGTGGTTTTCCAGAAGACCACCCACCAGCGTGTCGACCTCGAGCTGCAGCATTCTCTTGTGCTTCTCCAGCTCGACAAGCTTCACGCGCATATCCTCGAACTCCTTTTGTTGTTGCAGACTTCGAGTCTCCGAGTCGCGAACCTGAAAACGCGTGTACTGCTTATTTTCGTAACACAAATTAGAATACAAAAAGAAGCACTAAACTGGTTCCGCTCAGCGTCCCAAAAACATACAGTACCTGCTGCTGTGCCTGATCTCTCTCCTGTTCCACTCGTTCTCTCTGCACTCTCTCCTCGGCCAGTGTCTGCTCCCATTTTCTCTGCTTTCTCTCCATGTCTCGAGCCGACGAGGTGATATTGGCGAGTTCTGTACCCAAGTCATCAGCCTGAAATTACTAACGGTCAAAAACAATCTGGGAAAAAGCGTTTTGAAACCCGTCCAAACACATTCGAGAAGCAAAAAATCCAAGTGGTAGATTTGAAAAGAAACACAGCGTTGGTGGATATAAATCATAAATTTAATAACACATGCCTCTTGCTGGGCCTTCTTCTTGGCCTTTTCGGCCTTGTCGCGAGCAGCATCAGACTCAGTCAATCGCACGAGTGCGGCGTCCAATTCGCGTTGTACTTTGCGGCGTGCTTCTTCTACCTAAATAAAATATGTGTAAACGTCCAAATCACTGAATTCCGCCGGTATCTATTTCCAAGCCCAGCTAACCTACGGCTGAATAAATATTGAGAAACAAAACGAGTACAAAAATAATAAAACATAAATATTGAGAAACAAAACGAGTACAAAAATAATAAAACAAACATACCTTCTCCACATTCTCCTCGTTCAGCTTTTTCTTGGCATCGGCCAGCGTTCCACGAACAGCGGCCAATTCCTTAAAGTGGATAGTTCAGATGAACGAACAAACAAACAAACAAACAAACAAACAAACAAACAAAAAAGCTTTTAAACCTGAACTCACGTAGAGAGGTAGCTATCTGTACTTACTACTGTTGGTCACATCCTAACTCATAACCACCACTATTTCCTGATGTGCCATAATGACCAACCTTCTCAAGCCGGTCTCTGTTCAACTCCGCATCGTCTTTCGCCTCCTGTGCCGTCAGCAGATCCTCCTCCTTCTGTCGAAGACGTGCCGAAACCGATCCCCGGGATCTGAAACAAAGATTCCAAACTTCGCGGGTAACACGCGGGTGCGCTTTCACACGTGACCGGATGCAACTAAATACTCAGCACATCCGTGATTAAAGCGGTTTAGCCATGTGAATTGGAGAAGAATTTTAAAAAAAGACAGAAACCGTACCGCTTCTCCTCATCCAGTGCCTCAGTTGCCTCAACGAGTTGTTGCTCGAGGAAAGCGACCTTCTTGAAGAGATTGGCCGCGACGGTCTCGTCCTGACCACGCGACTTGGTCACTGCGTCCAGCTCGGCCATCGCCTGAAGAACAGATAGTCAAAAAAAGGGAAATCGGAATAAAATCAGACGCGGTCATTAGCAACCACTCATCGGTCCTTTGTCAGTAAACTTTAGAATCTTAGGCACTTTTTAAGATATATTAACTTATTCGTTTACGTATCATCAATACACTATTATTATCGATTGCCTGGTTACCTTGGTGAGCTTCTCCTGGGTGCTAGTCTCGTGCTCCTTCATCTCCTGAATGCGGGCCAGCGCCTCGGCCATTCCATTCTCGGCCGTCTTCCGCTTTCTATCAGCATCCGCGCGCGCCTCCCTCAGGGTGCTCAGCTCGGTCTCGATGTCCGTTTTTTCAGCTTCCAGTACCGACTTCGCCTTTTCAACCTAAAGCGAAATACAATACAATAGTTGGTGAATACGGCTCAATTGAGTGGGCAGCTTGAGCACCTTGGACCCACATTGACCTTATCATAATCATGATTCAGCAAAGCCAACATCTTCATGGTAAACAAAAAAAGCTTGAAGCAAGCAATAATGTACTGATATGCGAACGTCGCCGGGGATGTATTCTACAGAGCATACTTCAAACATCCCAACGAGTTATCTTTTAATTACCCCTAACTATCCATCCAACTAACCAGTGCCTTCTGTCGTCTCAACTGGTCGCACTCTTCTCGCAGTTCTTCCGACTGTTTGGCCGCCTTGGTTCTCGTTCCCTCCAGTCGTTCTTCGGACATACGCTGTAGATCATCGATTTGTTTCTAAAAAAAACATAGTGATATTATAAAGCAGATAAAAAAAAACAATCTCAACGCAATGCTATGCTTCAAGTGCGTTGCAAGTTGCAAGCCTTTTCGTCACAATCTACAATCTACACGTTGAGCATAAGTTGTAAACGCAAACGTAAGACATACATTTCAAACGTAAACGTAAGTTGCGCAACACAGAGTATCTTTGACTGTGCAGTCTGCTCATTTATTAATTACCTACGATGTACAAAATATTTCAAGTATTAAAGCGAAACACCTGCCGGTTATTGAAACATATCGAGTAGAAAAGCACTCTTATGCAAATTAACGTAAGTTAGAATAAAAAAAAAGTTGAGTAAATTCGAGCAAATTAGCATAAATACATAAGAATTCAGTTGTCCACGATGCGCTCCAAAAACCGGCCGGTATTTTGCTTTAAAAAGAGTCAACTCCGCAAACCTGTAGTCTCTCGCACTCCTCATCCCTCTTCTTCTTCAGTTCTTGATGGAGGTGGTTCTTGTCCTGTGTCATCTCCAGCTCTTGTTTGTAGGATTCGAGTTCTTCAGAAATGTCACGACGAGCCTTTTCGGCCTTTGTTCTGTGGTAAGACTAGTAAGACACAGGAACCGAATACCCTCGCCGAAATATTTGACTATTACATAATTACACTGTAACACGGCGTTATTTGGTTTCTGATTGTTCAATAAATCCTTGTGACACCATTCACACAATTCTGAAGAACAAAACCAAAAGCAGGTATATTTATTAAAGGGGGGGGGGACGTAGGGCCCAAGGCCCAGGTAAGAAACCCGCAGCCTCTGCCTCATCAAACTTTAGTGAACCAACCTCAAAGTCTGCTCCTGAACAAGGTCCTCCCTCACATCGTCCAGCTGCGTCTGCAGCTCGCGGATCTCTCGCTCGAGTTGCTGACGAGAGGCAAGGTCCTCGTCCGATCTGAATCAAGAAATAGCTATTTAGATTAGATTGAAAAATCATAGAGAAATGAATAATGGCAGAATGTTTAAAAGATCACCACGGAAAAAGAAATCGTTGTACAGCCAAAACAAACAAGTCTGTCGTCCTTGTTTACATCTAAGGTGATAATAGTGGTAGACAATAGACATGAAGAATGATCGAGCACTTTAGTGCAAAAATGACATCGTCCAATCAGCACTGCACAAACTATAACAATGATAGGACCAACTTGGCTAGCGCTGCGAGGAGATCATGCTCCTTCCTTGTGAGTAGTTGTGTGAGCTCCTCTATCTTGATCGTTTTCTCCACTGCACCCTCGCGTTCCTCGCGCAGTTCGGCCTCTAGCTGACGGCGGGCGGTGTCAAGTGCTGTGCGTGAAGCCTAAACAACAAACAGATTCGAATTAACGCCCAGTAACACTTATACGACTAGAAGGAAATCAACAAAGTAGTACAAAGATGGTAGAGCAATAAGCCATTAAGCCAGCTCTTAGGAGACCGATCAATATAAAAACTGGGTGACAAATGCACATTTACAAGGGAACCGAACCGACTAGTCTGAACTGGTTAAATCCGGAGATACACGTAACTCGAACCACACTATCAACACAAAGCAAAACCGCGCAAGTAGTAAAGAACTAAAACTGACCCTCTCCCTATCTAGGTCGTCTTGAATCTCGGACAACTGGCCCTCAACTCTGGTCTTTGCCTTGAGCAGCTGTCGGCCCTTCTCTTCTTCGTCGATGAGGCGGTCCTGCAGTTGTTGAGCACGCTCCTCGAGCTGGCGCTTCTCTTTAGTCAGCTGTAAGCAGCAAAAAAACATAAATATAAAACAGATTTGCAAATAATGAAAGATTGAAAAGAACTACTGACTACTGATATGTAATCTCCCCCATATAATATAAACTTGTAATATACATGATACACCACTGATTTCTCTATTCCTAATATACACCACGAATTACCGTACCCTTCCACCATTGTCCTCCAGGTCTCCCTTCTCGTTCTCGAGCTTCTTGAGCTTCTGCTCAACGGCCGCCTTCTCCAGTTGCATCTTCTGTCTCGCGCGCTCCTCCTCCTCGAGCTGGGTTTCCAAATCGTGGACTGTTTCCTGAATAAGGTAATAATAATAACAACAACAACAACAGCAACAATAATAATAATAATAATAATAAATATTTGATAATATAATGTATGTTGGAATGCCTATGACACTTCGAATCAATACTTAGTCTCGCATCCTACCGTCTTGTGTAACGAGCATACAAATGTTTAACTATACACGTTATTAAATCAAACAAGGATTAATAAAATCACTTCAAAGGCGAGTGAAATTTCTCAAAAAAAGTACAATATCCAATACTGACCATCATCTTTCGCTTCTCACTTTCCAGTGTTGTTGATCTCTCCTCCTCAGAACGCAATTGTAATCCGATTTGTGTGAGCTCTTCCTCGAGTTCGTGCTTTCTGCAAGCAGCAATTCCGAATACAAAAAGTGACAGACACCTACCGTATTCGGAGCAGATATTGTTCTTACTTTATTTGTTTGTTAGCCACACCCAGCTTTATTACAATTATGCAAATCAGCAAATCTTTGATTGCGTTTTGCTATTTACTGGAATTCCTCTAAGGCTAACATCCACTGTTTTTTTCAATATTTTCACCACAGTAACCAAAGTGTGCTGTTTTTGACAAATAAAGTTCCTTCGGCTCATCCCTTGTCAAGTATATGTTGAATATAAATATACGAGTAGACAAATTTCTCAATATTTGAAACCCAGCCTAGGAGGTAAATTACACTCTCTCTCACCTCTTTGCCAGTGCAATCCTGGCCTCGTCCGCCTCCGCCCTCTCGCTGCTCTCCATGTCGAGTTGCTTTTGCAGTCTAGTGCGCTCGTCGTCGATCTGCGGACATATTATAAATATGTCAGTTTAAATATAACTTTACATCCGCTTTTTTAAATCTTGTAAATTAGGCACTAATCTACAATGCATAGAAAAGTGGTAGTGCTGATCCAAACCATGTGGCTGCTCTGTGCGACATCCTGAGGCCGTATTCACCACTACATTTACCCGGATAAAATCGTTTCCCGGGAAAGTATTTTACCCAAAATGACCATTTTTACCTTTTCCCGGAATTCACCACTTTTTCCCTTTTCCCAAAAAGCGAGCTGTGAAACGGAAAATTTTACCCGAGCTTGGCACGGGTAAACCAGAAATTACCCAAGTGTTGTGGTATATTTTTCGTCGAAAACATTTATTTAAACATTATTTCTGTGTTTTATTTGAATGTTTGACAATAATAACTATCTATTTCTTTAAGTAGCACAAAAAATTAAGATATTTACGTTAGTTTTTTTCTATTCTCTTCCATTATAACGATAAGAAAATATTGTAAGGGATATCTACTAAATTAATACATGTTCGAAGGCAAATAATGCGACTTGAGCATTCGACAGACTTCCGAAAAGCTTGTCGTACTATGAAAATGCACGCGTCCGGCATATATTCTACCCTAAATAAATGGTCTGAGTGTGCTATGGATGGAGTCAATGGACTATTACATTTTTCTCAAATTATAGCGAAGGAAGATATAGCTTAGGAAGTCTTGTATAAAAAATATAATTGACGTCCCCCATCTCCATAAAAAGGTTTTGCGGCGAGTACTACCACCAAAGACAACACCATCCGTTGTGGTCTAGTTAGTGGTTAGGATTTGTGGCTCTCACCCACAAGGCCGGGGTTCGATTCCCCGCAACGGAAGTCTGTTTTTGCACTTTATCTTACCGGGAGAATGTCTTTACAACCTATCTGTACAACCTTATTAGCAATTTTTCGTTGGGTATTGTCCTTAAAGCGAAATGCCAGCTCCTTTGGAAAATTTGCATATGATAAGCAAATCCTATGTATCCTATGCTAATTTTGTACGATTGCCGTGGACGATCGTACAAAATTAGCATAGGATACATAGGATTTGCTTATCATATGCAAATTTTCCAAAGGAGCTGGCATTTCGCTTTAAATCTCATCTAACGGAAATTGTGTTGATCCGAACTCTAACTATATATTAATAATTATTGAGCGTGCTTATATTAAGTAAGGAAAGAATTCAAAATTATTATTACAATGAAAATTAAGCATAAACATATCAATTAATCATATTTTCTTTGAATTTCCCCTTGGGTAAAATTCCCCGTTTCCCAAATGGAGCGTGAATTCGGGAAGGGATAAAAACTTTTCCGGAAAGGGCAAAAATATTTCCCGGGAAGGATTTTCGTTAGGAAATTTTTCCTGGGTAATTTGTTTTCCCGGGGAATTTTTTCCGTAAGAATGGTGAATACGGCCTCTGGTCAACTTTACCAGGAAACTGTCGGCAGATGGTCACCAAATTGTCTCAAAGTGAGACTGGTAGTGAGTCCGCAACTCAACTTGAAAAATCCGAGAAGCAACATCCACATATCGAGAACCATGTATTCAAATCAGAATGAACATGATCCAGAAGTCGAAAACAAACGGCTCACCGATTCCATCTTCTTGCCAATGTCGTCAATGAACGCCTGCGACCTTCTCAGCTTCTCGGTGGTCGTCCGAAGTTCCTCCTCTTTCTGGGCGATTGCCTCCTCAGTCTTGGTGACTTCGAGCAGAGGTTTCACCTGAATTTTAATTTAAAAAAAAACGTCTTCAAGAAATGTTCAAGTTTTGCCAATGAATTGTTCCGAATAGGATTCAGTGAGTAAAATCTGCCTGTTTCAATTAGACAAGTTAACTTCAGCAGACGTTCCTAACTTATAAAAATTCCATTTGACTCCACGAAGATCAATTCAATACTCCCCCTTTACCTAGGCGCTCAAATTTACACATGATAATATGTGCATTCATTACTCTTCTAACATTTACATTACACTACAAATGTCTTTCTTACACGACGCGTGAATGAACGGCGCGGCAGAGTATTAGAGATTGAAAATAGGAAACATTTATCCACCCTTCTTATATATACTATACATGAAGTACTACACATTCACTGTCGCATACAAACACCACAAGAGACCCAATTAATATCAAAAATAAATCTCACTTTGCTGAACAATCTCCACCACTGCCACTCTCGCAGTCTCATCCATGCCAGACCATTTCGTTGCAAGATTCGAATAGCATTCGACTGTTCCACACGGCGGCGGTACTCGCGACGCGCCAGATGACCGCGACAGGTAGCCTGTCAAGAAGCAAATTAGCTAACTACGCATGAACTATCAACACCTACTTTTATAAACAAACCAATAATCGCCATGGGACATTACAGAATACACATGGATGTCACAGAAAAAAAATTGTAATTTGTCAAACCGACACCCATTTATGCACGCCAAGAACGCACTGCACATTACAGTACACGCCTAGCAAAGTTCGCTTGAACCAAAGAAAAACGGTTAGCAAGCTTTCACACACTTCAGTACACGTTTACAAGTCAAGGTCTCAAGGCTTGGAAGACTTTGGCCAACCTGGAAGTTGACAATCAGCTCAGTGAGTTTCTCGTCTCGACACTGCTCGAGAAGAGCCAGTTGTCCTGCCTTGAAGAAGACTTTGCTCTGTCCGATCACACTGATATTCGGCATGTTCATTCCGAGATGCTCGATCATTCGTCTGAAAGAAAAGAACAATGCAAATACAATAGGATACAATTCATAAACAATTAACTATAATTTCCCGGAAAGAAATACAAGAGTACCAAATTTACTTTACACTACATGAAGTACAGACCAGTGCATATGCGCAAACACTTCTCGGTATCAAATCTCACATAGCTCAAGCTCAAGTGCAACAAAGGACTAGACTAGGCGACGATTTTGGCAAAGAACTTTCCCTAGTCTCACCTGCATGCTTCTTTTCCATCCATAAAACCTGGGGGAATCACATCGGCGCACAAAAGGCGTTCGTACCGTTGGCGGAACTCCTGAACAATAAAATATGGTGAAAATAAAGGAATATGGTGATCGGAGGTACCGTAAGCAGTTTAGGAGTAAAGACACTAGGACAACATACTACAACAACCATAACGATCCATTAACATACATACAATAAAACTGTGAGAACCCCTGTGACCGATGCGCATAGGATTCATGTTGTTAATTGAGAGGGGCGTTTATTAAACGGCAAAAGTAAACACTCCGAGCCAGATCCTTAGACTACATACTGTAATAAAATGAGATAAATACCTGGAATGGCATCCTATTGGGATATCCTTGTCTGGCAATTCGGATACCCTCCAACACCCCATTACAGCGGAGTTGTTCCAGAACAAGCGGCGCGTCCAGCTTGCCGGGCTGAACAATTGAAAACATAACGACAATTGTCGACAATATACATATACAACGAATACGAATAATTATACTAACTCGTGTGAATAAATAATTAATTATAGCGCATAAATTACGGCTTCTTTCACAGTTCCATTTTCACTTCACAGCTCAAGTACTGTACACCGAATATTCGACGTCTACCCGCCAAAAATTTGCTTATAACAACCACGACTAAACATCTAACTCTAACATCCCATCTCATAAATCATCAGACTGCGTATTCGTCAAAACACAAAGCAACTGCTCTCACCTTCTTTTCATGATTCGGAATAATACAACGGACAAAATGGGGATTGGTGTTCGAAAGGGTGCCCATCAGCTTGGCCAACTGATCCTTGTACATCTGCGACTGCGTGCGGAACATTCCCTTCTTGACGCGACCACCAAAGGCAGAAGCCGCCTCACCCACTTGGGCCGAGCCAAGCGAGGCGAATTCCGCTAAATACAAACACGATTAAAAAACTGTTGCTTCCCATGTTTCCACTTTGCAACACGATCGGGATCGGTACAACGGTACAACCAGCCGCGAGCGGAAAATAAACGCGCAACGGCGCAACTTTCGCGGTGAGAAACAGTGCTCTGCTAGTGCTACCCTCGAGCAGGCAATATTTCTATAAAATATTCTTGAATTCTTGAAAAGTCCATTCTTGAACGCAAATGGCAGTTAATAATTTAAGTTCCAATAGGATATCTTCCAAACAGCACTTTACACGTAACACATAAACCCAATCATAAATACACCCTCGCGTTATACACAAAATACACACCGTGCTTCCACATGTCCACAATGAGTGGGTCCTGGCTGTTCTGGAGTAAAGCGACCACATTCTCATTCAGCGGGTCCATGTTCTTTGTTCGCCAATCGTTCGCCGAGTAGTCAACACGACCCGCGTAATGGATGACGGCGAAATCGCTCCTAGAATAGCGAGGTGACATTTTTCTAGAAGTCATTTGTCATTCTATAAGCAAATAGGAACGACATATTGTGAACACGAGATCTAAAAGAACTGAACTGTTACCACCACAGGAAACCCAAAACAACTTCACTCTCAACCCAGCGAGTGTATTTTTGGTAAGGTCGGTGGTATGCAAGTGATCTACATATACAGTGCGTCGCATAAGTATGTAGGCACCCCCAAATTTACCGATAAATTTTTTGGACCAAAATTTTTTGAACAAATTTTAACACCACTAAATCGACCATGGCGAAAAACCCCAGGACAATGAAAATCATAAAAAATTCAACATTTTCAGTATTTTACGACATTGAAACCGAATAACAGCCGTTTCAAAAGTTTGTAGGCACCCACTTTAGTTAATTGTATTATTAATGTATTTTATTATAATTGCTCTGAAATGGATAAATTGCAATTGTCATGGGTATTAGTGATAATGTGAGCCATTATTGCTAAAATGCCAAGTGGTAAGAATCTCTCAAACAACGAATGCGTCCAGATTGAGGCCCTACATCAAGCTGGTCTTAGCAATCGGGCCATTGCGGCTCAAATTCATCGGTTTCCTGGTGTGGTCGACAAATTCCTGAAAGACCCCAATTCCTATGGCTCTAAGAAGAGGACTGGTCGTCCTCGTTTATTCACTGCTCAGGAAGATCGCCTGTTAGGACGTCTTGCCTCTAATGCGTCGAAGTCAGTCAACGAACTTCGATCTGATCTGGGTACTACTGCATCTAAGAGTACTGTATGGCGGGCCATTAGACGCCGTCCTCACCTAGTGAGTTCAAAAATGAAACCAGCTCCTCGCATCACGGCTGCTCACAAAGTCGCTCGTCTCGGTTTCTGTCAGAACAACATTGGTCTAAGGTAATTCTTGTTTATCGCTAAAAAATTTGTGTTTCTCGTTAATTTTTTATAACCCGCTCTATTCCTTGCTTTAGGTATCTTCAGCGATGAAAAAAAGTTTAATTTGAATGGTCCCGATGGCAATCACCACTACTGGAGAGATCTCAGGAAGGAGCCGCTCTTCTTTCAGAAAAGGAACTTTGGGGGTGGCACAGAATGGTTTGGGCCGCGTTTCATCATGATGGCGTTCTGGCATTGGAGTTTATTACCACTCGGATGAACTCCTTGGATTATCAGGCAGTGCTCCAGAAGAATTTGCTACCGTTTCTGCAGAGTCCAGCAGGGAAAGGAATGCAACTCCAGCAAGATAACACGTGAGCCGATCCACCAAGGCTTCTTTCAACAGCACCAGATTAACGTTATGGACTATCCTGCTTGCTCCCCAGATGCCAATCCCGTAGAGAATCTTTGGGGATTGTTGGTACGGAAAATTTACGCTAATAATCGTACCTACGACACAGATGCCACCCTTAAAGCCGCAATACTCCAAGCGTGGAACGGCCTGGACGCTCAGTTGCTCAAGAACCTGGCCAACTCTCTGCCGAACCGGATTTTTGCCATCACCAAGAATAACGGTGGTCACACCGATTATTAAATGAATATTGTCATTCATTATGCTGTTTTTTTTTAATAAAAAGTTTTTTTTACTGAAGTGCCTACAAACTTTTGAAACGGCTGTTTTTCGGTTTCAATGTCGTAAAATACTGAAAATGTTGATTTTGTTTATAATTTTCATTGTCCTGGGGTTTTTCGCCATGGTCGATTTAGTGGTGTTAAAATTTGTTCAAAAAATTTTGGTCCAAAAAATTTATCGGTAAATTTGGGGGTGCCTACATACTTATGCGACGCACTGTATATAATGCTAGTTGAAGTGCACAGTTGATCTAGTTGTAAGCTAACTTGTAAATAACTTTTCAACATGAGCAACGAAACAAACTAACAAACCTCGATCGCATCTCGGGCACAATATACTTGGGGTGGTTTTGATGGTTGGTCACCAGCTTCTCCACAAACGACTGGTCAGTTGCCTTGGGGAAGAGGCACACCTCGTCGAGCAGCGACAAGATACCCATGCTCTGAATAATAACATTGTTTATCAATCACATATAAATATACATGAAAATTTGCATGATCAAGAAATGCAAAAAATCAATATCCTAAGACGGGATGCCCATTCTCTGGATCAGGTCATAAGGTGGTAAAATCCGTCTTCACTGTAATATATAGAAACACAGTGAGTTTTTTTAAACTTTCATTGAAAAAAAAGTCACAACAACAAATAAACAAAGTACCGTAACCGAATAACAAGAAACCCATTCGAACAAACTAGTCCTAGCCAAGCAATGAGATGTACTAAAGCAAAACCAACCTTCTCAATCAGGTCAATGGTCGGTTGCAAATCATGACCAAAGTCAACAAAGTTCCACGGGATTCCCTCGCGTTGGTATTCCTAGACATTACAAATTAGGGGATTGAACGATTGAACAGTGGTAGCTGGATGAACATTAAAGCGGTACAACAGGCGGTTTGTGGAATGTACGTTCTAAAACTGCTTTGCCAGGTATTGCATGCAAATCATAAGCAATTTGCATGGTGGCAATGCAAATATCGTACACATCATAGCGCTTGAACATCACAAGCCGTATGTGCTAACAACTATTAATATATTCAGTGAACCAAAACAAACCTCCTGTTCCAAAATGAACATTGTTCTGTTGAACAACTGCTGCAACTTCTCATTGGTGTAGTTGATGCACAATTGCTCGAACGAATTCATCTCGAAGATCTCGAAACTAAAAAATTTCCAAGTTTTGTACTGTATTTTAGTAAGTTGTATCGGTCCAAAACATAATGTTCCTCTCTCCCCTTTTCACCATTAGAGATACACAGTTCAATAGTTTTTCATGAGTCCTACCATATGTGCATCCTAAGTAGTTATCCAATCAAAGAAAACCTCACTACTTATCGCGTAGCCGTAGAGTAATTAGTGCTCATGCAGCATATGCAAATAAACATAAATTAGAATAAAAAATCAAGCTAAATTCGAGCAAATTAGCATAAATACGTAAGAATTTAATTGTCCACGATGCGCTTCAAAACCGGTCGGTTTTCGCTTTAATAAAACCATTCTTATATAAGTAACTCTCAGACACAAAACGTACCCAGCAATATCCAGAATTCCAATAAACGACATGGCATTCTGTCTGGTTCTATCCAGAGATCGGTTAAGGCGGTGCACAAGCCAGCGGAACAATTTCTCGTAACAGGCCTTCGCAATTGCCTCGGCAGTGAACACGGCTTGTTCGGCACTCTGACACCGGGACACGTACTCCCGTCCCACCTAAATACACACTAAACGTATTTATAAGAGTTTGTTTCAACCCACCATTTCACTCACCCTGGCCGCATAGTTTCGGGGGGGGGGGGAGACTTAATGAAAAATCGCTACGTACTTCAAGACGGGTGTTCAATATTCAATATCGTTCATCGACGCAAGAACTCATCATGCACAAAATGTCAGACATATGGCTGGCAATAACTTCTAACGTATCAGCTAGTAGTGCTCGTACGGACGGAGCACGGGTGACCGTCACAATAAAAAATACAACGAACCTTCAGCTTGGGCTTGAGGAAAGCACGAATGAACTCATTCAGCGGGAGTCCCAATAGCTTGCAGATCTTCTGTGCCACCTGAATACATTAACTATGCCATATCTTCTCAATTAATAATAATGGTGAGACCTCACAATGAGACGATAATTATTAATCAAACGAGGGTCCAACATACGAACACAACCAAGGACCCAATACAAGCACGATCGTCACAAACAAAAACCACTGGATACTAAATAAATATAAAATATTTCCAAAAAAAAAGATGAATAAAAATAATAATAGCCAACCTTATCGTCAGCAAGCACGGCTTGATCAGAATTCTTTTCCTGGTTAAACTCCATATTGCCGAATAAGAGCACGGCGGACACAACCTTGAAGATTCCTGAACAATTTTCCTTGTAAATTGCAAAAGCGAAAACTCCAACTCCAACAACAGCCAATATCATACATCATACGCGAAACAAACAACCAATGTGCATCATACGCGAAATCAATGCGAATAACACATTACCTCGTCTCTACCCCCAACCATATCATACGGGTTTCGGGTTCTCTAACATTCTATATTTTGCAACCGGGATACTGTAGCATGTAACATACCCTTAATCTCATCGTCAGCGAGTCCCATGATCTCCAGAGCCCGGACCAAGTCCTTGAACTCGGCGGCATCGTCAATGTTAGAAATCCTCACGTCGCCATTCGACAAGAATTTGTAGGCAGAGGCGGAAGGCTCGAGAAGCAACTCTTCTGAAAGTTCTTATCATACAATATTTGGATTTAAAAAGTTCTCATGCAAGTCATAGAGCCACATGGGCCTTCAAAACCCCCAATAATGTATAGTGCATACATAGTACTAGATTCCCCAAGAACAGTGGAGTCACAAGCACAGTTCTTGCACAACAATACACCAACACTAAACACACCTCGCAACCTGGGGTCAGCCCCATGAAGCAGCTGGTAGAATACGTGGAACGAGCGCTCCTTGTCAGCCTGCCTGAGCACACGACTCTTCTCCAGGAGGTAGAACTCGATGTTGGCACCCGAAATGCATCCCGACACGTCAAAGTTGATGCGGATAAACTTTCCCTAAAATGATAACAGTTAGATTTTAGGTGCACAAAAAAGCCGTTTGCCTAGAGAACACAGAAGAACCGAACGTGACAACACTGACTCAAAATACAGAACAACTCAGTTTATCCAACATAGTTTCAAATAAACGTGGCACTCCGAACAAATGCGACTTATCAATTATCGATTGGTTAACAATCAAGACAAATAAAGAATGTCAACCAAAGGGAACGCAACCCTAAGACCTAAGACCCCGCGCTTCACAACGCGAAAGTACTTACTAGGGGCCAAATATATAGCTGTGCCCGTAAGTAGAAAGCTACATCTATTCTCGAGCATGAATTGAAAATATGCAAGTACTCACAAATCGGGAACTATTGTCGTTTTTGATCGTTTTGCTGTTTCCAAATGACTCCAGAATAGGATTTGCTTGTAAGAGCTGCTCTTCCAGATTACCCTGAAAGTGTCGCAATGTATTTCTAGTGAAATGCAATCCTGTAACCAAACCCGAAATTACGAATGCCGGCAAATTAACATCTGTTAATCTAACACAAATGAAGTCTGACATCATAAGAGAGCATGATCAACATATCAATGTTACAAAGCCGTTAATGATTGATAAAATGGTGCATGATAGAAACTGGAACTCACCACCACACGGTTACTGCTCACATTCAAATCGGTTGAGACGGACTCTCGCCTTCCCTTTGAACTTCTCGCACAACCAGCGACGAGCGCCAAGTACTGAATCACCTTCTTCGTGTTCTCAGTCTTTCCAGCACCAGATTCGCCACTATAATGAATTTTAGTGTATTTCTTTCTACGACAAAACAGAATAACTTCTCTGTTCATCAGCTCCATTCAGACAGACAAGTATAGTATCACATACCACTAATATATCTAGGAACAGTTACATAACTAAAAACTCACGTGCACAGAATACTCTGATCCTCCCTCTCCTGTAGCATGCTTCTATATGCTTGATCGGCAATCGCAAATATGTGAGGCGGCATGTCTTGACGTTTCTTTCCGCGGAACTCTCCCGCAATGGAGTCCGTGTAGATGGGCAACTTCTTGTAGGGGTTCACGACAACACAGAACAGTCCCGAGTACGTCTAAACAACTAATCAGTGGAGATTCATGCACTATGTAAGTCTCAATACATACGCTTTATTCATTGAGTTGTAAAACTTGATTCGAAACGAAAGACTTCAGCTGGTTCAATTTTCACTGCTTTCTGCGATTGGAAAATATTGCTCGTTTACGTATGTAGCCGAACCTGTACAACAAAGCCCCAGGTAGAAACCCCCAACTCACATAAATAAGATTCGAATAGTATCGCTCGCGCAGATTATGGAGCACAGATGCCTCGTTGAGACACGTCAGGTTGGCCATGTCTTCGGTTTTGTTGAATTTTGGTGGATTCGTCTTCTGGACGTCATCTCGCGACACAAGAACCCTCTCGCCTGTCTCGGTCAGCTCCAGGAGGAGACGGCCTGAACACAGAAATAAAGAACCCAGAGAAATATCCGGTCAACTTGATTACAGTAAAATGATTTCATTTTACTACTAGCATTTGCAGGAATAACCACAAAAAGCACCTAATTCGAGAGACACCGCGATGAAAACGAAAAGCTCCTGCAAGATTTTGCTTTGACCGCAAAGGGAATTACGCCAAAATTAGCGTAAGTTAGTGAAAGAGAGCTGAAGCTTACATGAATACATTGTAAAGTTTAAACCTGTTCTGATTTTCCCATAAATTTTCAGCTGATCTGGTCTGTTCGAATTATCATTGATCGAAGTTATACTTAGCAAGGATCAGTATCCAAAGTACGTGTGGACACATCTGCCCACCACGTAAGATGGCACCGAACGAATGGACCCATAATATCATAATAACAATGATTTGCATATTAACTAACCATCTGGCTGCTCCTCCTTCACCTGTCCGAGTACGAATGCTTCGTGTTCATGGGGCACCCACACCAGTTTCCTCGACGACCAGTCAGCCTGGAGAGAGGAGTCGGACAAGAGACCTCCCGTGGCCGCCTATATTAAAATAATAATTTATTCAATAATAATTTAACTCAAAGGGGTCGTGTGTGGTTTGGAAGCGTAATCTGGACATCTCTACCCAACTAAATATTTCACTTATCGGAACAAACGTTAAACCACTATATTTCACCTGACGAGAAGTCTGATGCCCATACATAATACCACCAGTACACAATACGAAACGTACACCTAGGCTTACCTGGCAAGTGCCAAGGCGCATGTATAATATAAAAAAATATATAAATCCTAAAATACCGAACCAGTATCGAAAAAGACTAACCCTAAGGATATCAAGCTCCTCCTTCGCACGCATTGTTGCACTTTTTCAATGATCAAAGAGGAAAGAAAGGCATACACACGAGTAGTTCCCAGAGATTGTCTGCAATTATAATCAGACTTTATTACTTTATATATAATGAAAAACCAGGAATTCGAAGATGAAGAACTGTCCATACGAGATGAAAGGTAAAAAAGTTATAAGAGTAAAAAAAAGACGTCCCACGTGGTAGTGGTAAATCAAAATCAAAATATCCAATCCAGTTGAATCACGAAAAAAACCGAGCCCGCCGTTATAGGTTATATAGTCACTGGCAAGCCATCAAGCCTACAAGGCCGGAGGGAGGCCGCACACAGCCTTAGCAAAGGCAATTAACAGTTGGGAACAGAGAACAGACAATTCAATATCCAATGAGTAGAATTTTTAAAGGGTCAAAATGAAGTAAGAAAGTAATGTGCATGTAAAGTAGGAATTACGTTTGGTTTGATCGCAGCTTGCAACTATGCGAATGTGTCAAAAGTGTTTGAAATAGCAAAAATACAAAGCGGATAGCCACATCCTATATGACTATACGCACTATACACAATGCACAAAGCATAAGACATAAGGAAACTAAGGCATATATTCTCAAATCCAAATGTATGGGCCGCAAGAGTCACAACTTTACAAAACAGAAAATGATTATGCCTGCTCCTTGAAACCATTGCAACAAACACTAACAACAAATAAAGCATACATCTTCTCACTTCTCAGTTCATAAATCGGGGTTATCGCATGGCAAATCCACCGACCAAGGGTAGGTTCTAATTGGAACGGCTGTCTGGCTCCGCTCCCTTAGATGAGTATCTGAGGATAGGCTCGAGCTGAGGTTGCGGGATACACATAAACCATCAAAGATGGTTTTATAGTCCAATAATTTGTTTATAGTCCAATAAGTTAAAAACACAAGGAGCAGGATTTTAGTGGGAAAATAAAATAAAGAGGTAAGAGGTATAGCTTGAAGCGTGAAGCGTTTGTCTCGTTTAATTTTCAAAACCAGCAACACCAACATAAAATACAAAGTGAAACGATGTAACGGCGAGAAAAAATCATGTATGCGGTGCGGGAAGACAGAAAGTTGTTCCAAATATAAAATTACTCTGAAATTTTGAAAAAATCGCAAATGGTGATTCACCAGTGAGGATATGTTCATTGTAGTAATTGTAACCTCAAATCAAAACAACCACATTAGGCACTCAGGCACTCTCATACATAAAATGCATACAAGTAAAATGGTATGGTAAAGCTTACAAACGACAAACCATTACAGAAGAGTAAATATATAGTTTTGACATGTTCTTCTAACTCATATAATAAGCGGACATTTTCTAAAAAGGCAAAATCCAAAAGATATTAACAAAAAGGTTTATTTGGGGTTGACCGCCGTCAATACTTACCACCGCCCTCTTTGCATGTAGATTTGGGAAGGAATCGAAGGAACCCCAAACCGGGACAGACAGTGCGCGCCAAAATTCAAAAAATGTCCGCGCGAAGGCAAATACTGGTAACAGGCAGAACGTAAACTGCCTGCCGCTTATGATGACCTGGAAGAAAATTAGAAAGTAAAGTGCAAGTACCTATCGTCCGCTGCACTGACTATTAACTAGCATAAAGAAAAAAACCCATTCATGAACCCATTCACAAAGACTGCAAATTTATGAAAATCACTGAAAATACCTTCTATCAAACTCATTCGTTACAAACAGAGCAATTAAATAAATCGTTGTTGTTCCATATAAAATGAACTAACTAACAAACTAATAATGTAATGATCTGTCGAAATATATCTGTGGTCAACAAACCACCAAAGTTAGCACATAAGGTAAGAACTAGGAACAATAAAATATGGCATTATGAACATAATAGAGAAGGGGTTTTGTGCTCGGCGAGTCACGACAATTTCGTATTTCAACTCTCTGTGACCTCGCCTCTATTCGAATAAGGAATAAAGAGCGCACACCGTTTTTCAATGTGAACAGCTGGCGCTAGTCGCTCCACAAGAACAAGTTGAGTTGGAACGCAGGAAGAAAATTAGAAAGTGCAAGTACCTATCGTCCGCTGCCGCACTGACTATTAACTAGCATAAAAAAAAACCATTCATGAACGGTTACGATAAACTTTCGCATTATAAAAAACCAAAACTCGGGCAATTCGGACTGACTGAGGACGGCCGATATCCACTATACAGACTACAGACAATGGCACGTTTGAAAAGAAGAAGTGTGACGCCACGGTGCGACCAACACACAACACAATGGATTTCCCTCCAGTTCGGCGACCGCGTGCTCGCCCGTCTTGTCGGTCTTGTATTTGCATCCAAGCGAATGAGTCAATTCACTGGGTAGGGTTTCACGAAACATACCGATCAATCTGCACTATGGAAGAAGAACAGGAAGAGACGAAACCAATGAACATTTATAGATAAACAAACAATATGTACCGCATTCCAGTGGGAATATTTAAGATACGATCATAAGGGAAGTCAGCGTAAACTGTAGAGAAAGCAGTATAGCGCGTAGCCTGTCTGTATGTAATTCAACCTGTTAGACATCAAAATGTTTCAACTTTCAACAAAGTGCCTGCGTAATGTAATTCTTGAAAGTATCATAATCAATATTTGACGTACAAGACAATATGACTAAAAAGGGAAAGGGCTCATAATTATTTTAGAGACCGCGGGATACTTATTCTTTTCATGGGGGGGGGGGTCTAACCAACAGATCAGAAAAGGAGAATAAATAAAATGTGAGACTCAAAGATCAATTAAAGGCGCAGACAATGTAAAAGGAATGCGAGACTGTACCACACATAACCATTGTCAATTAGCTCACTAGTATGTGGAGTTAACAAAGAGTTAAATATAGATCTAATACTGCTTAATTACATCGTACATAACATTTTTCTAAAGTGCTCAACAATACGTCGTTTGTTTTATGAGTCATCAACTCTCTCTAGTTGTTTATATCCTTTATTTAGTTCTTAACTATGCACGAATAAATAAAGAAACGTAAATAAAGCAAGATATAAACATGGTCATGTTCATGTCAAAACATCGAGATAACAACATCACATCCGGTCGGAAAAATGTTCTATCACGCACATTATCGATTTAAAAGTGAAATATTTTGTCATAAATACGAACAAATAGGCGCGCATACGGTAGCTTCTTGCGTGTGGCATTTTCTATGTTCCTATTTGGCAGGGTGTCGCCCGCTGAAACTGACACGGTGGCGTCCTTTCGGGCCCCACAAGACAGAACCCTGGCGACACGGTGTCAGGCTGCTACGAATAGTGTAGCATCAGGAACGCACTACGGTAGTTTAGACAAGAAATAAAACCAATCATACACTAATTGAGCATCCCCGCCCCATATACGACCCAAATAACACATCCACACCAACAAAACATCAACAAATGAATAAAAACTTTATTATTTTTCACATAACATCTATAATATGACTTAAGTTGCATCACACTTACAATTAAATGACTTATAACGCTTCAATATTACATGATTAAAAGAAAAAACTGATTAACAACCTTACGCTAAATAGTTCTCTACTCTAAATAAACACTCTATGTAAGTTCTCATCCTCGAAATAGTTCTCTGTTCTATATTCTTACTCTACGGCTCTATAAGTAAACACTCTGTAGAAGTTCTACTCTAAGGAGTTATCTATTCTATACTCTATGGTACTCAATAAAGACATGCTCTATATAAGTTCAGTTCTTCTCTAAATAATTTTCATATGTTTAGCTCAAACAATCAAAGCTAGCACTATGAGGCTTAAAAATAAGGGAAGGATAAAACATCGAAACCACAACATTGTGGAGAATTAGGGTATGATAAAGAAATAATACGAAATGAGAAAGTGCGGGCCAGTAAAACTAATACTACCAAACTTAAAACTACTAACTTTTCGGAGTTAACCCGACAGTAAAAATGAGAACAATCTGAACAATAAAGAAAATGCAATTGCAATACGCGAAAACAACTAGACAGTTAGAAATCATCCAAACCATCACTTACTAACAGCTCACATAATGTAATGCCGTGTATAAGATCTAAGATGGACCGAAATCATCAGATGAACTCGTTTGTTTGCAATTTAGTCATATTTTTATTTCGGTCAATCCTAAGAGCTCTTCAATATATAACAAACCATTAATAACACATAGTAACTATAAAAACCATTACCACAATACTAATAAACCGTCCACGAGGTGTGAAACGTGTGCGGTATACTCATGTACATCCAACATGGTCCGGTTTTCATTCAATTCAGCGCTGTTTCACTATTTGTAGAGGAGCCAAAGCAACTCGGCACGGAAAGGAACGGAACCTAAATAACAAGCTATTTTAGGCATAAGTAAACCAAACTTTGATTTGTACACATAAAAGTGTAAGTGAAGGATGCTACAGTACCCAGTGGAGATTGTATGGATGGGCAGTTAACGAAAAACACATACTCCCCCACTTGGCAAAAGGAAATAGCTAAATGTTAAATACTAAAAATAGATTGCAATACATCAATACTCCCCATGGTTCAAGCCACTCAAATGCTGAGTGCTATTCTATCAACTAACCAGCATTTCTTTAGCATTCACATGGAGAAAAGAAAATCATGTAACTTGTACAAACCTTCTGAAGGATAGTAGATAGACGTCGCCATCCAAAGATTGTCCGCATATGATTTCGTATGACATTTCGTATGACATTTCGTATAGCAATTCAATTCAACAAGTTTGGCAATTAGCTTGCGATATTAAACAATATGAAAATTTCCACACCTTCTGAATTGGTGTATCCGGAGGTGATGCGATGAACCTCTAATATTCTTCTCGATCCTTCCTCCTCTTTTTATGTCGTGTCGCATCGATACATATTCCCGTTTTCCCACTAGTCAGTATACCCATTCCGCTCATTTTGGTTTGGTGCTGCAACTGCGAAAAGATTAACATAAAAACCACAATAAGTAAAAGTATACAACTACTCATTTCCCTTTCACTTCTTTTTGTACTCCTTCCTACAGTGCAGTAAAGCTTAACAGTGCAGTAAAGCGAATATCAAATCGAATTGTTAGATTAAACCATACCATCCCTCTAGTCAAGTTCACACAGATGTATGATGTATGTGCAGCATATTATATATCCTATTCAGAATACGTTTATTAAACAACCCTCAATTCTATTTGAATCATATCACTATTTAGTACTCACAGTAAGAAAGACATGAAGGTCTGGTATGCAGCAGCTGACAACCGAGAAAAAAACTCAAACCAACCTCTTACTAACGCTCAAATGAGATAAATGGGGGTCGAAAGGGTTGAATGTGATAATACCTGGAACGTGAAATAAACATGACTTGCTAGGCCTTTGGCGATTTCATCTAATACATTGGTGTTTGAATAAAACGACGAATTAAAGTAAAAATGACAACGTACCGGCTAAAAAGAAACACTTGCGCACATTCGTGGCAAGCAGCTTTTCACATCATTCGACTGTCTCATTGATGACCCGATCTGAAGGAATATCCAATGAATATTTTAAAATTTAGATTCTAAAGGACTGAGAAATATCTGCTTAAGTATCTGCCCTCTCCAATAACTGTTATCGAAAGTTGCGATAACATCCATTTAAGAGGTTCAAGCTGCAGGGTACTCCCTTCATTCCAAAAACAGTTTATAACGAAAAGCAATAATAAACACAAACATAACAATTAACACAGAGAAGAAGTAAAATCGCATCATTTTTCCGAAAAAAAAATAAAATTTAAAAAGAACGCAAAATACAGGAGACGCTAAACAGTTGACGGTTCGTCGATTGGATACTAGCGTACTCATGTCATACGGGCGACAGGTTACGGTCATTGAGGGAAACTCCCTGTCAGTTAGGAACTGTGGAGAATAGGACTTTTTGATACGGGCGACAGGCTGGCATTGAGGGAAACTCCCTGTCAATATGGGTGTTTGTGGGAAACTCCCTGTCAAGGAGGAACAGAGTTGTTGCAGACCATGAAGACTGCAGTGTATGTAATCAAACAAATTATGGTCAATACATATTTAAATATTGAACTTATTCTTTTTGTTCATTTTTTCGTAAACAAAAATTTAAATAAACGTATTCACTCAAAAAGCATCTCGGCTTTTTTATTGTCCTGCCCACGTAGTTCTAATAATAAGGCTCATGTAGGTCGTGTCTAAGGAGCACTTACAATTAGAAGTAAGGCTCACGTAGGTCTAAGGTTCACATAGGTATATGGCTCACGCAGGTCTATAGCTCAAACTCAAATAGGACTAACCAGAGAACTACACGACTTTGCAGAACGCTTTTTTCTTAGATTATACATCAGTCGATAGTGTTTTTCATGCTGACTACGAATCAAAATAATCATCTGTGAACTATCGGAAATAAAGAAAAGTCACGTAAGCACCCCCCGGAGGGGGATGCTTACGTGACTTTTACATCCCAGGTAGGTCTAACACTCACGTAACTAGCTGATCATCTTGTGAGGGTCGTTAGGGACTAGCATGTGCCTCCTTACTCTTTATTTCCTTGTTTTATTGTTCGTTTGTAGAGCCCTACAGCTTTGCTAAAGATTTCTACAAAATCATGAATGGCACACCTAAATTATTTCACAGGAAAAAAGAAGTAATTGCCGTAACACAGAAAAATCGCCCTTGGCCTGTCACCAAATGTTTTTTTACCGAAAAAACCATCTGCTGACGTGATTAGTTCGTGACCATTTGGTGACCAGTTGATGACGGTTATCGATGAAACTATGTCACCACGTGGTCCTGGTCACGAAGAGGTCACCAAGTGGACGGGCCCTCGAAAACCAGTGAACTCTCACCAACTGGGTTCACTCATTTCCCATGTTACTACCAGCAAACCATAATGCGAATATAAGTCACACGTTAGTGCGTTACAAGAGAACCAGCTACCGTGAGCCTTCGTGTTAGCAGTAAAAAATATATCCATATGTTGAAATGCTTACCATAAAAGCTAAAAGACACTGCGCTCATGAGAAAGGGGGGGGGGGAGATGATACAATGCTAAAGCTAAAAGGTCGTGCAAATATCTGTATAGAACTCGAATGAACAAAAGTAAGAAGTGTACAATTGTCCCAATAAGAGATAAGATCCTGGCACAATTTTTAAACATTGGTTCATGGTTGAACAAACGTCGCATCTGGTGGTGAAAGTGTTTCAAGATTGTATTTAGCATCTACGAGTTGAAGAATTAATCTAGATCCTAGGTTCCTCTAGGTTCTACTACCAAGTGAGATACCGCCGCGCGCCATTCGCTCAACTCACACAACTTTTCGATATATGTGGCTACGATGGCGCATTTCTGCCGCACACCCTTTTGGTGCCATAGATGCGCCGCACGCGCGCTACGCTCCTCAGATTTTTAAGTTGATCTCAACTCCTAGCTCTCCTTAGGTCCTTAGTTACGCACCACGCTTTTTCCCCGCCTTTTAGCACCTTTCTCTTCTTGTAGATGATTTTTGTCTGTGTATATTAACGGTGTGAGTACCGCGACAGCTTTTGATGTCGCCGCATGTCTGCGCACTCTCCTTATCCACTATCTCAAGCATATCTCTACCCATGTTGAGCCTAATATCATTGGACGTGTTATGTTTACCCTATCGGGTTATCAAGTTATCACCTCTTCTCTCGCCACACTTATTGAGACTCACCATGAACGTCCCCCCCAATTAGCCATCTCACACTTTCTTTCGAACGTGTCAGTTTTGTAATTAGGCAATTGCAGCAACAAGGTTACTTGTACAATTTCAAGCTTTTAGTTCACCTAAGTTGAATATTTAGTAACACATAAAAAATGGGGATATCACCCATTATCTGGATAAGATTTCTAGACGATTGAATGACCACAGTATCCTATACTGAAAGCTTGGCGTGCAAGCTTGAGGAACGGCATATCTTCACGGGCAAACTTACTCGTTATTTCACACGTACTTTTCTACGCCGGCTTCAGAACCGGCCATTTCTACGGATTCGGTTGTTATAACCCTGTACTCTTTACTCTTTTATCTTTTTTTTTCTACGCCGTACGCACATCGTAGCAAAGCCACTTGCACGCGAAGTCTCATGATGACATGGTACATTTCCTGGACCGCCATAACTCATAAGGTCACCTATGTACAACTTTTTTGAAGAAATCTTTTTCACTCTGGTAGTGCCAATACCTGCCACTTCATACATTTTGTATACGTCACACCTCCTTCGTAATATGAAAAGCGTTGTTGTTCATTGCTACTCGAAAAAGTTTATTTTCAGTGGCGAAATTCCGCCCGGTTTTTGAAACGCATCGTGGACAACTGAATTCTTACGTATCTATGCTAATTTGCTCGAATTTGGCTCGATTTTCTATTGTAATTTATGTTTATTTGCCCACGCTGCATAAGAATGGGTCTCGTTCGATGTATTTCAAAAACCGGCCGGTATTTCGCTTTAACGCAACCCAACTGACTTATCACTTATATCTTTGTAAGATAGTTCATGTTCGATTTGCAAAATATTATCCAACGGTTAGAGCTAAGGGCTCATTGTGTCGCTGGTGTAAGAGTTGTTACAAAAGTGTTCAATTGACGTTAGTAGCTATTTGTTCTTTCTTCATTCTTCACAAAATATGTTCTTTCGAGTGTTAGACTCTCGAAAAAATGTCTAGTTTTGCAAAAAGCACATACATCGAGCGATTATTGATTAGTTGGTTGCGTGGGTCCCCTTTTTTGCAACACGCTTTTAGTGTGAATATCGATTGATTAGTGAGGGCTGCCTCTCAGTGAAACAAGTGGGCGGGGCCGAGGCCTATATAAGCACGGCGGGTGTATTCCTACGTCATTCTAGGCCATTTTTCCCGTGTGCAGTGCACGCCTCCTGTGGGCCGTGGGCCATTCTAAGATTTCGTATTTTGCAGAGGCGTTTGTTGTGTGTTATTGCATTTATTGTTCTACTTCGGTGTCTTGTTTTGTGTTCTACATTGGTTACTGATTGCGATTTTTCTGTTTCATGTTTCGATTTTCGCACAAGGCTACATTCGCATTATGCAAGTGTGTGGATTTTGGCGGCTTGGTTTTGTGGCTCACTTTTTGGAGACGAAGGATGGATGTTTGGATATTAAGATGGATTGGATTACTGATGATTGTGTTCTACTTTTGCAACCGGTTTCGTTTGGGATCCATGTATCGATTTTCGCGTCTCTGAAGGCTACTTTAGCGTCTGCATGGATCCAGTGTTGATTTTGGAGATTATTTGTGGATTCGTGTTTTGGGAGACGAGCGATTGATTCGGTTATTATGATATATTGGATTTTTGGACATATAATTCAGTCTACGATGTACTACATTTGCAACTGATTTGGTTCTGTGTTTCGATTGTGGATTGTGGACTCTATCAAGGCTACATCGCGTATATATGGTTTCTGTGTGCTTGTTGGTTGATTTGCTTTTTTTGGACCACGCTTTGGAGGCGAACGATTTTTTCGGTTATTAAATAGAATCGTTTATTGGCATACTCCTCCCTACGATGTCCTGTTTTGGTATTGCGTTTGTGATCGATTTCGTATTGGGATCATTGTTTCGAGATTGCGGACTCCCGCTCAATGCTACATGGCGTGTTCATGGATTCTATTTTCGTTGATTTTGCATGTGGATCATTTTGGAATTGATTTTGTTTATTAAGATGTATTGGGCTGTTGGCATAATCTACTCTACGATGTCTGCTTTGTCAAGTTTTGTGTACTTTTACATCCGATTTCCTTTTGGGATGGTTCGATTGTGAACTCTCGTTCAAGGCTATACCGCGTATGCACGGATTTTTGGTGGTTTTGCTTTTGTAGATCATGTTTGGGAGTCGAACGATTGATTTTTGGTCATTAAGAGACTTTGGAATAGTGACTGTTCTGCGTTTGTTGTCGATTTTGTTTTGGGTTCCATGTTCCTTTTTTCGAATCTCACAATTCTACTGTTACGGTGGTTTTTTGCGCGTTTGTTTTTGTGGAAAGTGAGTGGGAGACGAATATTGAGTTTGGTAATTTAGATATGGTTACTAGAAGCAGCGGTCTTCCCCACCGGGTTCGCAAGCGTTCCGCCTTCCAGTACTACAATTACCGTCGCCAGGCGGTTCTCTGGCACAATCATGCCCATAGTTCGGCCGCTTGAGCTGCGGAGGATGATCAGGTAGAAAGAAACAGTGTTAGAGCCGGTGGGTAGTCAAGGAAGCATGAATTTTGGAAGAATTTTTGAATGTATTGTTTTTAGTAGGATTGTGGAGAAGGAACGGTGGAGATTACAATTTATGGTATTCACTCATGTTGGGCCAAGTAGCGAGCATTAGAAAAGCGGATGAAGTGTGTGTTAAATTAGGAGAGTTACTTAGTGACCCCTCGATTAAGTTACTTCAGTGGCTGGAAACTTCAGTTCTATGAACTTGTTTTAGGTTATTTGGCGAGCAGAAAGGCTACATGGATCGATTGGGCGAATGTGAAAGGATGGAATAAGGCGGCCGATGGCGCAGGAGCGAGAGTGGATTGGACATAGTTTGTGCGTGAGAAGTACGTTTTGGTGAATTTGGTTTCCCGAATAGTAGTCCGTTCATGGGCGGGTTGCACGGATGCATCATATGCTAGGGATAGGGAGCGTAAAATGGATTTTCAGAGATATGAATCTCTAAGTTTTGCCATGCGTAGTATCGCTAGTACCTTTCGGAATTTGCGGTAGAATTCGGTTTACGTTGATTGCGCAGAAATGGGGGAGTTTCCAAAGTCAAGCAGGCAATCTAGCAGGTCATTCAGTTCATGTTTGCTTTCTGAAATTGCTTTCTAAAAGGTTTCGAATTTTCGCGATTGTTTATTTCGGTGTATTTTAGGGATTTGAATCAGTAGGCGGACTTGAAGCAGAACAACCGTTTATAATGATGGGAGTCGGAGTATCAGAGGAGAAGTTTTGTTGTTTCCAGAGACTGGCAGTTCTCAGACCGAGTCTTCCTCACAAGGATGGTCTGTCGGTTGTGTCGGAGTTGATGGTTTCGCTCAAGTCGATACGTGGAAATATTAGTTTGGATGGTGGGTATTTCCCCGCGTGTGTCGTGCGTAGAAGATTTTTGAGTTTGCTAGAAAGAACTTGACGGAAGTCGTGGTTTTATGGTAAGAAGAGTTAGGTCGCCGAATGGGCGAAATCAGCAGGGTAAATTGGATTGGGTGCTCTTGTTTGATGAAGTCGCGAATGCTAAGTCGTTTCAAGGAAATCTAGCGTTTTGGGTCATTTGCTCTTTGCTTTGGGACTTCCGAGCTTAAGTTGCTCCATAATTTCTACCTAAAATTCTGGAGCTTTGTTGATTCTAGTTGTTGTCTTTTTGCAAAACTCTAGTTTTCATGAAGTGAGTTCCGAGCGAAATGAAAATGTCTAGTTTTGCAAAAAGCACATACATCGAGCGATTATTGATTAGTTGGTTGCGTGGGTCCCCTTTTTTGCAACACGCTTTTAGTGTGAATATCGATTGATTAGTGAGGGCTGCCTCTCAGTGAAACAAGTGGGCGGGGCCGAGGCCTATATAAGCACGGCGGGTGTATTCCTACGTCATTCTAGGCCATTTTTCCCGTGTGCAGTGCACGCCTCCTGTGGGCCGTGGGCCATTCTAAGATTTCGTATTTTGCAGAGGCGTTTGTTGTGTGTCCCACCCACCCACCCTTACTTTGGTCTTTTAGCAGGGTCCAGACGTATTGTGGAGGTTTGCCGGAGCGTGGAGGACAGAAGATGTTTCGAGTTGCGATGACGGCTTCAGCCACACAAGGCATGCTGAAGTAGTACGGCAGCTTAGCTTCGGGTTCTCAGATTTGGTACGAGACACGTGGCTCCGAACTGCAAGTTTTCAGGTGCGATGCCTGTATATGGGTTACTAGTGGGAGATGCATTCTTTTAAGCAGTGGTTCATTGCGATTCCGGTGTTGCTTTACATTTCGATTATCTGAGTGAAAAGGAAAAGGATTGTATATTTGATTGTGGTCAGCGGGACTCCGTCTACGGTAATAGCGAGTTAGAAAGAAATTAGATGTGAAAAGGGTGCTGCGCGTTTTGCTAGTGTCGTGGAGTGCCTTGCGAATGTCGAGTGTTTTTTGCAGTTTCAGGGTTTTTCGCTCTTATGAGGATTTTGGAGTTGTGTGAGCTTCGGGGTTAGATTTAGAGGCTACTAAACAACATATAATAGAAAGCACTTGGCTGGAATTGGGACCCCAAGTTCGAGATTGTTTGTTTGTAGATAAGTGTACTGTGCTTAAGTCAGTTTTTCAGAAGTATCACGCGCCAGCAGATCCTGTACAGTGCGAGAGAAGGAAAGTATCACACCGCGTCTTGGAGGACGACAGTAGGATGGGAACATGATACCGGATTAACCAAGACGCGCATTGTTTGAAGGAGGCGCGACCGCCTACTCGTTGTCTTATGGAATGTTGGTGTCAGCCAGAGTGAGTCGCTGGGAGGGTGAAATGAGCACGTGTCTCTTGATGGACGCAGGGAAGTTGCCGGGTCTCTCTTTTATCTCCTATTTCGCATTTTTTCTAGTGCTATTCCGGTGCTTCGTTTTGGTTTCTCGCTCATTATATTGTTATAATTTTCCCCTGTGGTTACTCCTTGTTTGGTTTTGCTTCCGTTTATCATTGGTTTACATCACAGTATTTTGTACTGTAGCAACCGTTTTGGCTATTTGGCATTGTTGACCGTTGTTATCCATTTTCACTTTTCGTTTTTATCTGGTATTTGGTATCCGCTGTTTTTTTCTAGCATTCGGTTTGTCAGCCGCTTACGGTATGCCGATTAAATCCGTTATATGTTACTTTGTGCACATGTGGGAATAAAGCCTTAACATATAGTTGTTGTCTTTTTGCAAAACTCTAGTTTTCATGAAGTGAGTTCCGAGCGAAATGAAAACTACGTTTCTTTCTCACCTTTTTCAAGATTTTGCAGCCTCCCTTTTATCATAGGCCCAGGAACTCTATGATTTTAGAGTATATTTCAGAATAATTTTCACTGTTGCCAGCATTCTAACTTCTAACGGCCCTTGTGCACGACGAAAAAAAACAGAACATTTATTTAGAGATAATTTCCGTTTTAGTATTGCGTGCTGAAGCTTACTATAGGTTACCTACATAATTATAACCTCTCTCTCTATGTCTGCTTCTATATCTTCTCTCTTACATAGAGAAAGTCTTTCACTCTCTCTCACTCTCTCTCTCTCTCTCCCTTTGTCGCTCTCTCTCCCTCTCTCTCGCTCTCTCTCTTTCTCTCTCACAACAAAGTCGTCAAATTTGCTCATAAAATTCAAGAGCGTCTTGCTGATAAAGTGATAGCAATCTACACTCTGATATACTCAATTTTATCCAAACATCTCCTTTTGATACTACCATTGTACCATTTGTATAATTTGCGTGACAGTACTGATGAATGTAGAAACGTCTTAAAGCGAAATGCTAGCTCCTTTGGAAAATTTGCATATGATAAGCAAATCCTATGTATCCTATGCAAATTTTCCAAAGAGGCTAGCATTTCGCTTTAAAATATTCACATTATTGGCATTATTTTTTTCTGGTTATACCTCCTTAGCAATTATTTGCAAAGTGTACCTACCATATATAAACTGAATGTACTTCGCGATTTTGTTTTCGTGAAATATGATATGTATCTTATAGCTTGACTTTTAAACAGTACCAAAATTCAAATGTTCTCTCTGACGGACTACTCCCCCTTATCCCTTATTGACGCACATTTTTTGTTTACGTAGGCAAAATAGGCGCAGGTATTTGCCTTAAAATTTGCATAATCCTTGGTTTGTTGGTAGATTCTTTACTGTCGAAGAGACACCGTTTACACGGACCACTGCAGTCAGTACTGACAAAAGTGAACTCTATTTTTCATTAAATCCCGAGAAAATGACCTAATTCAGTACCAACGCACTTGTTAGAAAAATAGCCAGTAGATACCGTTTACGCACGAAGTGTAAGTTCATAATGTCCACCTAACTGAGTGCCTAAAAACGTTGTCAACGGAGAGTTGGTATAGAAGAAAAATAAAAGCAACTTAGGTGTCAGAATTATGTTGTGAATGTAGTTTTATTCCCTAATTTAGTAGTTTTAATACTATCCCGATCCTAATCTCAGAAGGCAGAATATAGGCCCGTCCGACCACAATTTAGCACCGTCTCAAGTCCTGTCTTTCCACCTGGGCCCGACGTTAGTACCTGACAATTGCGGGTTTTCCCGTGTGCACATTTTTACGACTAGCTGGGAAGGCGGGAGATAGCGGCACAATCAAAAGCTTTCAACACTCCCTAATGATACTTATTTCAAGGTTTACGACCGCCATTTAAATAGACATTTATTTGTTGACCACGCGCATTTTGGATACAAAGTCTGAAGCAGAAGAAAATTGTTTTAAAGAAATTTGTATGTTGTGAGCGTTTTTCAAGAATTATATATTATTCGTTTTTATTCGGAAGACTTTTTTTTCTGCCCTAGGCCCAGAACCGCTATATCTTTTGGACATTTTTGGTATGACCATTCTTGTGGAAAACGTGAATATCATTATCAGAAGCTATCGGTAAGAAGTGTAAATCTTTCTATAACAAGTGGGAGTGTCGGCTAAGCGACGATTTTATAATGGCCTAAGGCAATCCTAAGTCCTATGTCCCGAGCCATGCCATAACTCCCTCTTGCCTATAAATTATTATATGACTCTATTACCTGCCATCAGCAATAAATCTGTCGTATGATCACAGTTGTGCATGACAAGTTTACTCAAGTGGGGACCATGATTTAGTATCGATCCTGCATCGATCTAAGACTGTTCAGATGTTTACTCATTAATTTAGCCGAGTCTTTATTTTGAGCCTTAGTTTATTTATTGTAATGTACCCTTTTTACTGCATCATTTTGTATGTAGCTTGGTCTATTGTAAGTAGGAACTGTTATGTAGCATGCTAGTCTTAATCGTAGGCTATCTGTATGTTTCGATGTACGATCCATAAATAATATTATAATTTCTAAGTCTGAACATTTCTTTCTTTCGCTCTCTGGCCCTCTCTCTATTCGCTGATTAATTGATAAGCAAATCAATTTGCCGCTGCTCTAGATGAGCAAATTTGCATGCACACAATGCATGTCCCACTTCACACCCCCCAACCGGCGCGCGTCTCTATTATTTCCCAGATCACTATGTAAACAATGAAGAAAATGGTGATTTCTTACCCTCCGCTCGCTCCCTTTTGATCTTTAAAGCGGTAGTGCATGTGGTTTTTGAACTTGCGTTAGACAAATGCCTTCCCATATGTAATCGGTGTCCTTCCGGCACAGCCGAGCACAGCAAATTTTCATATGAAACCTATTATTGACGTTGTTGTTCTAAGAAGTGCATACCATGTAAAACCTTTGCATAGAATTTCGGTAGTAAATTACCACCAAGGAATGCAAGGTTCCGAAAGAGTGAGTCTCAGAAAACCTATAAAAAGTCCTCACATCTTCTCATATTCTCATATTTACAGCCAAATTAACTTCTCGAGAACCTGACCATTGGCTAGTGGCTTTGTTTTGTTGAATCCAAGGTGTGAAGTGTAAACACAAACAATTTCGCCTTTCTCACCAACAGAGTATGATTCACTGTGTAGATCAATAGAAGAGTTGCGCATTTCTTGCAACATTTGGACAAATCCCAAGTATACACTCAACTTCAACTTTTTTTTGTCTACATGCGTTTTTTTTAACATTTTCATCTAAGCTTTTTCCAGTTTTAAGTGAACTACCTAAGAACCTAACATCTGCGCCTTATTGTGCACTTTCAAGCTGTGTAGCAGGAATAAAACCTCAACCTATTCAATCCCTAGAAAATCACATGCAACTTCTATTCAATGCGCCAGCTGCATATCATTGTTAACAGCACAGGAAAACCGAATAATTGCCGAAACCATAGAAGAACCGTCTGACCAGCTACCAAATGGTTTTCGCAAAAAAAATGGTGACCGCTTAGTGACCATCTGGTGGCCATTTGGTGCCCAGTTGATGACAGTTTTCGATAAAACTTGGTCCCTACATGGCTACGAAGTGGTCACCAAATGGGCTGGCACACGAAAAAACGGGTTCACACAGTCCTATGAAGTACCTCTGTTCCTATGTCTGTGTATTTCAAAACTGTAATCCTTCCAAGAAATTTACTCCACGGCTGAATATCGAAAGGTTACTCTCGTATAGTAGACGTATAGGACATGCCTACTATAATATAATGCTAATGACGATCAAAATACTAAAACTTAGAAAGTGAACATCTGGTATGTATAGGCCCACATGTGTGTGGGCTCTTAGTACGACTCGCCGCCTGCGAACGTCTCTTTTTTATTTGTAAAGTGCCGACTTTACGCTGACGTTCTAAGTTCTAACCCATATTGTTTATTTCTTTATTTTACTTGTTAATTAAAAAGTAATTACATTTTGTAATCGCACAGCAAGCCTTTTAAAGAGAAATACCGGCCGGTTTTTGAAACGCATCGAGTACTCCCTGCTTTATTATGCTTCATATGCAAATGAGCATTAATTTGAATAAAAAATAGACCCCAATAGACCCCTTTTAGCATAAATGCATAAGAATGCTGGTATTTGAGATACGTTTCCAAAACCGGCCGGTATTTCGCTTTAAATGTCGTCCATAGCTTACTCGCGGCCCAACGATGGTTGTTCGGCACTGTCATTCCTCATCTGGTAGCGTTATGACATGGTTCTCTCTTTTCTGTGTATAGAGTTTGTAAATAGGACCGTATATACATCCTCTCTTACTCGTGATATACATACCATGAACCCTAGCAGGTAAAAGAACTCATTAGTATTTTTATTGATATTCAAATGTTTTTTTTATATTGTCTACCACTAGTATTAGAGGGATGGATTTTGGATTTGTTGACCTCTACACACTAACACGGATCCCCTTTATTTAAGCATCTGTGTTTACAGTCCAGCCGTGATTGCTCAGATTGCAGACAGGGGTAACGGTATCGGATAACAACATTAGTTATCCTTCACACCCTTACTACCAACTAGGCGACCCTACCTACTATTCGTTACTGTCATACTTTTATACCCTTTTTAACTACCTTTTTTTACAGCCATCAATAGGAATTGAAGCCTAAAAAAAAATAGAAAAAGAGAGCCCAGAGGAACGAGGTAAAATAAAACTAATGTGCCTAAGATACGGCATATCACATTCTTCACAACGCGCGTATACTGACGAGGGACCAAATCTGACGCGCAATTCGTCCAGTTTTGCCAGGTTCTCGCGAGCTCACTGCCTATCCTTATGCGAGTACCTGGCGAAAATCATAGGGCGAAGTCTCGAAAATCATAGGGCGAACTTTCGTCCAGTCTTTGTGCCATGCTATCGCCGCGCGACATTTTCGCACTAGGTTCGCGCCGCACACAACCTCCGCTTCATCTAGTTGCACCTTGCACCTTTTCGCTGTAGCGTCTTTCCATTCAGAATAATATTTTATGATAAGAATAATTTCCTTATGCAAATTATTTACGGTTTCTCAGGCATCTCTAGTGTCTCTCCGCACCCTTCGATGCCTCCGGGCCCGCCTACTCGCTAAGCCACGCCCCCGTATACAATTCAACGTGAAGTCTCCTACATCAAAGAGATCTTTTTTTCTGGTATCTTGCACAGATGACCAAAGAACACACAAACTATAATTATAATAAGTGTGATTATTAATTAATATTCATTAATATTGCTTTTTTTCTTTTCATTCAACTTTTGGTCACGCCCCTCTGGATGTTACCAATTTACGTAACGTTGATAGCTTCTCTACAATTTTTTGTTCTCAATTATTTTTTGCTCAATAATTATTAGCAAAGCGGTATGCCGCGTGGTTTTGAAACTTATTCTTTATAACTCCTTTTCATGTTTTATATTCAAATTTTCTGTGCCTCTGAAAGGAAGGTGTTGCTGACAAACCACGCACACCACCACTTTAATTGTTTCAGATGTGCGAATGATGACTCGGATAGCACTGTCGTTGAATTCTATTTCAAGTTTTCTTATTCTTTATTTTCTAATTTATTCCGTGCATTGTGTGCCGATAGAAAGAGTCCGCGCGAAGCGCGGCTCACCTATAAAAAGGTTGGTCTGTTTCGTATGTTTATTAATTACGGTAAACATTGATCTCTCTTACAGTAACACAATAAACTTAAAGCGAAATGCCGGCCGGTTTTTGAAACACATCGAGTAGTCCAGCTTTATTGTGCAGCGTATGCAAATGAACTTAAATTAGAATAAAAAATGGAGCTAAATTCGAGCAAATTATCATAAATACGTAAGAATTCAGTTGTCAACGATGCGTTTCAAAAACCGGACGGTATTTTGCCTTAAACTGCATGAGCACAGTACTACAGTAACCTTTTACAGTAACCATTTTATTATGCAAACAAAGTATTACATTACGGTAGGTAATCCCACGGTAAGACTCTAATAACAGTAATCGACTCTTACAGTAACCCTCGAGAGCGTACGATAACGGCGGAAACAGTCCAACTGATAGTTTCGCAAAAAGGTTCCGATGCTAATTCTGACCGTACGCTTATCGGCACTTTTTCACCCGTTGGTATGAATTACGAACAGACCGGAGATGTTGTACAGGTTGGATATTGTTATTTATTATTGTTTTTTATCCGTACCTTTTCATTTTTATTAGTTGTGTTGCTGCTTCTTATTCCTATTCTTTTATTGTATTGTATGGGAATATCGCTCGTTTATATACGTTCACCATGCCGTCCATGCCCCTAGAATTCAGCAGTTGGACCAGCTGTTCATGTTGTTTTTACCGTATACCAGTTCACCTATTATTTCCGGTACTTGTCTAATTTACGGTGCATGTCCTTCTTAAAAGCCAGCATAATTACCGTACACCCACAGGTCATTTCTTATTTTTTTACTTCAACCTCCACCTGTTCCGCTTAAGTGCTCTCTCTCTCTCTCACTCTCTCTCTCTCTCTCCTCTCTCTCTCTCTCTCTCTCTCTCTTTCTCTCTCTCTCTCGTTGCTGACAACTCTAATTGCCGTGTCCGAAGAGCTTCGAAGTCATAACGGTAAATTATGGTACACGCACCAGGTGGATAATTGCCCAAGGTTTTTGAGAGCTTTCTGGGAAGTGGTACCACCTGGGTATAGCATAGGGACATTTTTTTGGGGAGGTTCGTATTTTTGGGTATACTCCTCAAAGGGGTCTTAGCGGTACATCATTATATGCAGTTGGTAGGATAGATAGAATTTTTGTGTGTATTTTAAAGCGGTAGTACACGCGGCTTGAGAATTGTATGCGAACAACAGCATTCCCGTGCATTATATGAAAACTGGCCGCTATTGCCGTAGTGCGCATAGGAACATATAATGATAATAATAATTTATTATGCACACATACAATTCATGAGAAAAATATATGCAACGTACATTTTTGTCGACATAATAAATTTGCGCATGATCTATGATTTTTTTTACCTTTTATGATCTATGATACATGAAGATGCAGCCTACGCTGATTTATTAATATAGACTTACAGTAACTAGTAATTGGCTAGTAAGGTAGTAAGAGTTCCAAACCTAGCGCCCACGTTTCCAATCCCTTTAATTTTAAGTGCCTCTTTCTCTGGTTGATTAATGAGGCATCCACGTCTCCCCCTTTTCCACACAGATTAAGTAGTTTTAATCGATCATGGATGTACATCGTGTGTGGTCCTCTAAACCTCTAAAACTCGCCGGACGAGCTGAAAGCAATTCTTGCGTCTGGCCGATTTGTCTTTGTAGCGCGGTATTGACGACTAGTTCGGCCCTTCTTCCGATAGAAAATTTTTTGGGGTAACTTACTGTGTGGTAGGATAATAGTCTATAAAGACTGTGATTAACTCAAAGTAATTATGCGTGCTAAGTAAACTTACATAGAGTACAAACTTAGCTGGTACACTGGGAAGTTACGTTGAAACAGGGCTCATTCACTCATTGTCAATCGGTCAACTTTTTGTGATTTTTTTTTAAATTTGAATGAAAAAAAAAGTTTCACGAAAGAAAAGGAAATAGATAGTTTGCACTGGAATTAGCTATTACATTGGACGATTGGACGTATATTCACATCTTCTTCACAAATCCGACTCTAGAGAATATAAACATTTTTGTTGATTTTTGTGGAAAATTCCACACATTTCCTGCTCCACTCCGCTTCCTCCCGCCTGCGCCCGGGGCCCGTTTTGGTCTGGCGGGCCCTTTTTTGATTTATGAAATGCCATATTCCACTCACGCGTCTCATGTTGACATTTTTCATCGTATTTACGGCAATAATTCTTAAATTCCAATTTTGGCGTTTTCGAGGCAACAAGTGTCAAGTCAGGCTTCCGAAAGAATGAATCATATTTTGGGGTGCAAGGTGACCATTTTTTTAGGGTTTCCTTTGGATTTCATGCGGATAGTTTGTAATATTAAAGACAGTATTTGGCCGCAAGCATAAGATTAGCAAAGATACACAAGTTTGTCGATAATGTATAAAATGATAAAATGTTACGTCCCGTAATAGTGCACTCAACACAGTAGATTCGTTCCATTAGACATTTTTTCAGTAGTGAAAATAGCAAATTTTGCTTTTGATAAAAAGGACTTTCATTAAAAATGACATTATATAGGAAATTAACAATACCACATAAAAAAACCTCTTCCTGTTTCTTTTTCCTCTCACTCCAACTCCATGACATCTCTCGTTCCCTCGCTGCCCTTTGTCGGCATCTCTCACCATATCCCTGTCAATGTGTCCCCGGGGAAAAGTGCCTCGGGAGGTTACCCAAGGTTTCCGGGCATTTCTGGGAAGAAAGCCATACTTTTCTCCTAGAGAATCACTTAATCCGGGAAGATACAAAAAGATATTGGGGTCAGAGGCATGGAAAATAAAGTTTTCCTCTTTCTTCAAGTTGTCTCATTCCTTCGACACTTGTTCATAAACGTGAATAATTGTTCTGCGTAACGTAGATCAAACAAACAAAGATCTCAACTTTAGATATTTTTGGTGATATCATTGACTACGGTATCTGGTCTGTGACCAACTTGCATGAGCATCATGCGAAATGCATGCTAGTACTTGTCTAGTACCAATCCTGCAAACATCTCGGCCCTGTGCAGTATTCGTCTCTTTTTTATTGCTCTCTGACAGCTGGCGTGTATGTATTGTTGTGAGGACGAAATTGCCTCGTTTATGACAATCTGAGACGCCAAACGCACAGGACACACCACCATTTTATTTGTTGGTGGGAGTAGTACGCTGACATGCTATACACGTTTATTGGAACAATTTTGCGGGGGCAGGTGTATAACCATTTAATGGGGTCATATGGGAAGCTATGCACCTTTCTTGGTTTACGGATACTAATTCGGATATTGTACCTACTTTGGGAAATTTGCATATGGTACGATTTTCCTATGCATCTTATGCAAATTTTTGGTGCCCGTCCGAAGCTTCCGGCACTAAATTAACTAGGATACATAGGATATTCGTACCATATGCAAATTTCACAAAGTAGGTACAACACGACTTTAAAGCGGTACCAGAGCCGGTTTGAAAATGCTTGTGTAAGCGAATAACTGAGTGGTTTTTTATTCTCTACATTAAGTTGCATAGACTACATGAGGAAGCAGTTGACCAAAATTATAGTCTTTAGTAGTTGTATGTTTTGCAAGATATCTATCTCATTTGTCTTGTCCTTCTCATATCATTTGCTTGGAGCCGGAGAAGAACTAGCATCCGCCATTTCACTGGCTTCTTTCTGTTTCGGAATTGAGTCCGAATTGAATTAAGGCGTTGTATCGGAGAGTCTATCCGGTCATAGAGAGAGACAGAGAGAGAGAGGGATAGAGAGAGAGAGAGAGAAAGAGGGAGATAGAGAGGGAGAGGAAGAGGTTGAATAGAAAGAGAAACACATAGGCAAATCAACTGAAAACATCCTCCGGCCTAAACAGGATGTACACACGTTTTGGGTATAATACTATGTACTACGACAATGTGGCTTTTGTGTACTATAGAGAAACGATTCACAGGAAAGATTCTGGGGACGGGTACAGAAAAAAACCTAATAAAAAACATAAAAAAGTATCTGTACGTTATTAAAATTGATGTTCGCGGTCGGTGTTGGAGTTTTTAAACGAACTACCCACCGCTTTTTGAAACAGATCGAGTACACCATCATTTTTATGCAGCTTATGCAAATGAACATAAATTATAATAAAAAATCGAGCTAAATTTGAACAAATTTGCATAAATACGTAAGAATCCACTATGCATTTCAAAAACAGGCCTGTATTTCGCTTTAAAGCGAAATGCTAGCCCCATTGGAAAATTTGCATATGATAAGCAAACCCTATGTATCCTATGCTAATCTTGTACGATCGTCCACGGCAATCGTACAAAATTAGCATAGGATACATAGGATTTGCTTATCATATGCAAATTTTCCAAAGAGACTAGCATTTCGTTCAAGATTGAAACCGTTATTTTTTGGGGTTAGTAAACTCGTTGATCACTTGATGGGAGTTGGCGTAGATAAATTCAGAATAACTTCCCTTTGAGAGCTGTGAAATGTGCAGAGCTCAATAGTTCCGTAGTTTTCTCTCAAAAACAACCCGAAATATTTTTGCAATTGAGCCCTTGCCTCAGATCTTCAAATAATCACCCTCTTGCCATAAATTAGTGTGTTCAGCGGGTGGCGGTGCTCTCTTTGTTATCCCCCTAAACACTGGCACGACCTCTAGAGTTTTTGTCCGCGTTCGCACTTTTTCTGTACTATTTGAGCGGTGCGCATAAGGCGGATGCTCATAGAGAGGAAAGTAGACTGCCCTTTACAATTTGGATTTAGTATAGCAGGGTAGTAATAGTAATCTACATATTCCCTGACTTTCAAGGAATTCCAAGTGTTGTTTAAATCTACATAAGATGGTATCGGGAAAAACCTCGTATCCTAGACTTATTATCAAGTCACATCTGATTGTTTGGCATGCATTTTTGAAGCAATCGCATGCTATGGCCCAATACAGTATGATTTCGCTTTATCGCCCATAATCTTCTGGCCGGGTGCCAAATACGTCACCTTCTTAGATCTGTACTGTATCTTTTCCCAATCACCGTGCCTTCTCCCTTGTTGTGGTGACAAGTGAATGATTAATTAGCATACGGGGGCGGCTACCTTGATATTCTGATTCGTGTCAAAACGCTCGCGTGTGTCCAAAAGTTGTGACCCGGGACATAGGCTGTAAATCTCCGTAAGGGCCGTTAGCTGTCACTCTCCTTATCTCGAGCGCTCCCTCATCTGATTCAACCGTCTGCCCCTCCACCACCAAGAGCTCTCTCGCTAATCCGTCTAACCTATCATAGCGGCGGTATGGCCTTAGATGTTTTACAGCCCTGTAGCACTGTTTGGTAGGAGGATAAGAAGGAGAGAGATATGCAAATGCCATCGTGGGCTGACAACTATGACACCTCTAGGACAAACTGTGCAAGTGTACACAAATATAAACAAACTACTGGGGGGAGGCTTAAGCGATATGACATCTGGTTTGGAAACTTACTCCTTATAAGTGCATTCCCATGTATGCCAATTTTCTGTGTCCATTCGAGGCAGAGTCCACATATATAATAGAAAAATGCAGTGGTCCAACATACATTCCAAAAACCAGCTGTAGTTTCTAAGACCTGACCCCATTATTTGTGAAACGGGAAAATAAGAAAAGGACAGGGCAAACAAAGCCAATTACAGGTTGTGTGTGTCTTATTTGTCTCATCTTTTGGACTCTTCAAAAAGGGTGCCCATTGACAGAGAGAGAGAGAAAAATAAAGAGAGAATATATACTTCAAGACTACAATTAAAGGGGTATTGCATTGGCATGGAATTGGTAACAACTGTGCACTTATGCTGTTAGAGATTGCTAGTTCTGACTCACGTGAAGTGGAACTCCGTGTCTGTTTTGTTACACATTAAAACGGTATAACATCCGGTTTTGAAGCGTGTATTGGATGCTCTTGTCCCAAGTTGTCTCCGCTAATATGTTGCGCAAGTTTTTATTCTTTTAATTTTATTTGAATGCAACATATGGGAATGCAGTGCCCAAACTTACGTTCCGAAAACTGCTAGAATCTAGAATCTGTATTTTCCATGGGCCTGGCCCCTTAATTGAGTGGGCTCTTATACCACTGCACATCTCCTTTGCGATATTCTATTTCAGCATTCCGGAACATAAGTGCGATGCGCCCGGGGGAACTTTAGCATTTAGACGTGTGAAGCGGGAGTTGAGGATTGGGTATGGGAACTAGGCAAATGGGCGGTGATTTTATTGATTGAATTAGCAGATATTGATTGATTTATGCATCTTCGCATACCGGATAGTATTTGTGGACCTGCTAACTTTCCCTTTCAAATTTAAGCTTGTGCGTAGCATGTGTTCCGACAATTGTTTAACCATTACGCGCATGCGTTGCTATTAGGTTCGGAGTACATATTAAATTCATGGAAGCTACTAAATTACAAAAGTAAATAGATAAATTTACCAGCTTGATGCTTGTGGTACACTAAGAAAATGCAGGTCCACGTCCTTCGTCTTTACGTTATAGTTCTATACATCCGAGTGTTGTGCCAGGCAGGTTAAACCTACGAGTGTACTATTTAACTGAAGGAAATGTACACTTCCGTTATTATGTGGCCATTCGTAGTTGGTAAATAAGGGTGCCCGCCCTGTGGGTGTTAATCAACCAAGCGGAAATTCGGCTATTTCCGCCCTGTTATTTTGGGCACTATAAATACTATCATCTTGGGTCTTGGTGTGTCTGGGGCATATATATAAATGTAAAGCGGTATGGCACGTGGCGCGTGAATGTTGTGAATTTCCATGTATTACGCGGGGTTCCATTCTGTGCCCATCCGACACAGAGGAGCACAACATGTCGTCCAGCGTTTTGAAACCACGTGCCGTACAGCTTTACTGTAGGACTAACTGGATTTGGGATTTTATGAAAGTGGCAATCACGATCACATGCATATCAGCGCTGCGTTAAAGGGACGGGCCCATCAAAATAAACCTACAGTTTGCATGTTTTTATAATTTGTATAAAGGGGGTTTATTATAATATATGTACACTAAGTTAGGGCTAGACTTTATCCCGCTGAAATTTTTCGGTGTCGATAAACTCAAAAGTATACCGTAGAAGACCAACAATTGCACCCTTATTTCCTTACCGCGTCTCCCGAGGATACCTCGCTCTGATTGGGACCCGGGAGACTATCTGTCCATATAGCCACATTCCCCCGGGACACGCGACAAGAAAATAGGGTGCAATTGTTGGTCTTCTACGGTATACTTTTGAGTTTATCGACACCGAAAAATTTCAGCGGGATAAAGTCTAGCCGTAACTTAGTGTACATATATTATAATAAACCCCCTTTATACAAATTATAAAAACATTCAAAATATGGGTTTATTTTGATGGGCCCGTCCCTTTAAATTCCACGATTTTAAAGTAACGAGACCTCTTTCTGTCTCTGTCTCGCTCACTATCTCTCTCAATCTCTTCCTAAAACCCTCCACATCTCTACTCTCTCCCTCTCTCTCTCTTCTTTGTTTCCGTTGATCCGACACCCCCATGAGCACATTCTCCGAATTTTATGAGCTCGTCGAAGAGTTGCGTGGTGCTAAATTTGCGGTCGTAGAAAGTTCACTGCGTCTCGCACATCGCCACACTCTCTTGTCGGTGTCTAGCCACTCGGGCGGCTCCTTCAAACATCTCTACGCTTTCCTAAGGCCGCTGCCCGTTTTAACGACTCTTATTTACGATTGTTAGCCTGATCAGCCCGAGCAACGATTGAGTTGGCTTTAGGTAGGGGAATTAAAGTCGAAGAAAGGGTGGGGGAACCGGGGAAGTTTATGGGTTAGGATGAAAGGATATGGAATGTAGATTCTTAGTTTCTCTCTCCCTGTCTCTCTCTCTGAAAACTCTTTCTCTCTCTCTCTCTTCAACGCTCTCTCTATCTCTCTCATAGTCTTCCAAACAAATAGAGACCGATGACATAGTACTATTTATGTTCGACGACGTTAAGGTATATTTATACTTGTAGGTCTCCTCGTTCCGTGCTTGTGATGCGAAGAGAAAGGGACCCGATAACACCGTACATGGGCATATAGCGGTGGTATTTGTCGATGAAGTACAACCTTTTGTTACCGGATGTGTGGCATTGGAAAGTCAGGTAAGAGAGAGAGAGAAAGAGAGCGAGAGAGAGAGAGAGAGCGAGAGAGAGTGAGTGACAGCGACCAACATCCACTTACTACGGTAGCTCGTCTGCAGTTTAACGTTCCCCATTTTCCTACATTCAACCCATCTGTGATCTCCGCGCCATAAATCCTGTAGTATAATGTGGTCCGTACGGGCACTTAGAGACTCTAAGGATATGCGAGACAGAGGGCGAGAGATAAAGGGAAATATAGAAATAGAAGGGAGACTCAGAGAAAGAGAGCAATTTTAATGTAATCGTCAATTTATGTCTTTTCCCGAACATCGGCCCTTTATTGTAACGTCCTTTCCAATAAAACACTCACCTTCACCAAGGCCATTATGCAGATGTGGATGTTAGTTAGGGCTTGGGGATAAGGGATACGGGCTAAGGGACTGTAGCTTAATACTTTATTTTATTTAAATATTGATTAAATAAAGACTAATACAAAGAAAAAAAACAGAATCGGTTACTGTCAGTAGGTAGGAAAGATTAATAAAAATCGGGCAAGAGAGAAGTGAGAGAGAGATGGAGATGGAGAGAGAGAAAGAAGTAGAGAGAAACACAATGGAGTTAGACTCTAATACTGCTAATTAGAACCCTTTCAGGCCAAGTTCGCCGAGCGCTCAGGAGCCCTTGCTTTAGTCGTTGGTCCGGCTTCACGAATTCAAAACTCTCTGAAACCCATGAAGGTAAAGGAAGTTCTTCTTGTTAAAGTGGTGTGGCACGTGGTTTTGAAGCGTGTGCTTGTATTTCATTGAAGTTCAATCCTCTATAAGAAATGCCGCGAATTTCGCAAAAGTGAATGCAAGCAGCTAGTCTGCGTTCCACAAGAAACATATCAACCGTTACGCAACCTCTTGTATGGTGGCGCAATAGTAACGTTTACACCGGACGAAAATTGATTAATTTCCTCGTTTTGATCAAAAAAGGCTGTTAGTGTGAATTTACTTAATAAGGACCCGAAGGGACCCTAATATGGACATTGAAATATGTTTGAAAAGTTTTTTTTTGCCAATTAAATAAACATGAAAATTTAATTCTTAAATTCAGTTCCGAGGCGCTAGGATTCCCGTAGTCGTCCTTGATGGAGCAGAAACGGAGAAACTAAGAGGCGAGCTGGGCAAAGGCACACAGGTTTGATAATTTGTTTGTTTATATGTAATTTGTAATTATGTAACATGTTACTTTGCACAATTGTAGTCACACTTGGTCATTTATTGTATCTAAATTTCTTATATTTTCAGTTGGGAATGGTGACTCGACTGAGTATCGCATTGGTCGACGCGCATCCTCCATACACACTACGATTACAGGTTTATTTTTTATATTTATCTATAACTTTGGATTTTTCGAGAAAGTTAATGATTTGTCTAAACCGGAACTGTTAGCGAGCCACGGTGGCTTTGGTAAGACATTGATTGATATGTTGCAATATGTTGTAACGTACCATCGGTTCCATCATTCTGGAAGGTCCCGGGATTTGCTAACCTCAAAATTGGGTAATTAAACCAGTGTATATTTAGGTCTTCCGGCCGACCATGCTCAACCTCGCCCTAATTGGACTTCTCGTCGTCCTGGTCCTCTTCATTTCGGCCCTCGTCGTCGTGAAAATACGGTATGTTTTGGAAATACTGTATTTCCATTATTGTATAAAGGTGCACGGCACGCTCTTGAAGCGTAAAAGATTTATTTATTATTAAAAAATACACTCTAATCGAATTCCATATTTTCATTGAGGAATTTTCGCTGCTCAGTTCGTTTCGTGGGCCAACTTAACAAGTTGTTCCCGTTGTCAAAGCTGATTGTGTTCTATCTAGACCTCGGCCTCTAGACACTATGCAAGTAGTAATTCTTGTTGTAAATTAGTACACGTCTGATCATTCAGTTTCTGTTTTCGGTGCAGCACAAGTTTTCTGTAAACGCTAGCACCGAAAGAGGACACGCACCAATCTGAGTGTAACCGGTGTGCTAGGGAAATTCAGTATTTGGTGAATGATTGGCATTTGTGCGGCGGTTTGAACCCTCTCCGCGATATATTTTTCCCAATAGATCATATTGTTCCCAAGGAGCCGTGAACGCTAAATATTCATATTCTAGATGCAAGCCAGATTCGCACCGTGACCTGTGGATGCGCGCCTTGGCCCGCTCGGCACTACATAAAATGGAGATTAGGAAGTACACCAAGGTAGCCTTTTTTTACAATTCGTTTCCAACTTTTTTCCAAATAAAGTTGTACTACATAGAATTAGTTACGCTTCTTACACTTACAGCATACCATAAATATATTCGTATGTCTCAGGCACCGTCGCGGCATCGCAAGTCGCGGAGTAGCCGACCGCTTAAACGTCCAGAGTATCTGCCCGTGTTTGGATCTCTCGCCTCCGTGGCGCATACGGTAGCTGGCCAGGTAATAATTTGAACTGCTTACCTCTGTAATTAAATACATAGAATCTGACGAAAGTTACTGACTTTGAGGTCGCAGCCACGTTTGTTCACGAAAATTTACTTAGAACTTTTCACGATTACATATGTGGCTCATGTGGAAGCTAGATCTTACGCTGTGAGGGAGTGGCCATAAACTTATTACCGATTATTATTCAATAAATTATAATGTGTAAACAATAATCTGTTCAGGACCGATGTGCCATTTGTCTTGACGATTACGAAGAAGGATCGGCCCTTCGCGTTCTCTTTTGTGGACATGAATTCCATCCTAAATGCGTTGATCCGTGGCTTTTGGCCAATAGGAGATGCCCTCTCTGTCAGTTTGACGTCGTCTACAAGGAGTATCCGAATGTGGAGGATGCCAAGATGAGGTATATTCAAAAATACTTGTTCAAATGTTTAATCGATATCCCTGTTACCCTTTTCTTTGGATTCCCGAGGCAGCACTCTTGATATGAGACAATTAAGCTACACCAGTAAAAAATCCGGTATACTTGGAGGTATCAACTTATCATTATCGTTAGAAACTAATTAATAACATGTGTTAGGCGGTTTGTGACTGTATCCACAAATATTTTTCGTTTGGAAACATGGTATGAACTACGAACCAAACAACCAGTAGCCAAAACCGCATCCACGGAGTCCACATAGAGCAGTACAGCACTTGTTTCGTCGAATGCACCCTGGCTCAGGCAGGTAAGGCTAAGGTATACGACATCACAGTTTGAATATTGTTCTGTTTCAGTGAGGATTCGACTCCAACGGTTCCTCTACTTGGAGAGATGACAGTGATTTCGGAAACTCCGGAGAGACAATCATTGAGTAGAGAGAGCAGAGAAAGAGAAACATCTACGGCATCCAGGGCACTACATGAGTCAACACCTCGTACAGTACATTCTGTTGATGTGCCTCCTCACTTATGTGTTGTCGTCCAGACACCGTCCAGAACCAAACGGACGCCGGCACGGACGCGAAGTATACCAAGAAGGAGACCGCTCAGGAGTAGGCAGTGGTTGGCCCGGCCTTCTGTTGGATCACTAGGACACGTTAGTGGGTAAGTGTATGTGTGTGTATGTATGTGTGTTTATGTGTGCATGCGTGAGTTTGTGCGTGCATGCGTGCGTATGTGCGTGCGTGTGTGTTTGTAGATTTGTATTAGACTACGGTAGATTATCAGCTGTTGGCGGATTATACACTTTATTTCAGTTTTCCTCGGAGTGTCATTCACAATGTCTTACAAGATCTACAAATTAATAATATTTATTGTTTTCAGTTATTCGTCAGACGTATCGTCGTATCGTGATGCCGAAGTTGCCCATATCATTCTGTGATAATATAAATGATAATGAACAACATAAATAACTGCATATTGAATATCGTAGCGTAGGTATATAGATTCTCCTTTTGTAAACATTGGAATTTGGCTATATCTTCAGTCATCGAGCTTATGACACGTGGTTTGGAAACGTACATTGTAAACTGTGTTAGGCTGCACGCACGAGCACCGAATTTGCATATTGTACATGGCATGTTTCAAAACCATGTGTCGTACGTCGTACCGCTTTACTCGAGCTGACATCATGTAGATCAACGTTGTCCTTCTTTCAGTACTTACATAGCTTTAAAATGCTCGTAACTAACACTTGAGATTATTTCGTCTGCCTCTCTCTGCTCTCACGAGTAAGTTATTCCCTCACTGTCTGACTCTTGTGCTCTCTCTGCACTAAAAGTATAAAGAGCCAAATCTCGTAATATTCTATTTCTTGCCTATTTAATTATTTAATTACACTCATTTCCGTTGTTGAAAACAGTAGCTAGAGCTAATCTTGCTTACCAAGCAAAACAGAACGGTATTCTACGTGGAAATGTATGCTGTCCGGGCCACGCTTTACCAAAATAAGAAGGGCACATAAAATAAAGGTTGCATAGATGTGGACAGCGCAGAATCAGTTTCAAAACCACGTACCATTTCGCTCTAAATAATGATGCTTTGCTTCGCAACATAACGCTTGTTTTTATGTATTCCTATTTAGTATTCCATCCAATGTATTAATTTTGCAACGAAGAATAATTGCTAATTGATGCAGAATATTGTTTTCCCTTCGTCAGCTACAAATTAGCATATTTACGGGTCCCAGAAAAGTCAGCCGCCCATGGAAGGCCCATCCTATTATCATTGATACGCGTTAGTTCGGGTACCTTATTTCTGGTTTTACTTTATTTTGGTTGGTTCATTTTGTTGTGCTTCAGGGAGAGAGAGCGCGCGAGAAGAGAGAGAGAGGGATGTAGAGAGATACTTGAACTGGTTAGTGGCCCGTTGATCCTAAACTACAGTATACAATTTGAACCGATCAGTCATTCATTATCACACCCTTTACCCAACGAGCTTGCTTTGATACCCAAGTTTTCTCTAGTTCAAATGATATTTATTATGTTCTATTTTTGCTCAGTATTATTACTATTATTATTAATAAATTATCTTTTTACTGTGCTAATTCTATTTTTTTTTGTCCAATTGATCGATATGTTATGCATCGAAAATTGGGATCATCCCTGTTTTATTTTCTGTACATATTTATTTGTGTGCTAAGATAAAAGTCTAATTTTATTGTTGTTCGAGTATATTTGCGGTACATTGTGGCCAAGTGGCCAACTATGACCCAAGCAAGTGTTGAATAGAGAATCAGTATTGTATAATGTTGCGCATGAAATTATTGTTGGTAACTGCGCTTCCCACGCTAAGTGAATAAGAGACATCTGAAAGAAGTTGTACAACACACTCGCGACGAAAGTTGCGGACTTTCAGTAATGCTGAAAATGTATAAGAACACTATCAGGATTTAAGAATACCAAGGGAACCGTTAAAGGGACAAGCCCACGGAAAAAAGTTTTCCTCAATTTACTTGCACATGAAGTCCAGAGACCATATTCACCACTCAATTCCCTACGGGGAATTCCCCGTCTTTTTCTCTGCATGTCTCACATTAGAATGCTATTTTCTGTCCCCAGGGACTATTTCCCCGAGGGAATCGGAGTGGTGAATATGGCCTCAGAAGTGCAGAAAGATTACTGTGAAAACCGCATTTCTTACCCGACGAGGATAATTATTTTCAGTTCGCCGCAATTCATCAGCCAGTACGAATAAGATGAAAACCGACCCGCCTGTTATATACAACGGACAATTTCTGTAGGAACGGTGGGCTAAAATTAATATCAAAAATAGATCTAGTGCTCATACATCGGGAATTTTTTCGAATGGTCTCAAAAAAGGGCACACTGCCACAGAGCCTGCATATTCCGACTTTCCGCAATAACATACAGGTTAGTAAGTCCATGGTTCGCTCTCGTTTGTAAATGTTTATTCAAATTTATGAATATTTGAATATTTATTATACTAATTAAAAAGAGAGCAACGCCGTGAGAGACGATGAAAAAGAAAAATCAAAGTAGATGATATAGATACTTGGATATAGTTTCCACCAACAGTATATAGATTTAAATTACAAAAGAGTTAACAAAGGAAACGATGTTGATAGCGAATCAAAGAATTTGGTCCCACACAAACAGCCAACCCATATTTTGTAGTTTTAGTTTAGTTTAGTTACCTCAACAAAAGAGCTACGAACTTCAACAAAAGAACAAAAGAACAAAAGACATCACAACTTCTCACTTTGTGTAAAATAACTCCTTACTATAGATTACGTGTGGTAATATTCTACAATGCTACCATAAGCCACGCCCCCTTCTCCACGAAAACGAAGCTCTCACTAACAATAACAACTCTATTCAGATAAAAGTACTCTGTTAATGGAGTGCGATTTCGCACCGGAAAAGTGCGCTGTGCGAATTCGCACAGCAAACTTATCCAAATTCGCATCGGCAAAATACCCGGTGCGAAATCGCAGACTTTCATGTGCTCTGCGAATTTGCACCGAAAAACGTAAAAAGAACTTTTCGTTGCCTGCTCTCTCGCCTAGGATGATGTTGTACTGCGAATTCGCGAGCAAGAAATCTTTTTTTCCGCTGCGAATTCGCAGGACAACATCATAGTAAATGGCGTGCGATAATGTGATGACACTCCCCCACCGCCACCCTACCCTCGCCATCCGGACATTCACGCCCACTCTACGATCGAAGAGGGCAAAAGGTGCGTAGGCGTTGTTGAAAAAAATAAACTAATATACTTTCTATGATAAAACTTACAACGAACTAGAGCTCAATGCATGAGAGATTTAACCAAGGACTGGGAGTATTCTAGGCCGAAGACTCATTTAGCCCTCAAAGACAGTCCTAACTTTAAATCCTTTAAAGCGAAATACCGGCCGGCTTTTGGAACGCATTGCGTACACCTACATTCTTATGCAGCATATGCAAATGAGCAAAAATTAGAGTAAAAACTAGACCCCAATTAGACCTCACGTTGCATAAATGCATAGGAATGCAAGTATCTTGAGATGACCGGCCGGTATTTCGCTTTAAAGCCGTATTGTATCTACTTTGGGAAATTTGCATATGAAGGTAAATCCTAATGTGTCCTATGTAAATTTGGTGCCGGAAGCTTGACGGACGGGCACAAGATTGGCATTGGATACATAGGACATGCATATCATATGCAAATTTTCCAAACTATGTACAATACGGCTTTAAAAGGATTCTCCTAGGAAACATTTCCGTTCGTTCCTAATTACAAAATACCAATCGTGCAATTTCTAGATATCACCAGTGCGAACCCTACGCCTACCATAAGATAACAAACGGTACAAGCCTGATGATGACTGTATGTGAAATTTTAAAGATAAGCTGTCTAAAGAGAAATACCGGCCAGTTTTTGAAACACGTACTTATCGAGTACATTCTTATGCAGCCTATGCAAATGAGCATAAATTAGAATAAAAAATCGAGCTAAATTCAAGTAACTTAGCCTAAGTAAGAATTCAGTTGTTCACGATGCGTTTCAAAAACCGGCTGGTATTTCGCTTTAATTTCTCAATTCTATGTGCATATACATCAATATAACACGTAGAAAGAGAGAGGAGGGAGGGAGATAGAAAAGACCGGGTTCAAAAGAAATTCTAGACGACGAAAAGAAAAAAGGTTTCTTCCCTTTATGCTATCGAGAGTTTGGAAGCTGCTGTGTGCGACTGTGCTCTAACTTCTCGCTTTAAAGCGATATGCTACGTGGTTACGAAACATATGCTGGTCAATTTTAGGCGCACGTAGCATAGCATAACACTCAATAATTACCTCTATATACACCATCAACTACAGCTTCAATGAAACATGTGTTGAATGAATTTGCAGTGTTACGACTACACTACACCTACACAGTCAGCTCGCACAGGATAGCCTAGCAATTACCCGAGGGGCGTGATATTGTTAGTAGGTCAATAGATAGGCAGATATCTAATTAATTGTACCTAAGTGGCCTCATTAAATTAGCTAGTAAATAATTGCTAAATGGCCTAACAAATAAGTTGACACTGCAAAGCAATCCTCCTATTTACCAATGTCCATAACTCCGAGTAAAAGCTTGCAACTAGCATTCGGGAATTTAACTTGGCCAAAATAATATTACAATTTTGAAAGCATAAACTAAATGTAGCAGTAGTTTTTCAAAATGTTCGATTTATATTTTTCGAGCTGTGAGATCAATCCATATCTACATTGATACATGTTTTACTGAAGGAGATTCTATGCTATGCTGATGCCCGATCATTAAATTTCAATATTTAAAACATTCATTTTCCATGGTCATTTTCCCTTTAAAGCGAAATACCGGCCGGTTTCTAGAACGCATCGTCGACAACTGAATTATTATGCGGCATATGCAAATGAACATAAATTAGAATAAAAAATCGAGCTAAATTCGAGAAAATTAGCATGAATACGCAAGAATTCAGTTGTCCGCGATGCGTTTCAAAAAACGACCGGTATCTCGTTTCAACAAAGAAAACTATGTTTGATGGTTATGATGATGACAAGCTCTAACTATACCCTACTAACTGAACCTTTCACTTATTTTCTTATTATTATTCTGTGATTGATGATGGGGTTTCCAAGTATGCCAAAAACCGTTTGTTTTCCTTCCAAGTATCAATTGCAAAATAGTGTGCCAATCTACCGTAATTTTGACACATCCGCACTATAGAAAATCCGCCATCAAAGCTAATTATTTGTTGAACAAATGGTTCCGTGGCGATCGGTCGTAAAACTGCCTGTAGATATGCTCGTATAGTGCCAAACTACGGTAATTGTTTCTATACTTGGAAGGAAAATCGGCCATACTTGGAAACCCCATTATGTACTACATTTTGCAACGGCCTGCACCGAGAACCTAGGGTTGCGCGCCGCAACGTTTCGAACGCATGGCGCATAAGTCTCGCAACAAAACGGCTTAAAAATTTTGTGCGGCAAACATCAAAAAAGTGCTGCAAACAACCCAAGTCTTCTCACTGAAAGGGAAAATATCACAATCCATTTAAAGGGATGGGTTCACTACAAAATCACCTTGTTTTTATGCTTTACTTTGATTGTACAAGGAAAAACTTAAACAAAGAGCATAAAAAATATTCCTTGAATTATTCCCTAGGGAAGATATTAGGTAAAAAAAGGTGAGTATTGATCTTTTTCCGATAAAGTTGTACTGCAAGATAAACTAAGGAAGCTAAGAGATATGGCTGAAACACACTGTTTTGAGCAAAATAAACTGTAGTCTTCATCGTTTATTTCACATAAAACAATGAAAAAACAGTGTGTTTCAGCCATATATCTTAGCTTCCTTAGTTTATCTTGCAGTACAACTTTATCGGAAAAAAATCAATACTCACCTTTTTTACCTAATATCTGCCCTAGGGAATAACTCAAGGAATATTTTTTATGCTCTTTGTTTAAGTTTTCCTTTGTACAATCAAAGTAAAGCATAAAAACAAGGTGATTTTGTAGTGAACCCATCCCTTTAAGAAAACCCAACTTTACACTACCATGACTACAGTACTTTTATTATATTAATACCAGTCGGCTACCGCCGCCTGAGGCGTCTTTCCAATATTCGCTGATGGTCGCTATGTTTCACTGGGCTATATCTATAAGTAGAGGCAACTCTTTCTCGCAAGAATAGTTTCCTGGGGAAAGAACTTAGTTTCTGTTGACTATATTTCTCCTAAATTGTCTGCAACTTGCTCTACTCTAGGACATCGAAAAAATTGCCAAAGCCTAAAAGCAGCTTAATATCGCGTGGCTGATACGCCGCAATATTTCGCCGCAATGTATCCAAAGAGTCTCCAGTATTTCTTTTTCTTTTTGAAACCCATACCAATATTGAACACGGGTTAGAACTTAGTTTCTGTTGACTATATTCCTCCAAAATTGTCTGCAACTTGCTGGACTCTACCTCTACAATATCGAAAAAATTTCAAATCCTAAAAAAAGGAATGTGCCTGGATGATACGTCGCAATGTTTCGCTGGGCTATATAAGTTAGAAGCAAACATTTGTCTGAAGGAAATGGTTTCACTTTTGTTATTTTCCTTTTGAAACCTACACCAATATCAAACACGGGGATATAACTTAGTTTCTGTTGACTATATTCCTCCTAAATAAGGACCGGCGCCACGGGGAACATCAAGTTGAGCACACATCGATGCCATTGACAGGGAATTATTATAATTGCGAATATGCTTCTTGAATTGCATGGAACAGGGATCTCGGCCTACTTGCCGCACAATCGCTCGAACGATACCCCGCAAGCATTCTGTATATGGCAGCCTTTGTAGCTTTCACTGGGCGTTCCGCAGTGGAGGTGCCCTGCAGTGGGTGTTCTTTGAACTCTATCGCTCGGCATGTACTCCGCGCCCTTGGTGTACATGCAAACTTTTGTGTGGTGCTCATGTGAGCGCTCCACAATGGCGTTGCACAGCAAGTGGATGTTCCTTGAACATTATCGCTCGGCCGATACTCCGCTTCCTTGGAGTATAGTGCAACATTTTGTGTGGCATTCGTGTGAGCCATCCGCAATGGCGTTGGTGAGTATATGCAGTCTGCGAGTGCGTAGCTCAGGGCTGGATTCTCGTAGGTTGCTCAAGGTGAGGATAATCTCACGTTGAAAGGCAATATGGAAAATTTTTGTAAAATAAGAGTAAATAAAGCATTAGACGAAAAAGCGTGATTTCAAGTTTTCAAAATTGGTCGTTCTTTGAGTTTTGTGCCGTGAGTGTTCTTTGAACCCTTTGTGCCGCAGAAACGCCCGAACGATACACCACACATATTCCACATATGCAGCCTTTTTTGGACGTTTGTGAGAGGGGCGCTCGGGAAGTGAGATGGCTCAGTGCACGGGAACGTGAACTACTGAACCAATCCTACAACCTGAGCGTAACGCACATCATCCAAACACACAATCAATCAAACAAACAAAGCTCCCAGCTTTATATAATAAGATTTTATGTTATTTTATTTCATTAATATGTCATGTTATGTGTATTTGTACTACAAACTATAACTAGTTTTAATATTTACATATTTACAAATCTAGCGAACTTCATGACATTCCAATGCTAAATTTTTCCGGTGCGTTCTTCCAAATCTTCAAAACTTTAAAGCGGTATGGCACGTGGCTTTGACACGTACATCTGTGTTCGTGTATGGTGGCCGCATGAGCACAACATTTTTGGGAACGTGCAGGCGCTAAACGTTTCACAAACTACGTGCCATACCTCTTTAAACGTATTTTGATGTATTACTTCGATTGTTGTTTATTTATTTTAATGTAGCCTACGTACATGTTCTCTCATTTCGCTTTAACTACAAAAAAGCATAGTCGTAACACTTTAATTTCTTCGCAAAAGATGTATGGTGCTATGTTCCATTAACGTACATACTCTAATAAAGTATATAGACGTAGTTTAGTAATGCGCATTAGAACAAGCTTCGAAATCACAGCCACATCTCCACACATGTTTTTGCTTTGTTTCAATTAAAATACCATGACTAGCGTTACCAGGCACCCCGAACGGGTAGAAACTGGGTAGAAAGTTGGGTAGAAAGTTGGGTAGAAACTTCAATGAGCGTATTGAAAGCGAACATATAAATGAGTCAAACAAGAGTTAATCGAACCTCAAAAATTGCCCCTCCTTACATACACATACACCTACTGCAACGTGCAGAAATGACCAGTAATAAACTCGCCATCAGTTTATAGTGCGCTTCTGAATACACATAGAAACCCCCGCTAAGGAACTCTACCATATATAATTGGGATAATTTACTCTATATAAAAGAAAACACATACCTATACAGACAATCAAAAAGCATAAACATAAACAATAAAAAACAACAATAACATCAACACACAATAAATGTAACTTGTAAAAAAATCATTTATTAACACAACAATAGCTGCGCCAACAATAGATAAATACAAAAAAAAACACTGTATGATATCATAAACATATGAACAAACATCATAAGGCACACATTGGGTACAGCCTAATAAGACATCATAAGAGCTCCCATAAATTTGTGTGACTAACATTTACCCCGTGCTCAACGTTTACCTAGTGTTGCATATTTGCCCCGTGATCAACATGTGTCACATGCTCAATATTTACCCCATGCTCAACATTTGCCCCATGCTTAATATTTACCCCATGCTCAACACTTACCCCATCGTCAACATTTACCCCGTGCCCAATATTTGCCCAACACTCAATATTTACCCCATGCTCAATATTTGCCCCATGCTCAATATTTACCCCGTACTTAATATTTACCCACGTAGAATATTTATGCTCAATATTATCCCATGCTCAATATTTTCTCCGAGCTCAACATTTACCCCATGCCATGCTCAACATTTACCCCATGCTCAATATTTACCCCATGCTCAATATTTACCCCGAGTTCAACATTTACCCCGTGCTCAGCATTTACCCCGTGCTCAATATTTACCCGCTCATGCATATTTCGCCCCTCATCAACATCGTTATCTCATTGATCCAAAATATCAATAATTTTAGAAAAACATATCATTACTAAGTTACCGTAGCCCACACCTTAAGCTAATACGTATTAAGAATCTTATTTGTAAGTTTACAACTGTTACCAAACTACCGTGACCAAAATTACCGTGAACAAATCAAATTGCAGTACATATATCGTGATCAAATTACATTTAATAGGTCAGTTTGCCCCACATAGTAATTCAGCTTATGATGCATCTATTTCTTAATGAATTATGTAAGTTACAGACTATGAAACATTCACCTTCACCCTCACCTCTCTTCCTAGTCTCATTCTGTCGACTCCCAGAATTCTTCTATCACAATCACATCCTCTCTCAAACTTTCACACCCTCTCTCCTAACATTTATCTCTCACGAACTCCTCTAATTCTTACACTCTCGCTAATCTCACTATCCTCCTCTCATTGAGCATGTTGGCTAGTATTAGGACGCGCCCCTTGACCAAGTACTCACGCACTGCGGTACTCACGCACTGCGGTACTCACGCACTGCGGTACTCACGCACTGCGGTACTCACGCACTGCGGTACTCACGCACTGCGGTACTCACGCAGTGCGGTACTCACGCAGTGCGGTACTCACGCACTGCGGTACTCGCGCACTGCGGTACTCGCGCACTGCGGTACTCACGCACTGCCGTACTCGCGCACTGCGGTACTCACGCACTGCCGTACTCGCGCACTGCGGTACTCGCATACAAGGCCACGAACCGACCCCCAATTCTAACCATCATACCCAATATTCCTACAATGTTACGCGTACTTTGACTAACTGGCTATACTAACAATAACAGTTCATTGATAAGGGAGCGTTGATCTAGCGCAATAATACCACTTCACCAGACAGTCTATATTACCGTCCAACTACACGTTTTATGGAAAGTCGCTCTATAGAACTAGTCTGCTACACTACTAAACAACTGATCTCCACCAACTATTAAATTTTCATACTCTGGGATTACTTAGAACCAGCGACACAGCTGTCGTCGTAAATGTCATGATTACACATAACCAACTAAGTATTCTACAGTACTTCCGTAGTAGCCCTATATACTACCTAAGGTTAAGTATTATGTGATACCAACTAAACTAATTACTTCTAAATACTCTATAATACTAACTAATTACCCCACTACTTAATGCGCTACCCTACTACCTAATCCAAAATATCAATAACATTAGAAGAAGACATCATTACTAAGTTACCGTAGCAAACACCGCATTACGAATCTTATTCATAATACGAATCAATCCGTATTACGAAATTTGTAAGTTTACAACTGCTACCAAACTACCGTGACCAAAATTACCCTGAACAAATCAAAATGCAGTACATATATATCGTGATCAAATTACATTGAATAAGTCAGTTTGCCCCATATAGTAATTCAGTAATTCAGCTTCTGATGCGAGGGAAGATACCGCATACTGGAAACCATATCTTACATTCTTAAAGCATTACGTAAGTTACAGACTATGAACATTCACATCGCCCTCACCTCTCTTCCTCAGTCTCATTCTTTGGACTTTGGACTCCCAGAATTCTTCTATCTATTCTCTCCTTATCACAATCACATCCTCTCTCAAACTTTCACACCCTCTCTCCTAACATTTATCTCTCACGAACTATCTCTCACGAACACCTCTAATTTGAGCATGTTGGCTAGTATTAGGACGCGCCCCTTGACCAACTACTACGCACTGCGGTACTCGCGCAGCGGTACTCGCGCAGTGCGGTACTCGCGCATTGCGGTACTCGCGCAGTGCGGTACTCACGCAATGCGGTACTCACGCAGTGCCTCACGCACTGCGGTACTCACGCACTGCGGTACTCGCGCACTACGGTACTCGCGCACTGCGGTACTCACGCACTACGGTACTCGCGCACTGCGGTACTCGCGCATTGTGCGGTACTTGTAGCATGAAAATTCGGTTGATATACAAGGCCACGAGCCGACCACCAACTCTAACCAACATGCCCAAAATTCCTATAGAGTTACACGTACTTTGACTAACGGGCTATACTAACAAAAAAAGCAGTTCATTGCTAAGTTAGCGTTGATCTAGCGCAATAATACCACTTCCCTAGCCAGTCTATATTACCGTCCAACTGCACATTTCATCGAATGTCGATCTATAGAACTAGTTTTCTACACTACCAAACAACTGATCTCCACCAACTATTCAATTTTCATACTCTGTGATTACCTAGAACCAGCGATACAGCTGTCCTCGTAATTGTCATGATTACACCTAACCAACTAAGTACTCTACCCTACTTCCGTAATAGCCCTAGATACTACCTAAGGTACTATGCGATACCAACTAATTACTCCTAAATACTCCACAATACTACCTAATTACAGTACACTAATTCCTAACTGCTGTATCAGACCACTAACGGCTCTGTCATAACGCCTAATTATCCTACCCTACTTACCTAATTGACCTAGCATACTACTTAATTGCTCTAACATACCACGTAACACCCAATTGCTCTAAGCTGCAACTATGTCTATTTACCCTACGCACTAACGAACTTACAAATTGTCTGCACTACTACCAAATACTCTACCGTAACGTATTGCCCAATGGCCCGATCGTATTAATCTACCGTACCACCGAATTGCTCTATCCTAAAACCGAATTACTATAAACTACACCTAACTAATAGCCACTCTAAACAGTCTAAACACAACCCAACCCTACAGTACGACCTAAATACCCTGCCCACTACACAGTCCTTAACTTAACTATTCAAAGTTAATTTCGTACCTGACAAAGCCTCGTGCCCACTCCACGCTGTCATTGTCCATGTTCTTATTGTGGTCCATGTTGCCCTGGACGGTCACCTCTTCCTGGTCGCCCAGATGCTCCTTGTCGTCGAAGTGAACCACGTCAAGCTTCGACTCAATATTCCTCCATAGAATAGCCTCGTTTCCTGTAAAATGTGACACATTATGAATTGTTCTATACCATCAGGTGACATTTTATGGAGCAATTAAAGTACCAGAGTACCAAAAAACAGACATTTTACTATTGTCTGAGCAAAGGATCATCTGAGCTAACCAAGCGAGCTGTAAGACACTTGTTTTTTGTAAACACTGTAAACTGTTATGTGGCAGTGACAGCTTCCAGGCTGCTATTAGAACAGAGTAGCTGTAAGGAGCCAGAAGAGAATATAAACCTTCCTCTATATGTACAGTAAATCTAAAATGTGAATTAGAGTGTTCTTATTGGTAGACCTAAACTAACAGTTGTAAAAGAAAAACAAACCTCAGTTAATCCAATCCAGGTTCTTAAAAGTGTCCTTAAAAGTGTTTGATGTACAGTCGCTATTTGCCAAATAAAACTGCGCTGAAAGAAAATTGCAAATGAAAACAATAGTAACTAAAGAAAGGAAAACAAAATCGAACAAAAGACTACATAACAAAAAGGCAGCAATTAAGTTGTAAAAGGTGGTAGTCTCAACGAGGTCTGCGAGAACTGATCCCCTAATTAGAATTTCAGCCGATAATAAATAAAAATTTGCATTTCTGCGCTTCATTTTAATTTATGCTAATTTTGGGGCGCGCTCCAGGAAAGAGACAGCAAAACACACGGGGACGATTTCTACAAGGTGTACGTTTCAGCGGATTAACAAATAGGGGGCAGTAGTAGGAAATTTGATCCGGATGTTAGTCTCATCAAGCAATCATTCGTTTTGAATAATCGAATCAAAGAATGGAAAGGCAGCGGCAATTGCACTTTTTGGCAGTCACCGTTTGGCCCTTATGTATACTTTGTGTTTTTATTAACTGCGCAATATGAAAAACAGTGTTGGAAAAAACCGACGAAAAACGCTGTTTTCAGCGAGAAATTCATTGATTAAAAAAAGTTGCGTCCGGTCCAAGCGCTACAGTTAGCCTGTTAGCCATACAAAACCAAATGTTATAATGCCCGCGAGGTATTCGACCGATTAGTTAGTAGAATAACGTTCGTCGAGACGAGTATACATAAGGGGGAAAACATGCGAAACGTTTGAAGAATTCCGGAGAAGGATGGTTCAAAATGGAAGGAAATCTAGGTGTAAAGAAATGCGGTTTTCACGGAAGTATTTCTAAAATTCCGGACATCCTGTGTAAGTAAATTAAGGACAACTTTTTTCTCATGGGCCTCTTCCTTTTAAAACAAAACACTGTAATGCCACAAAAGTGCAAAAATATAGTCGAACATTTTTCCGGGGAATAAATCTGCGAGTTGTAGATATAAAGAAACGCAGTTTTCACAATAATATTTCTAAAATTCCTGACGTTCTGTTTAAATTGAGGAAAAAATTTCCTATTCCTTTGAGAAAGATGTTGGCCATAAAGTGACAGTTCTTCTGCTCTTAACTCTAAACACATTGGCTGAACGATAAGGGTCCCAGCGTACACGGCGCAACGGTACAATGATGGAGAGCTCGATCAGTTGGGCGTGATCTTGCCGCGCCCCACGCCATCTTTGCCAGACTCGCCACTCGCCAGGTTCTCACAATAAAATAATAAATTAATCTTTTACACCACAAGAGCGTGCTCCTTTATTCAAGAGTGGTTCAATACAAATATGCAAAGTTTAAAAGCGCATGACTTGTTCCGCAGAGGTCCCGAGCATTAGGCGACGAGTTCCAGACGACAAATCGCTCGAAGTCTTCGGGCTAGGACCCAACTGGCGAAGGTAGCGCAATGTCGACGCGTCCCTTTACTAGTTCTGCATCAGTTTTTGTGCACTTGTCGTACCTACATATCGCTATGCGAAGTTTTTTTGCGCCAAGTTTCTGCCGCGCACCATCCGAGTGTCGTCACACTGACGAAACTCGGTTAGAGAGCGGTAAAATAAGGGTTCGCCGCCGCGCACTTCGTTCAATGTCAGTCTTCGCCGGACTTTCGAAGGTCCTGGCGCGGGCACTGACTACTACACCTTCGCGAAAACCCGGTTCCCTTGTTAGTCCATGCACTGCTCTGAAATAATACCGCGACTTTTTGCTGAATTTTCTTGTTTAAGAAGAAGAGTATATCAGCTCGATTTCTATTAAAACAGACAACACGACGCACTTCCGAGTCTCGTACAATTTTGCCATTGAAAAAGGTTCTTTGAGCTAAAGTAGGCTCGGCTCCCCTGCATTCCTAAAGTTTAGAAGGATGTACACTTGGTTACGCTTGTCGGAATCAATGATCTGCCCTTCTATATTTCCCTTATTATTTCGGACCGTTTCGTGGTGCATATCAGTTCACGTGTCTTTAGAAGTCACGACTGGCACACATATTTCACGCGACACCGTCGCATGGCGACTAGACGAAAATCCTGGTTCTCGCGGAAGAATACTTGATGCAGCTACAACGCGGCGAGCGCCTGGCAAAGGCTGGGCTAGGTGCGCAACAGGAGAAGGCACATCTCCTTTGTTCGCCGCGCGCCTTTAAAATAAAGCGTTATGTTATAAAGAGCAGTGTTAGAAAGTTACCCGGGGGGATTTCGTTCATTTTTAATTTATTTTCTCACTTTCCAGTTCACTGATTTATTTTGCGAATGTTCGCATCTGGTACATAGCACATTTTTTATAAGTTTTTCTTTATTGTTCGTTTTGTTTCTTTTTACGCTTTACTTTTTAACGCAGTTGTAATAAATTTGATTCATTTCTTGGGGCACTTTGCCTACCGTAGTTTATGTTATACCGTACCACAACCAGGAAATTTGAATTCCCGCCTGATTTTTAAACTCCATTTTCACACGAATATTTTTTTTTCAAAATTCTTGAGGTAGAAATTCTTGCATTCATGTCTATCTATCTTTCTTTTCATATCCTAGTATTCCTAACGTTTGTGTGTTGCACACTGATTGTACACCAACGATGTGTATTGATGTAGGTGCTGCGTGTCTGGTTGTGCTTTTCGTCAAAATAGCAACTTGGTTTTTACTAACTCTGTTACTTCACTTCTATTTTTCAGGGTTCAATCGTTTAAATGACGTTCTTTCACTTCGTCAACTGTATTACGCTCGCATATGCCCCTTACTTTTTGACCTATAAGGTAAGTTTCCTTTTAGTTTCTTGAAATACTTGAGCCGTTGTGCCTCAACTGGTCACCCCAGCCAGTTCGACATTCATTTGCTGGATGAATCAATGTTTTAAGTTTTTTCATGAAAATTAATGTTTTTCTTTCAGTATTCTGGTCTGTCGGAGTACAGCTCGTTGTGGAAATTGGGACAAGCTGCCGCTGGGTATTTAATTACTCAACTCATCAAACTTCTTCTCCTCGCTACCTTCTTCCCAGCTTCCGATCCTGCCGATGGATTCGCTTTTTTGCCGGTATTAAATTTAATTATGAAGAGCGCTTCCCGACTTTTACGGCGTCTAAACCTCCGTTTGTAAGCACGAGACCCGGATTGTGATACTCGTTGTTATGATGATCCTAGCACTATTTTTATTTTGCTTACTAATATCTACACACATAGTTGTGCAGTGCAGAATGGCGTCACGATCTTGCGTAGGTCGTCTAACTTGCCTACTTGTTCATTTGTGTTCCACTGTATAATTTTTGTCCAGGAGCTACTGAAGAGCAGTGCCGATATTGTGGATGTAGTGGGAATGCACTTCATTATTGCAAACTTCATGACTGGCAAGAATGAGGTAGTGTTCTTTTGCACTTTTTATGCATTAATTGGATAAACTAATGATGTGGTAGCGTGATAGTTTGGGTATTTATTTTTGTGCCGCTTCTGTAGTCTGTAGTGCAGATTTCATTTCGGATCGACCGATTGACATGCATATAATAAAAGGGAAATTATCGAATAACCCGAATGATGAGTATCTTTAATATATTTTTTTTTGTCAAAACCATATCCATATTTTCGTAGAGGAGAAAGCAAGTCCGCATTCTTTTTAGAACTATCTATCTTGTTTAATTAAATATGTCTTTCAAGGTTCGTTTCGTTACCGCCGGTGTGGGCTGGGCCTTTGCAAATTCGGTTGCGAGCCGTATTGTTCCCTTCTGGGTTGGAGCCAGGTTAGTATTTGGTTGTTTAGTTGTTTTTATGCTTTTCCCACAAAACTGTTTACACTGCATGATGTTACGGACGGGATAAACATTTTTTTGTTTATTCTTACCTTACTGCAACGCAACGGCGAGTTTTCATTAGGAACAAAAAAATCCAAAGGATTCACCATGCAAGAATTGCAATTTGGTAGGTGATGTTATTCGACAATGCGAATCTTGTGTTTGTACGCTCAGAAAATGGTCCCTCAATCAGTAGTCAGTACCAAAATAAAATACGTGCAAATTCAAATTGCAATATCTTGACTTAAAGCGAAATACCGGCCGGTTTTTGAAACGCATCGACATCGTAGACGTGGACCACTGAGTTCTTACGTATTTATGATAAGTTGCAAAGTGTTAAGTTGCTCTAATTTAGCTCGAATTTTAATTTATGGTCATTTGCATAAGCATGCTGGTGTACACGATGTGTTTCAAAAACGGTATTTCGCTTTAAGCTAGTTGACTTGATACTGTTTCGTTCACATGTTCACTCAGCTGCAATTCAAAACTGTTGTTTTATCCATTGAAACGCCATCCGTCGATAATTCCATATTAGAAAGGGAATATACTGTGAAGTAGGGATAGGCGGCTCTATCTCCTTCGTTATAGAGCAACGGCTTTCCACTGGCGTTATGTGCAGTCCGCTTTGGATTCCTCATCAGATCTAGTCTTCTGGCTGGCCACCGCTTGTCTTGTCTGGTTGGCTTCGAAGTGAGTTTGTTTTTCTTTGAATTGAATTTATTTTAGACAACGAACGAACCAACTTTTCGTTGTTAATTGAGAAAAGAACGTTGACTATAGCCAGTAAACACACAGAAAGAGGCAATGTAAATAATGGGTAGTAATTAGTCATAATCGAAAATCATTGTGTTGCTAAGTTCTTATAATCCTCAACACTATTCACATTACAGGGAAGCAGCTCCCCGCGGATTCAGCTACCTTCTCCTATCTGTGGCCGTTTTCCACACTTTTATTTTCCAGTGAGTTTGAGATATTTAATTTGAATTTTGATTTTCATTGTCATTTTATTTGTTTAAAGCGAAATGCCGGCCGATTTTTGAAACGCATAGAGTACACCAGTATTTGAAACGTATAGAGTACACCAGTGGCCGTATGCACGAACGCACTGGGAGCCTCCCAGGCGTCCCCAGTGGGAGGCTCCCGGTCATAGGCCGTCTCCCGGTATGCACGAAACTCTGGGAAGTCCCCGGAGGCTCCCGTGGGGACAAATTTCGTACCCGGCCAAAATGGCCGGGTATTCAACTATTATAACGGATTCTTTGTTGAAATAGTCCATATTTTTACTTAGTAAGCTCATTTATGTTAGCCGGGAACTTAAAACAGTTAAGAAACAAACGCTTTGCTGTCATACGATGTGTTTACGAGGTGATTAATTTTTTTCTCCACATTGATAGGATTTAAAACAATCATTCGAAAACAACGGGTTTAACATACAAAACCCACTCAAATCTCCTTAAATTTATAAGAAATACTATTAAATTCATTAGCACCGCAACATGTATAAGTAGTGTGGTTTTTACCACATAACTGTCGTTCTTTCCATAAAAAAAACCAAAAGAGAAAACCAAACTATGTAGATAAGAGTAAACTTGGTATAATTATGGAATATTATCTTTCCTTTCCTCCTTTTATTCCTTTTACCGAAAAAAAAACTGAATTTTACATCAAAATCGAGTATAAATTAATAAAATCCAAAAGTGCGCAAGCTTCCCGCACCCGGGGTTTCGTGCATACCGGGAGCCATATACCGGGTGGGGACGTCTCTAGCGGGTGCCTCCCGGCTGGGAGGTCCCCGGTCGTTCGTGCATACGGCCACAGTATTATTATGCAAATGAACATAAATTAGAAAATTGAACTAAATTCGAGCAACTTTGCATAAATACGTAAGAATTCAGTTGTCCACGATGCGTTTCAAAAACCGGCCGGTATTTCGCTTTAAGGCATTCGTTGCAATGTGATAAGGTGTGTGCTGTGCGTTGTCTTTCTACTTGTGTTTTTAATCCATTGGACTTTTTAGGCTTCTCACCGTGTACTTGGGCATCTCTGGCTGGTTGATGGTGGTTGCCCGTGCACTCTTTTCTCTCACTGTGGGATCCGGAGCATTGGTTGCTTATTCGAGAATGGGCTCGATTCAGTACAAGAGGGAGTAGTTTATTTATTTAGTGTTTAGAATTAGGGGTTTGATGTGCTTGGAACTAATTTGAGCTTAGGTCTATGTATTCCATGAGCTATATCTTGTTATATCGAAAATGAAAAAGGTTAAAAGCACAGTGCTGAAAACCTGTTCTTTATTTTTCGCTCTCCCTACCTAGTGGGTTTCTTTGCATCCCTACTATGTTTTACGCTAGTCTTTTAACTCTATAATGTCTATAAGTGTAAACTTTTTGGTACCTAAGCTAATAAAAAAAACTATAAGAATTTAGAACCTTTCTGAATTAAATAGTTTAATATTTCCTATTACTTTTTACTGTTGAATTCCTTATTCTGATTTGTTGGTGAGTTATGCACGTCGTTATTGTTGAATGTTGTATCGTGTTGCTTATTTTGGAGGAATTGTGGTAGCCCTCAAAGGTTTAGTTTGATCTGAATTGCTATTTTTCTTCTCAGTTTTTATTGATATTTTTGTAGCTATACAGTGTTTTATCGGCTTCGTTCTTTGTAATTTTGGGATTTTAGATTTTACATTCGTTAATTTATTGTAGTTGTTTTATTACTAATAAATTTTTACGAAAATTTTAGGTACTTTCTTCTTTGATTGTTGTCGCAGTATTGTCTGCTTTATATGTACCTGAATTTCCTTTTTACCTTCTTTCCATGTATGTCGTCTACTCGGGCCCAATTTATGATTTCTTATAATTTTTATATTTCAGATATCGCTAAGTTCCGATGTCCGGAAAACCGAGTATTGAGGTTTGTTACCATTTTCAATTACATTACGGAATATTTCATAGTTTTTCTTAATTTATGTTTATATAATTTAAGCATGGATAAATAATATGCAAACTTCGAATAGTTACATGTAGTATTATGACCAAGAAAATAGTACGATAAGATGTAGGTGCTTTAACTACGCCACTCGTGCTAACAATTGACCGTATTCCGTATAGGTTTGTTCGCTATTTGTTTAGTGTCTACTGTACTCTTTTAGACTCCGTGTCCATCTGGGGATTATGTATTACCAATGGCAGACAGTGGGCATTCAACGAATGCAGCACCAAATGTTCTCTCACCAACTAAGGTAACGACCACGACCTTATTGATTTATTATTATTTTTAACTACTTGACCTTTGTGAGCAATTCTTCACGTGAAGTTTTAATTTTTAATTGTTGTATTATATTCTGAATTTTCAGCGTGTTCAACTTGCTCAAGGACCACCGCACGAGAGTCCGGATATGAGATTTGCCCGGGATCGTTTTGGAACATTGCTAAGCTCTATTAGGAATGGCGAGGCGTCGCCGCACTATCCAGGATATAGGTTTGTGAATTGAGTTTTTTTTGCTAACAAGTTGTCTTGTTGAATCTGACTGGACTTATTTCACTGGACCGCCGGTTGTACTTAGTTTTACTAACTAGCATAGTGTACTGTCTTAATACACTACTCCTAGTTCCTGGCCTGGCCTTACGTAATATTTTTTGGGGAGCTAGCTGATACTTGTATGTCTATCTGTATTTGCAGACTAGACCTTAGAGCCCTCCAGCTCACCGTCAGAAAGTGAGTAAGTACACTCCTTTAATTAGTGTGCATAATTTGAGGGAAGAGGGACGGCGTGGACCGGGAAGGCCTAGGAAGGGCCTGCCTCACGGACCTGTTAAAAGTGAGTTGTTATTTGTTTCATTCAGCACTTCAAGTTTACCGTAGTACGAGAGAGAGTATTTGTGTACGTGTGCCTCACTTTCCGTTGCGAAATACTGGCCGTTTTTGAAAGCATCAAGTACATCATCATTCTTATGCAGCTTATGCAAATGAACATAAATTACAATAGAAAATCGAGCTGAATTCGAGCAATTTGCACAAATACGTAAGAATTCAGCTGTCCACGATACGATGTGTTTCAAAAACCGGCCGGTATTTCGCTTTAAGGCGGTATAACATTTAAACGTATGTTGAACAACTATATCCCCATTTTCTGGGTGAGTGTGTTCAATTTGGGTCTGTTTTTTATTCTAATCACTTATGAAATCATTTACATAATATGTTGTTTGTCCGGTCACCCAAAATACGTTTCAAAACGTGTCTCTTGTATCGCTTTAAATTGAATGCTACTTCATTTCGTACTCGTACATCACTAATCACTTTCAGAAGTCATTTTTGAACTCCGCGGTAAACCGTTTGCTCTCCGAGAAGATGTGGAAGATGATGTGAGTTCTTATTTTAAGTGTTTCTTTTCTATATATTCATTGTTTGTTCGTTTGTTTCCTCATTTCTTCCACGTCTTAATTGTTGTAAGATGTACCCCTAGCTATTTTATCCTTAGAAAATAGTCGTATTGGCCGTGAATGTTCGATTTTTATTTGCAGGAAAACATGTACCCGATGTGTAGGGCATGGATGCGTGGACGGGAAGATATTGACACAACCCCCATTGAATCCCCAGAGCATGAGGAACCTCCAGAGGATAGTTTGGTATGTACGCATAGTCTACGTGAGCTGATAAGTTGACCGCCGCGCCTACGAACCGCCTTCTAGATTTGAATAATACGTACGTTCGCTGAACTCAGAGCTCACAGCGTATCCACTATCCACTTGCTGGTCAGTAGAATTGTAGAATATTACGGTGCTTGTATGACTTGGTTGAAGTGCCATGGAGCCCTTTAAGACCAGAAGCTTATCATAAGTATTTCGGGTACCAGTACGAGTACCACCTGATCACCTCCGGACTTACCGTTAGCATGTATGTCCAAGTAATAAGATGTGAGTTGTAAAGTTTGCTAAAACAATTCTAACAGTAATGCTGGCGTACTTTGTGTTCCTCTTTTGGAACTGCATGTTTCACTGATGGAATATTTTTGATCGATGGTGCCACGTTGCACTCAGAATCAGAATCAGTACTTTTGGGGGAGTGAGGGATGACTATGACTGTTAATTAATTAGCAAATTTAATTCTGGCAGTAACATAATGAGATTTTATTTTTGACATTTAGGATTTGTTGGCAACAAGGGATGTGTACTTTCTTCCTTCACCACAAGAGCCGCCAGTCGATATTCCTTTTCCGAATGCATTTGTTCCGAGGAATGACCGTGATGTGCGTATTTACTATAATGCGTTTTATTCTTTAGTAATTAGAGCAAAACGCAATCGTCACAGGAAGAGTGTTCTTTGAGTGTTTGCGTGAAATGCGTGATCCAGTACGCTCTAGGTTTTTGGCTACCGTTGTTCACTTTGTGGTTAATGCTAGCAAGTGAGCACAGTTTATATTGAATACTTTATACTGAAACAGAATAAAAACGAAATAATGCACGCAATCGGAATAGCTATCAGTGTACGAACTTGCGTACTCTAATAGTTTCGTCTTTGAGCTGTTGTTGAACCTACGAGCATGCACTATCCTTTTTTTCCTAAGCGATTTGTCTGGTACGATTTCTTTATAACAATCGTTAATTTTCAGGTTCGTATCAATGCAGGCCGGAGAAGAGCGCTAATGGACTTTATACCTCACTGGAGGAGCGTGAAAAAGAGGTAGTTTTCTGACGATTTCCCGTAGTATTGGGGTGCTAACTGTGTTCAGTTCTGGAGACTGACTTATTCGCTTTGAACTCTAATCTAAGTAAGTTTTATGTATAAACATTACATTATTAAGGATTATGTACCAATAACCAGTATATTATTTGTATTATGTAAGATTATGCGAAAAGTGGGATACGTGAACATTGGCAAAGCTCTGAACTTGCACGCTAAAGCAGAGCTTGTGTTTTTCGTTGGACCTTTTCAAAATTGAGTGAACGATTTTTCCTAATCCTATTGTGCTTATTCCATGTGTTTTCAGATGGGGACAGTACACTCGCGAGAGACATTCCAGATTTAATAGGAGTATTCGACTGATTGAGACTATCTACAGTATTGCACAACAGAATCAGCATTATTGATTTTTCGACTGTGTTTTTTGACACTAATATGTGCTAATTATTCTTATGTATGTATTTTGGTTGTACGATCTCTGCGTGTGTTGTTTTGTTGCTAACTAACATTGTATAGCAGTTATTTCTTATAATTATAAGTGTTTATTAATCGTGTTGTTTGACTAATTCTGCAAAATTTCTGTGAATAAACGAGTTAAGAATATTTGGTGTACTGTAGTTTTATAGGAAGTTGGAAGAGTTTGAAATGCAGGTGCCGTCACTTAATTTTGGCTGCTCTATATTGGGAAAAGAAAATGGTTTCTAGGCTAAATTATTGCGAACTAAATTTATTTCATTAGGAGTTTTGTTAGAAAATTTTCCACATTTTACAATTACAGACGTTATTTTTTTCTATTTTTCAGGCGTTTGGTATAAATAAGCCATCTTTTCGCAACTCTCCAAAATTAGCGCATTTGAATCTTGCTGCATGAATTTTGGAATATGTGCTTCAGACGTTTCATATAAATATGTTCATTTTTTGCTAGTACTTCGAAGTATCGCCTTACATCGCTCTGGTGTACCATAATAGCGCTGGAAAACGTTTTTCGGAATTTGATCGATGTTGTAAAAAAAAGAGTCCACGTCCGAATTCTATACCGCGGTAGTACCTAGAATTCAAATCCTACAGTATGACTGTGGAAAAATCAATACGGCAATCGATAATTTTCATTTTGTTGTATTTTTCGTAGACCGTTCGCTCATTCATTCATTCATTCATTCATTCATTCATTCATTCATTCATGTTTTGGTTTTTCATGTTTGAAGTTTTTGTTTATTTTCTAGAGTCCTTCTGGTTGTGTGCCAACATACGCTTTGCAAACTTTTAATGGGTATATATATCGGTAATTTTGACCTATATTGTTGCAGACAGAAAATGGTGCGATTACGGAGTAAGCTGTCCGTGGATCAAGGAGGTCGGAGCCCATCACAGGTATTGTCATATTGAATAACCAGCCGTTCGAAGAGCCCTACGGGCTCTTCTCCGACTGGAGGAATCGGCCTTCGGCCGATTGTTTCCCTATTTAAAAAAAGAATTGCTAAAACGTAAAAAGTTAACTCTCGTCTCTTTCTCTTCCGTGCCACTTACATTCTGATTGCGGAAACGTATACTAATCAGTTTGGATCTCCACTCGTCTAATGCTAGCATGCAAATTAGCCACTGAAGGGCTCTATGTAGAGCAGATTGTTACTCTTGTGATAAGCTAGCATAGCTCAACCGGTAGAGCGTTGGACTGTGAATCGAGAGGTTGTGCGCTGCTGTGGGTTCGAATCTCGCCAGCGATAAAGATTTTGTATGCTCTTCCGATCGATGAATTTTTCTTTATGAGGGGATTTCGTTGTGCACATAAAAACAAACCCGTGACAAACTCTTCTCCTTTATATAACAAGATAACTGGAAGCAAATTAAGGTTTAGCTCATTTGTGTCGCAATATCTATTGTTCAAGGTGTAGCACGCTTTATGGCAAAGATTGCTCAGTAGAATATGCTGACTTGTCATTGTAGAAAACACAGTACCGTGTTTGCTGAATATGCATGTTCAGACATCATTGACGATAAGTTCCTTCTTCCCTGTGCGAAAACGCTCACCGCCCGAAGGATTGAAAAGTATGATGACGAGCACTTCTGTGAAGAGAGCAAGACTATGTGTTGAGCACATCGACGAGTCAGATACGGAACTGACATGCATTGATGCTGATGGTATGTTCGTACGTTAGCTTAGAAAGGTAGTTATTTTTGCCGCTTTTTACTTTTACGTTGTTGGGCCTGCCTGTACTAAGCTTAATCGTTCTTGACACACTGCCAACGCGGTATTCAGTGTTTATTGGTGTCACTGTTTATATAGTTACAAATTCCCGTTTGGCCACAATTTCAATTATTTATGTAGCTACTTATTTATTGTTTGGCCGCAGTTTCTTAACCATTCTGTGGAGCTGTGTGAAATAATGTTCTATGGCTATACGAGCGACCGTTGCTTTTCAGAATATCCACCTGAACCTTCGTTTTCTAACAAAAGGCCCGTGTTGTCTTCCTGCTCATACGATTCGTTTTTCACCCTTTGCGAAAATTTGCCAGGTATGAATCACATCGTGTTTTCTTTATTATTTAGGCTGACGATTTTGATTTAGTCACTTAACCACCTTATTGATCACTTTGTTGGCATGTCGGCATGTGTTGAGTCTATCTTCTGATTTTTTTGCTTATAATCATTAATCATTCTATTTAGTTGAAACACTAACTCAGTATGCATTGTCTTGTCCGGTCACATCAGAAAGAATACTGCAGTACTGCCGATCTGGATCGTTTAGGAGTAGGTACGTTGAAGTTGAGATTGAGACTGACAGTTAGAGTGTAGTAATTAAGTAATTAGGAATGTGCGCGATTATCTAAATGCTTCCGAATTTTTACTCACTTTCTATTTACCAGCGTACTGACTGGAACTTTAGATGTGGAAAAAAAAATGCTTTTTTGGTATTCTATTCGACGGTGTTACAGGTTTATCCGGGATGCTCTTCAGTTCCTTCAGGTTCCTTTTTGGATGGCCTCTGACGTCTCGGATCCTTTTAAACTGTATGGTGGGTTAGCTTATTATATAAATACTTTATTCAACAAAAAAGGTGCTCAGCTCCGAAAATTAGATTTAATATCCGCGTGAAAAAAGAGCTAAGAAACAGTACACAGTAGTTATATTACAAAGAAGGCGTATACTCGGTATTCAATTAAGCACCAATCTTGCAACGTGTTGATTTTATAAGCAGCTACACACGATTTCAGGTTATTTATTGAAGTCCGTTACGTTTTCGTCGAGCACCAAGACGCGCATTCAACTGGCAATTGAAGATTTTATGTGCAAAGCACGGACTTCCATAAAGACTCCGTCTGGCTGGGGAAACTTTCTAGTTGCCGTATGTTTTCGACTATTACATATTACATTTAACCCACTTTACGCAGACGTTATTAGTCATTTTTTTAAGTGATTTTCTATCGCGAAGGTCATTGCGTTGTGAAGTTTACAGACTGAAAATCACACTGTAATAATGTATAATATGCTTGGATCCATCTATTTACCTATTTTCTGTGCAAATTGTTATTTTGATTTAGTTGACCAGCCGCTGGCACTTCAAGGAATGCGAAAGGATTATCGAAGCTCTGATGAATTTGGACAATCGGGCTTTGTCGACTACGGTGGATAAGCTGTTGAATGCTCCTGTAGGGACATATCCTCAGCTTGAGATGAAGGTCCGAAAGATTTTCGATTGATATGCTTTATTTACGCTTATTTATTCGGTTGGTGGAATCACTTTCTCCGTTTGTGGTTACTTACGTAATTTAGGTGCGAATATGTTTGCGTGGGCTTTTCTTGGATGCAGTATATGAGGACAAGACGGAGCGGGCTTTTTGGCTGTCTGCACTTTTGAAGAGCAGATCACAGAAGAACATTGAGCATAGATCCCGGCTGCTTTCACTTATGTATTGCCCGTTGAAGGTCGGCGATGATGGAGCAGGTTGGCTCATTCATTTATATTCATTTGAGCCGCATCAAATGATGATTATAGAATTGATTATAGGTATTCAGCACCTAAAATTTCAATTATCTTATCCAATTCTAATAATTGACTTTGTTATCCCTGTTATCTCCTTGGTTGCTAACGTTGTGTTTCTTTTTCATATCTTGTTTCAGAAGTGATTGACTGGGATGGCCTGTGCCAGGCGGGTGTTCAATCTCTTGCCGAGTCAATCGAAAAGATCAAACCAATGGCCGATGCCCTAGCTCGACTTGCTGATTCGCAGACAATTGATTGTGATGAGTATAAAATGGCCAATTCTGACGTGTTCAACATTATGGAAGAAGTGACCAGTGAGTGTTGTGATTGTAAATATTTCGCTCAAATCAGGATGTGCCTGTTTATAGTTTCAGGTTTCAGTCGTGTATTTTGCGATATGTTACGGAAGAAATAGGCTTATTTATTTGCAGCATCCCCAGAACCGTGGTGCCTGGACAACTTTACTGCTCTGATGCTTCACCAAAATGGCCTTTTGTCAATAGCAGTTCTCGCTCGAATGAGCCATGGATTTGAAGAGGAGGCTGGCACTATTTCGGCTAATCTTAAATCGGTTTGTTTTAATTCTTCGGACTTCGTTTACTCTTGTAATTTGTAATACTTTTTCCACATTTGCTGAAATTAGTAGGCGAGAAGACGTAACAGAGTTCAGAAGTTCTGGTGAGGGGAAGCACTGATTGTGAGTGCAGCTCCAAAGATACCGTACATGAGGATCTATGTTCCTGTAAATTCACTTTCGACTTTCTCCTAATGTGCTCTGTCATAATTGTATGACTATTTTCAGTTAGCCCATCGATGGTCATTGAATGCGACTGAACTGCTCGAGCGTCCTCTTATGGAAGTGGTTCGGGTAGGTTTTTTTTGGACATTCACTAATTCTGTATTCCATTGCATGGTTGGACATGGCGGGAACTTTTTTTTTGACAGGGTTAGATTTTTTTCATTTCAAAAATGTAGTGTGACTAGCCAGCCATACTCCTTATTTTGTCTGGTTGGTTCGACGGTTCGTGATCATTCATAACTTTTTGCACTATCATAATTTTACAGGTGCTTAGCGTTACAAAGCGTCGTGAGTTCCTACGAACATTCTTCCGGGCGAATTCACAACTTTTGGAAGAACTTGCGCTTGGTTTGTTAATTTCGTATGTGTCTCACTCTTATGCAAGTTCAAACGTCAAAGGGAATGTTTTTACTTAGACGGTAAACGTTGTAAAACCTGAAAGTGTGTATATGGATGCCTTCGCTGTGAAAGACATTGTATTGTTTCCGTTTGGGTTTATGTTCCATGTTGATGATCTACTTGACGTGTTCTAGGGCCTGGGCTTCACAACCTTATTTTCGTTATTTTTAAGGAGCAGCGCCCGAGCAGGCAATTGATGAAATGAGAGCACAGAGCAGGATCGCGTATCTTTTGAAACGGTTGGTGCGCATGATATGAGTTCGTCGATGGCAGTAACTCATCTGGTCCTCGTTTGACGTTAGAACGTTTTTCGGTAGTTTTGTGGTTGTGTGTGGCTGGTGGGAGCCTTTTCTGTCTCAAGCTGTTTTTTTTCGACTGTACCATAATTTGTGTACCATTTCACCCTAGCATTAATTATAGGTTTGCACTTTTGCACTCGCGGCATGCTTTCCCCCATGCTTGTAAATATTACTAGTTTGCGAATGTCACCTAGTCTACGTAATCCTAATTTTTCTGTGAGTGGATTAACCTATGTGCTATTGTTATTATTTTCCCCTATTTGTGCTATTTTCTTTCTGTATTGATCCATTCCGGTTTATGTGAATTGTGGATTTTTTTTGTAAATACTCAACTAGTTTAACCCTTTTTTATCAAACAAAAATGCCTCCTATCGTTAGGGAACATGTTTGAATTGGATACCTATAATCATACTCACTCGTTTTCCGGAAATTGACAATGCTCGAAATGTGGGTTGTGTTTCTGTGAATTCCAAATTCCAAGTCGAATTGTGTTCTAAGCGGAGGATTGTCAGTGCTGAGGCCGTATTCACCAACACACAGGGAGCCCTCCCTAGGTTCGCAAGTTCTCTGAATCTCTTCTGATCGCACTCTTTACACCCTGCGGAGGCCAAGGAGGGCTCCCTGCGTGTTGGTGAATACGCCCTCTGGAAAATTCATGTCGGAATATAGTTTTGTGAATGTACTACCAGGTTGTGTTGATAGTTTTGTTTTACTAATTCTCTCCATATTGTGAATGTGAAATTTGTGTTTTCCTCCTCCAAAATTGTGAATTGATTGATTCGTGAATTCAATTGTGAATAGTTTTTCTTCGTTGTGAATAAGTTGTGAGTTGTGAACTTGTTATATTTCTAGTTCGTTTTTCTTGTTCTGTTTCCTTTTTTGAGATGGCTTTAGAGTAAGCATTAGCATTTGCTGCCTTTAAATGTCTTGTTTGTTGGTTTTCTTTTTATTTTGACATTTCACCTACTCACCTCCACCTACATAAAAAATAATCCTAACATTGTGAATTACTGTTTGTTATGTTGTTGATAAAGTTGTTTTTGTTTGATGGATTGTTGTATTTTGATAGCCACCATTGTTGGGTGCTCTATATTCCACTGTGATACTGGTCCCGAGTGGACTTCGCGTGCCTCGGTTCTCTCGATTTTCGGTTTTGGATCTTTGCCACTTGTATCTTATAGTGGGGCATTTTGTGAGGTAAATCAGGTAAACCTTGTATAAATGACTTTCGCTTTGCTCTTACGTAGTAGTGATTACGATTGAGATGAAACTTTCGATTACTTCCGTGGTGTTAACTTTCTTGCCGTTATTTTGTATGTCAACTATTTTCTTTCTTTCAGAGGATGCCTATCAAGCCGGAAGATATTCCCCAACTTCCCCCACAGGGAGGGACACAACCATTGTCGGATACGTCCGATTACCAGAGGTACGCGTTTTGAAAGGTCTTTTCATTTTCATACCTAATGACTTTCTGGTGCGCCTGACCCTTAATTTAGGTATTTAGGCTGGACCATAATTTTGATTCAATTATGAGTTCACTTGATGTTGTTATTCCATAATGTTTCAGGTTTGATGAAATGCTCGTGCACTTGACTCCAATGGGATGCACTGTTCCATACAATGTAGTCTACGATCAGGAAGGAAACATCTGGGTGGCGGCCAAAGGTATGGGTTTCTATATTTTTTTCTCCATAATGACATATTTACGTGCGAAGTACTTCAGTTCCACACACAAATGCAATAAGATATCAACAGTTAAATTGTTAGTGTGTATTGTCTCATGGTGCCTGGTGCCTTCTGCATATTGCTTGCCTGTGTGTATAGCTTGTAGACTGTAGCTGAATTTATGGATATCGTGTTCCTGATGTATTTGTGAATAGTTTATTGATACACACATAGAAACATATGCAATCAAAAGGATACCCTAAGACGAACCACTTCACAACAGTTCCTACTAACAAGGGTCCAAACTAATACACATGCAAACTTCATTAAATATCAGGGTATGTGATATTCAATTTGTTCAGGTGGCCTTTTCAAGATTGATGGGAAGAAAAAGTACATGGTTTGGTCACGAAAGAACCCATTTCCAAGGAAACAAGCTGCTTATTGTCAAGTTGTCGCATATAAAGATACGGTACGTTCTGTGGATCTTCTGGGCCGCTCCGACCCGCGCTCCAGGCGCGAGATAGCGCCAGATGTATAGTATGCCTGCTGCCTGCAGATCTCATTTGTATTCTGTACTCCTAGAAATATATTGTAGAAATTATAGAAATATGTTTGTGCGTTGTTCAGATCATTCACACCACAGCTGATGATAAGGACAAGATGACTGAATTGCGAATGTTCGACTTGAAAGGCCAGCAGACTCATGAACAACTGGTCGATGGGCTAGTGCAGGTTCGAGGCTTGGTTTTGATATTCTTTGTTTTGTATATCACTTTAGAGTATGAATATGCAAAATGAACGTGTGCTGTGCAATTGCGCAGTGCAGTGGGTGTGCTGATTTCTAGTGAAAATTCGTTTGGGTACTATGCATAACAGTTTATAAGACCTTATCATATGTGTCTTTCAGAGTCTTGTTGTTTCGGAAGCTGGTGAGATGTACATGACCAAACAACTAATGGGTGAGGACTCGACTATATACAAGTAAGTTTTTGTTTTAAGTTTCGTATCTTGCAGAAAAAGCACAGCACAGAAAAAGCAATCTCCTACTTGTGTTCCCCGGTTGATGACTGCTACTTCACTAATCGGTTTTTGTAGTGCAATTTTTATTGTGATTCTAGAGCCTCTATGGATGCCCCAACAGCATGGGACGAAGTCGTAAGCGATGATGAGATGGCGTTTCAGGTACAGTTAAACTTTCTTTTCTGTATATTTTTTTTATTAAATATTACAACAAGGGGCTCATCACAATTGATATGAATTCAAAGTTTTAGTCTTCTTTTAGTCTTCAGTATATCTGTGAATAGTGCATTCGGAGTTCGTATTTGGATTATTTGAAGTTCAGTTTAGGACGTGGCAAAATGACATTCGAATAAACGTAATTTGCAATGTTTCAAGAAGCGTTCTTCTGTCTTGTATACGGAGAACGAGGTTTGATGAGAAGCAATACGCATTTTGTGAAGTATATCGTACATTGTTTCACTCTATCGTGACATTTCAGACGCTCTGTTGCTACGATGAGAATACTTTGGTAGTGGCATGTGCAAAGATTCCGGTGAATATGTACAGCAAGTAAGTTCTTACATTATGCATATTGCAACTCTATGTATATTAACTGCGAATCTACGAAGCATCGTAAACTTTGTTTTGATCCCATACTGCGGACTTGTAAGGCTTACGTAAGTTGCATATTATTTTCGTATGTGCATCGATCAGTGCGTCGTTCTCATTTGCAAAAAAAAAAGATGGCATTTTCTTTTTATTAACACAGATTTGTAATTATAGGCAGTGCCTTAAATGGGTCAACATTTCAAAATGCGAAGTGAGTGGAAAATTCTCTGAAGAAGGCAAAGAAGAGGGACAAATCTTCTTCCCTCGAAAGATTCAAAGGTTTATTTGCTTTTCTTTAAAGCGCTATGACACGCTGTTTGTGAAACTGTTGGAAAATGTATTCCAGTGTAATATGTATTCCAGTGTAATATGTAATATCCACGGATAGACCAGGGGCACCCACGGCTCTCTGCTGGTACTAATCCTTGATGTCGGGGTACACTCTGCGACACTGGTACACCAGAAACGTATGCTGTTTGTGAAACGGTTGGAAAGCTAAAGCGATATGGCACGCTGTTTGTGAAACATTTGGAAAATGTATTCTAGTGTAAAAGTGTAAACTAATATCTGTGGGATGTGGTCATGTGGTCTATTATATTCCTCGTTCTTCTCTTCAATTCCTGTTTTGAGTAAATGAAATGAACGTTTTTTTTGCAGATTAGAAGACGACATCGTCATGGTGGATAAAACCGGACGCTTCATGAAATTTGATCGAGAAGGCAAATATTTAGGTATGCGATTCGATTATTGAGTGGCGTTTTTGGTGTTTTACTTCTTTAGTTACGTCCTTGTACTTGTACTTATACTAGGTCAGAGCCAGAGTTGTTGCACTCTGGGCCAGCGTGCAACAACAGTTTTGGTTAGAGTTAGTTGACTAAGTTGTGTTTGTGAAACTTGATATTATTGCAGGGCCATCAGAACTTCAGAACGTACTTGGTGTTGCCTGAGTAGTATTTTGCACTTTTGCAGATTGATCAAAGCTCAGTAACCGTATTAGTAAGCTTCGACCATGAGGCTCAGTTCGTGTGGTAATCTGTTCATTTGTTGCCATTTAGGCATATGCGCTCAAATTGATGCTTATTTGGCCAATGGTTTCTGTTTGGACGGAAATGTAGCGACGATGACATGTTCTGGAATCGTGCAAGATGATGTGAGTTGTTTCTTATTTAGGCGGATTTAATGTACAATTAAGATTTGTCTGTTTAGATGTTTAAAGCGAAATGTCGGTTTTCGAAACGCATTGTGTACACCTGCTTTCTTATGCATCATGTGCAAATGAGCAAAAATTAGAATAAAAACTAGACCCCACTTTGCATAAATGCATAGGAATGCAAGTACTTGAGATGCGTTTCAAAAACCGGCGGGTATTTCGCTTTAGTGCAATCAATTTATAGTTATCAATTGAAATGGGTTTACGTTGCGTTTTTTTTGCGTTGTTTTACGTTCAATTGCTGTATGTACTTGATGCTTGGTCGTTGTTACACTAAAAGCTGTTTACTAGTTTCACCCGTGCCGCCATCAGAAACTTGCAGATGAAGTATGCCTCATTTCGAAACATGGTACCTGGTATATAAGACTTTATTTGTGAAATGTTGGATATTCTAAATTCTATTCTCTAATAAGTTTCCCTTTAGAACATGCGCACTGTGTGTGATGACTGGTTGGAGACGATTCGTTTGGATGGATCTTCGTGGAAAGAACAGAGAGAAGAGAAGAAGAGATTGGCGGCTGAGGCGAGAGCTTAGACTTTGTAGCTCAACTTTAAGTAATTTATTGTCTGGTCCTGAGGCGGTATTCACCAACACACAGGGAGCCCTCCCTAGGCTCACGAGCGCTCTGAATCTATTTTGCTCCCGCTCGCGAGAGCAGAGGAGATTCAGAGAACTTGTGAGCATAGGGAGGGCTCCCTGCGTGTTGGTGAATACGGCCTCTGGTAGCTCTGCACTGAGGAAACTTGGCCGGTGTGCCGCCTACACCTGGCCTGAAGTGGGTGGGCCGCCATGCCTGGGCCCACCCGTTTTTTGTAGGCCGCGCACCGGTCAAAGTTTCGCGTTGTAGTACTTAGAAGTAACTTGTCCAGAAAGGTTGTGCTGTGTACACATGTGCATGCGCGTTTTCCTTTAAACTATGCTTTGCGTGTAGTTTGTCATTTTCTAAAAAATTAAGAGAATGATGTTGTTTTGCCTCAGTTAGTGGTGTTTCACTTAAATTCCATGTGTGGCACAATATAACGTAAAAGTGCTACCGATATGTTCAAATTTAGCTTGAATGCTGAAGGTTTTATGTTTATGATCCTATATTGTGATGGTTTGCTGTGATAAGTGATAATGGATTAATTTCTCATGAATCAACGTAGTTTTATTGATTTCGAACATTTTCTTGCCATTGCCATGTTGATAATAGAACTAGCTAATTATATATAGCTCATTAGATCGATTAGTATAATCTGAGTACTGTGCATGTAAAAGCTCTGTGCATGAAAAATACAGTTTACAGAAGTGTTGTGTTGAACAGTTGAACACTTAAAAGCGACAAAGAATTATTTTGTGTTCAATTTTGCTTTATATTCTTTCAACAATAAATGATTATATTTATTTGAATTGGCTTAGGTATTCTTGAGTTGGTCGGGGTTGGATACACCCCATGTTGTATACCTCAAATTTTGAAGATTGTGTCAAGCTTTTTTTCGTAAGTCTACTGTATGTTTAGCTTAGTATATCAAAAAGTTTGTCCATATTCCCTTCATTTTATTGTATAGCTCTGCTTTGGTGTTTACTATTTACTGGCACGGGAAATGACGTATTGTTTTGCCGTTATGGCTGTAGTCTGTTTATTGTAGTTTGATGTCTCTCTTTCTGTGTCGGGAGTCCGTTCAATTGATACGTTGTCGGTGCGAGAATGTCGGCTTATCAGCACGCCTTGGTTCCATTTGGTGCTCTTTTCCGATCGACTTATTCAAACGGACCTAAGTTTACTTTGCTGGCGCAAGTACAGAGAAGAGAAGAGCCATGTCAACTGGTAGGTTTATTAGTACAGTAATACATTAGGTTAAGGTGCCCTCGTTATCGATCAAACGGATAAACCCTTTTTGTGGTTTCACTCACTTGTTAATTACTGTGATTTTTCATAGTCTGATGTAGTATTTGGCTAAAAGTTCTTCTGATTTATATCTGACGCTTTGGTCAATACAATACACATGCCCGCATTTTTTTAGTAAAAACCGAGAATCAAAACGGTGTCTTCTTGGTTTCAATTAACCGTCCGGAGAAGCGCAATTGTGTAAACCATGAGACAGCCAAAGCTCTTTTATATGTGAGTTTTTTCGATTATGATACCTTCGATTTTGTGGATTTCCTTTTTTATTACACACGTAATATTGGTTTAGAGTTTCGTTTAGAACTCTCTCCGATATCATTCAACAGCATACTGTTAGTTCAGAACATAGTAAATCAGTGCTCGCTTTGAAGTCTCTTCTAACTGAATTTGGTACTTTTTTCAGGCATTTGAGACTTTCAACAAGACGCCCGAACTAAAGGTTGCTGTTCTATTTGGAGAAGGTTCGTGACTTACAGTACAACTGCTTTACCGTTTTATCTCTCGCCGTCTATTCAGTCCTTTTGTACAAGCATTTCTCCATATGTTTTCTATATATCTTAATAAAATGTGAATACCACTTTATTGCTTAAGCATCTTAAGCATGTAGAATCCAGGGTCCCTGGGTCCCGTTTGCTCTCGAAGTCGGGGATCTTCATTTCTAGCTCCAAATCCAAGGCGGTGTCTCTTAGCCGATCTGTCCCATAGAAATACATTGCTTTTCTCATTTATTTTTGTTGTATTCCAGGAGACCACTTTTGTGCTGGATACGATTTGCAAGATGTGTCTGAAGGAAAACATCATCGTGTGGACAAAGAGTTTGTGGAGTTTGTACGCAAACACCGATTTATGGTGGGTTTGTTTATTGTGTGCTGTATTTAGTTGTCGAGTATAGTGCGTGGTTCGTGAACGGCATACTGTCTCTCTACTATGTAAAAATGACAAAACAAATACCATAAACCAAAACCAGGTGCAATACCAGGTACACCTTAACCTTTAGTATAGATTCATGGCAAACCAAAAATTGTTCATCGTTTCAGGGCCCCACAAATATGCACTTGAAGAAACCTGTTATTGCGGCCATTGAAGGTTTTGCTGTAGCCGGAGGCTTGGAGTTGGCATTGATGGGTAAGCATTCTTTTTGATATCAACAGGGTTTTTATTACCGTATGTATTCGCCCAAAAGTATGGATGCCGTACCTATGCGTTTCGTATTAGTTATTATGGTTATGCATGAATTGATTGATGGCTCTGATTCTGATATGCGAAATTTACAGGCATGGCTTGCTAGATGATTTACCGGTTCTTTACGACATACTTTACGATGTAGCGTAACAGCTGTCAGCGTAACTAGTTGATAAGGTCATATTTTGTCTTTTGAAGCGCTGTGTCTGAGGACAACATTTTGAGCACGTGTGTGATGTACATTTTCAACAAACTGTGTGTAAATCGGATTAATTTCAGCCGACCTGCGTGTTGTTTCTGAATCAGCTGTGCTGGGAGTGTTCTGTCGTAGAGTTGGCGTTCCTCTGATTGACGGTGGAACAGTGAGATTACCAAAGGTAATAAAGTTTTGATTCTCAATTGTATCGAATCGGCGGTAATAATATTTATTTCTAGGTTGCATGATACGTTCATTTGTAAAATGTGACAATTACTGTATGTGGAAGTAGCCAAGTAGCACATCATTTTCTTTTGCGTCAGTTTTCATAATGTTAATGTATCACACACTTGTTGTGCTCATTTTTTGTGTTCTTTGTATATATGACGATTGTATTCATCAATGCAGGTGATTGGCCTTGGCCGTGCTCTGGACCTTATTCTCACAGGACGTGACGTATCGGCAGCGGAAGCAAAGCACTATGGACTTGCCAATCGATTGGTGAAGAAGGGACAAGGTACTGTATTGATTATTTAGTTATTGATTTTTTGCGAGTATGTTAGGTTTGTTACATGTTTGCCTGCTTGATGTGTATATGTGTGTATCAGTTTTCAAGTGAATAGTGTGGTAGCATTCATTCAGTACAATGTTTGAGTTTCCCATTAGATATTAGGAAACTTGAAAGATTTGCTACTTTTGTTTGTGTGCTAGTTGAGTCAGTGATTTTTTATTATTATTAATTATGGCTTTATTACAGCTCTCTCGGAATCGATTGAGCTTGCACGGCTTATAATGAAGAATCCGGAGGTTTGTTGATGTTAACTTATATTGGAATATATTGGTTTTGCCATTTTTTTAGACTATTTTATGTAACTCGGCTTCAGTTTATCAGTATGTATGCTACTGTATGCATTGTATGCTATTGATGTAATGCTATTGTATGCATTGTCTTTTTTACTGAACGTTTTGTTTAGTTATGTATGCTAACCGATCGTGAGTCCGTGTACCATTCCCTGAATGTCTCTGCGAAAAAGGCCATGGAATTTGAATACGAAAACGGGACGGGAATATTGAATGAGGCGATTAAAGGTTTGTGAATTTGTATTATATTGTTTCTCATGAATTATTTGGAAATGTTTGTTTTGCTCACATGTGCTATGCTAATTTGCCTTCACTCCTTCGAATTAAGTTCTTGCTGAAAAAAAGTAAAAGCGTTGTACTGTAGAGGAGGATCGATATAGGCCGTATGCTTTTTTTACACATTAGTTCATCAGTTTGTAGACGTGAATGGTGTGTACGTACACACATATATCAGTCAATTATATGCTAATTTATTCCGCTTGCTGCTCTTATACAAATATTTGTTTTTAGGTGCACGTAAGTTTACGCAAAAGAAGAAGAGCAAGCTGTGAGAATACTGTATATTTGGTGTTGTAATATACTGTAAATTTGTACAAAATGTGAATAAACTTTTAATTAATGAAGTTGTTGTTGATTATTCACTAATTGCTGGTTGCCTTGCCAAATCTTACTGTATGTGTTGCATTGATCGAGGGTTCATTATTATTGCTGTAGGTAACATTTTTTGTTTGATGTGTCACGTTAGGATGTTAGTTATAGATTAAGACAGTTGGAGATTTTTTGTTTTAAAAATAATTATCTATGTGTCGAAGCGGTGTCCCAACTTTAGTGTCTCTTCTGCAGAATATTACAAATTTGAAGCGTTTCCTGAGTTTTCTCTGGGGATAAGTTTGGGATTACGGTATCTTGTTTGCTAATTGCTATATACTTATTTAGTTATGGGATAATGCAGCCACATTTTCTTTGGTACATTTTCTTTGGTATATTGGGCGTGTTTAGAATTTTCATACGTTTATCGTTTGAGGGAGAATTTATGTATTACGGTAGCCTTGTTTACCATTTTTTACTAGAATTGGAAAAATCCAGGTTTCTGAGATGCGTAGTTGTTAAGAATAGTAGAACGGAACGAGGACCTTTTGTAGTACTGTAATATCATCGATCAGGTAAAAAATAGCCCAGTTCTTCAAAACGTCTGAAGCTCCTTTCAATCATTGCCGTGAGAAATTCGATAGATCTGCCAAATGGCGTCCATCCAGTTTTCTATCGTTCTTAGTTCTACGGTCTCTCCCCGTCTCTCTACCATCTCACTCTCTCGTTCTCTCTCTCTCTCTCTCTCTCTCTTCGGAGCCTTTTTGATTTCCTCTAGATTAAACACTATAGCGTTGCTCTCGTGCCTACTATATTGTGGCTTTAACCCTCTAGTATAATTATTTGTTTACACTACTCTGAACCTGACCCGCACGGTGCACCGCAGACTTTCCCGCATGGTGCGGGTTTGCAGGACCGCACATGCGGGAAAGTCTGCGGTGCACCGTGCGGATATGTCTGCAGTGGGAAAAAATTCGAAAAATAATTTAATGTTTGTTTATTGTGTAATTTAGTATATTTCATATTATGTGCCATGTAGAACACTTCACATAACATATATGAATAAAGCCTCATAAGACATAAGCACATGGGTGGAATTGAACCCTGACCACTCATCTGTAGTCAGCGCCTTCAACCACTCAGCCATAACCGCACATGTGGCAAAAGGATGGAAAGGCGGAGACGTCTCTCGGCTGGCAGTCATTTGGACTATGTCCTAAGCGTTTTTGGGAGGCAACTTTTTTGCGTGGCGGGTTTGTCTGCAGGAAACCATGCGGGTATGTCTGCGGGAAAGTCTGCGGGTATGTCTGCGGGAAAGTCTGCGCCTCGCGGTTATGTCTGCGGGAAAGTCTGCCGCATGGTTGGGCGAACAAAAGTGTGGCAATGTGTAATTTCAGCAAGTTTCCGCATGCTGGCAGAGTATGCGGGAAAGTATGCGGGAAAGTCTGCAGCTCTGCGGGAAAGTCTGCGCGCACGCCACACCATGCGGGAAAGTATGCACGCACGCCCAAAACGTGCGGGAAAGTATGCGCCGCACTATGCGCCCCAGAACGTAGTAATTTGACACTACTTTATTTCTGTTAATTAAGGAATTGAACTCGTGTCTTCTTGATGTCAAACATCTATGGGTTTTCGATGTAGGAGGTGGGCGATTCTTATCTATAGTATTCCGGTTTTTTTCTGTGTGATTTGGGCTTTATGCCGTTTGTGACGTGCTTTAAGTGCTTAAGAACTAATACTAAAGAGAGTGTCCGATGGCTTTAGTAATGCACTGTGACGTCATCAAAACCACGCTTTGTTTGATGTCTTGTATTTTGTGTAGTGTTAGGTGTATGCTTTTCGATGATTAATATAACTCCTCTTGTTCGTAAACTGTCTTTTATTTTGTTCCGCTGCACGTGTGCATAGATCTAAGAGCTACTGTGTTTCATAGGTTCATTCATGTGAGAACGTTGGCTTGCGCACTTGCACCTCGGCATCACGCAAACCGGAGTTTGGCAGCATTTCGTCGCCGAAAAACGCGCGCTACATCGCGTAGCGGACGTGCCGTTCGAAATCACTGCTAGCTTACAAGCGCTTACGGATTTCCTAAACTTGTACAGAAGTCATACGTTCTATAATTGATAACCATGCGGCAAATTTTAATGTCCCTTTGTATGAATTTGTGTTAGAAAATTCTTTATTGCCTCTTTAGTTTGCTGGTTTTATTAGCCAAATGTTGTGTGTTCTTTCTTTGGACAAAGTCGATATTTGAATGTTCACAGGGGATTTATACTTGTTTGGACAATGTTTGATCAGCAATCCACGTGTTATATTGACGTAGATTGTGGGGGTTTATTGAGTGCGTGTGTCTGTTATGTTAGTGTTCGGACAGTATGCCTTGGTTTCTCAATTACAAAATATTCTCTCTTCTTACGAATACGAACTATATATTGTGAGTTTATGGTTAGTCAGCTTAGACTTTACCATATTATTTTATTTTTTCACCTGTTGGTGTGTCGCTGTTTGGCATCTGGCGCATGATTGTTTTTATCTGTTTATCCATCTCCAAAGGAAATGGGGCTCTATTTTGTGATTTTGTGTGCTGCTAGGGTTTCTGGTGCTTGTGAGACTAAATTACCGTAATGGGATCTTTGTGAACCTTTTAATGTGAGCCCAGTGAGGTTTCTTCTATGCGCCTGCTTGAAATTTTGTTCCTATGATATGGTAGTGATATTCACACGCATGTTTTCGACTACTTTTCAACTTTCCATTGAAAGTTGTTTATGTTAATTGCTAAACTAATTAGTAATTATTCTGGAAGAATCGGGAATTCCGACGTGTAATAATTTTGGAGTAGTGTTTTGTGCTTTTGATTAGTACCCTTGAAACACGTATGAATAAGCGCGGATTTCGATTTGTCTTTGTTTTATGGTAGGGCGTTATTATTCATTTTTTTTTTAAATTTACTTTATACTTTATATTATATTATTTACTTTATATTTACTTTCAGTTAGGCACTGATAATTTTGTTTAGTATTGTACGAAATCCAGCTAAAAAAAGTAATTATAAAATATTAATTTCCAATGTTTACTCGCTTCATTCCCATATGTTTTGGTATATTTGTTCCACGTGCATAAGAGATCAATGGGGAAGAAAATGTAGACAAAGAAAAAAAAGTGTGAAAGGGAACCGAAAGACTGTGGAACGGAATGGAGAATTGGAGAGTGAGTGAGCTCTGATGATTGACGGCATGTTCGCGGCGGCTATCTGGGTCTTGGCAAGTTCGCTCCGCAAAAGTGGCGGCTATTCGGCGAGGATAAACTTGCCGCGAACTCGCCAAAACAGGCGAAAATGCGGCGGCTATCAGATAGCCGCCCGATAGCCGCTGCGAACTTGCTTGTTTCAGGCGAAAATGCGGCGGCTATCCGGCGGCTATTCGGCGGCTATCGGGGTTTTGTGCACACACGAGCGATACGACTCACATTTCTGTTTTGAGAGCGGAATGCGGGGTCTCAGTCGGTTTAATTACCCAAGTTTGAGGTTAGCACTAACCCCGAGACGAGACCTTAACACCATACTGTGTGTCTCGATACAATTTTGTAAAGAGTGATTTCGGGCATGTTGGTCAATTTCATTTTTTTATCGTTTATATATTTTTTTTCGGAAGAAAGGTATTTTTCTCTGGACCCTCCTCGCCGAGAGAGTGTCCGGCGGCTATTCGGCGGCTATCCGGCGAGTTCGCCCCGCCTTCAATGATTGTCGCGCCTTCAGACTTCTCTTGTCGCCGAATAGCCGCCCTATAGCCGCCGCGAATATGCCGTAGAGAACGTAGAGGGAGGGAGGGAGGGAGAGAGTGCATCAGTTTTTGGAGGGAAGAGAGAGCTAGAGCATTTGTGACGAATGTGCCACATGCCAAAAGGTGTATAGTTTTAGAAAACTGTGTTCCCTCTTGTGCTTATAGTGCTATTTTTGTTAGAGATGTTGTAATATCATTGTGCTTGTGTTGAGTTTGGTTAAGATTTAACCACACTTTATGTTGGCTACTGTAAGAATTAGGAAGCACTGTTTTCGTCGTTGGTGGTCCTGTTTCTGGTGGACCATCCAGGTTTCGTCCTCGGACCACCCAGGTTGCTGACAGACCTCACACGTCGTAATTTCAGGGTACCGGCGCCCATAATGGCCCGGCTCGACGAGGGAATCGTCGCTGGGATTCTTTTCTTCATTTTAATCGCTGTCTCGACACTCTTCGCGAGAGGTATAGGGGAAGCTGAAAACTCGCTGGGTGAGCTTTCTACCTTTATAGATTGAATTCAAATTCACTGGTTCCTTTTTGGGAATAGATGTAATGTGAGACTGCCACATAGGTGTTAATGGTGTATAAGGTGAATAATCATTTATAGTTTATCTGGTATTTATATGATTATATTGGACTTGTTATCCCTCATTTGTTTTGTAATGCCAAAGTTTCGTGTTTCATTGCCATTTACCGCTTATCAATGTGAAGTACGATAGTCGCAGGCACGTATCCTACAGCTTCAAATAATTCTGAGGGTTGAATAAAGTATAATAAAAGCGGAATACTGGCCGGTTTTTGAAATGCGTTGTGGACAACTGAATTCTTGCGTATTTGTGCTAATTTACTCGAATTTAGCTCGATTTTTTATTGAATGTTCATTTGCATAAGCTGCATAAGATTCTGGTGTACCCGATGTGTTTCAAAAACCGGCCGGCATTTCGCTTTAAAGGTAGTGTGCACTTATCGTTAAACAAATTGTAACTGTCTTTCAGAAGAGATTGAGACCGCTGATTTGTCCTATGGAATCATTATGGACGCCGGATCTTCGGGGACACGACTTTTCCTTTACAAGTAAGGTTTATAATATTAGTGTTGCATATAAAGTCGTGATATAGAATCCAAGTATTGATTTACCGAACTTAGGACTTAGGATGCGGTATTTCAGTCAATTTCAGTGTCGGTAATATTGATGTTTCAATTGGGCTATAAAGTCTGGTATATAGGTTTGTAATCCACTGCTGTAACATTGTTTAGTGCGCATTTGTATTATGTAGTTGTGTTTTATTGTTACCTGGTGGTATTCGTGGATATTTGAATCTGGGGTTGTTGGGCGGTTGGGCCTGGGAACCTAAATAAATATGAGACTGTTTTAAAGCGAAATACCGGCCGGTTTTTGAAACGTAGTTATGCAAATTTGCTTGAATTTAGCTCGATTTTTTATTCTAATTTATGTTCATTTGCATAAGCCGCATAAGAATGCCGGTGTACTCGATATGTTTCAAAAACCGACCGGTGTTTCGCTTTAAGCTTTTGTTTAGTAGTTGAGTGTTAAGTGGGAACAACATTTTCAGATGGGGCCCAACACCGGAGAATACATTGATGAAACTCGAACCCGTATTGGATAAAGAGGGCCAACCGGTTGTTAAAAAGGTTGGTGGTGCTGAATTTGATGAAATGAGATTTTTTTTAAACGGTTGTTAGTTTTCTTGCTCATTGGTTGTTCTTTTCGCGTTTGGTTTGTGTGATGTTTGATTTGCACGTGTGTATGTCTATATGATCAATTGTTGAACGAACATATGTACCATGTACGTTATTATACTTTTGCTGCGGAAGCTGACAACACCGATGTCTTGAAGAAACAACATGATATATACATTTCCTTTGATACCGATTCACTGTAGAATTATTGATCGTGGTTGATTGTATTGTCTAGTATTGTTTTAGGCGAAACCCGGCCTTTCATCGTTTGCCGATCACCCAGAGGACGCGGCAGGTTTGTAATGTTTTTTTCCATCAATATGATGTAAGGTTCATTTTGCATAAAGATTAATTTAAAGCTGATACTTCTTACTTTCAGACTACATAAAACCTCTACTCGATTACGCGGTCGAATACGTTCCTATCAAGAAGAGGCTTCAAACTCCAGTATTTTTATTTGCGACCGCTGGAATGAGGTTATTGGAAGAGAGGTAAATTACTTCACTACTTTTGACTGTTTACTGTTTGGTGATATGTTCACTGGTGACTGTTTGAGTGTTTGGTGATATGCATTCTTCAGCGACTCACCGAGTCATCTGTCTCGTTTTCCTTCACTTCTGTCTCTACTTCTTTAACTTCGACTCTCACTGTAACTATTACTGGCTTCATTTATGTTTTTGTTTTGTTTTAGTGAACAGAGCGCCATCCTGGCCAATTTACACCATCGATTGCCACTGATGACTCCGCTGAGTGTCGAACCGGAGAATATTAAGGTACTTATTGAATTCACTTGTTTACTATTACTACTTGCTCCTTAGTTTTTCCATATTAGTGGTAGAGGTAGGGAGAGAATTCTGTGGGCGCTGAGTTTTCAATACGGTAGTTCTGACAATTAGTGCGAATTAGTGTACTGTGGATTTGGAATATGGGACTTTTGTATTGTGTCCATTGTACGAATCGAATCTGGTTATTGCGTTATGCTTACATTTTAGGTGATCGAAGGAAAGTGGGAAGGTATCTACAGCTGGGTTGCTGTCAATTATATACTAGGTAAATTGGTCTTTCGATTACTGTTGCTATGTCCTTATGTGTGTCTACTGTAAGCGTCCGCGACCAATTCAGATAGTTCAGCGCAAAGTAATGCATACATACGCATAGTGAATGCTCCTCACGTTTGTTGCCCTTAAGCCTGCGGAACATGTCATAAGCAAGCAAACATTGAATCTGTATTTTCACCCTTGAATAAAGGTGCACGCTCTTGAAGCGTAAAACAATTTTTTTTTTTTTTTTAAGGGCGCGTTCGGGATTGCGAAAAGAAAGAAAAGAAATCAAAAAAGTAGTTCGGGATGGCCGGTCGGAAATGTAAATCTTTTCCACAGTACATATAGCCCGTGGGCACAGAGACCACTTATATTTAGATATGCAGAACAATTTGGAGACAATTTGAATGCCTCTGTGCCCACGGGCTATGTGTACTGTGGAAAAGATTTACATTTCCGACCGGCCATCCCGAACTACTTTTTTGATTTCTTTTCTTTCTTTTCGCAATCCCGAACGCGCCCTAATAGGCTGTGTGTGAAACATGAATACTAGGAACAAAATCAGGGTTGAGAAACTGGAAAAAAGGGCTCTCTGATGTAGCCCCAACTATGTTAGCGCTATCGCGGATCGCGCTAACAGAGGATACTTCTTGTATTAGTTTTAAGAAACAACTATTTCAGGACGTTTCAACAAAAGTGCAACTCACAAGGAAACCGTTGGAATGGTAGGTCTTATTTTTTCAACTTTCGGTTTTTTTCCTTTCATTCGGTCCTCGTTGTGGTAGCTGATCCAACCGGTGCCTTTCACGTTCCGCCCTTATTATGTAGCTGGCGATGAGATAACTAATGAAATGAAAATCACTCTGTCTTTGTACACATTCAGTTCAGTCATGAATCCTATTATTTCCAGATCGATATGGGTGGCGCGTCGACACAAATTGCCTTTGAATTGCCGAAAGACAGTGACTTTTACTCGGATTCTAATTTGCAAGAGGTGAGGAATTGGGGAGACAAACTTTATGGTGATTTGAAAAAAGGGGGTAAAGCTGGTGCAGTGGTTTGAGGCGCTCTCTCGAGCGGTGTAAACAGTAGAGTGCGGCTCGTCAGTTCGAATCCTACCCCGGTACAAAGTAAGCTGACCTATTCCCTTTACGTTCAGTTAGTAGGAGAGAGATGTCAGTGAATATCTCATTGTTTAGATAAATCTGGGCGTCAGCTCGTCGGATCAGTCTTTCAAGTTTCGTGTCTTTGTCACTACGTTCCTTGGATACGGTGCAAATGAGGGAATGGCTCGATACGAGAGTGAATTGGCTGAGCATTTGCATGAAACGAATACGTATGGGGTGAGTTTATTGACTGTACACTGAGATGTAGTGTCATGTAGTGTGATGCTCAAGTGCACGGAGATGTAGTGTCATGTAGTGTCATGCTGAAGTGCACGGAAATGTAGTGTCATGCTCAAGTACACTGAGATGTAGTGTCATGTAGTGTCATGCTGAAGTACACGGAGATGTAATGTCGTGTAGTGTCATACTCAAGTGCGCGGAGAAGTAGTGTCATGTAGTGTCATGCTGAAGTTCACGGAGATGTAGTGTCATGTAGTGTCATGCTGAAGCACATGGAGATGTAGTGTCATGTAGTATCATGCTGAAGTACACGGAGATCGTTCGCATTGTGTTTTCTTGTGATTACTTGCAATTTTTGTAGATGATGGTAATGAATGAAATTGCATTTTAGAAAACAGGCGAGCCTAATGTCGAACTCACAAGGGATCACTGTTTACCCGACGGATTGCAAATGAGTACGATCACGGAGCATGGAGACAATATGACGCGAGTGGTAAGTATTGTGAATGTTACTTGAGATTATTGAATACGGTGTTCCCAAGCGGCAACTGACTACACTGATATGATACAATGATACTCGTGACTCCTAGGATTCTTTACCTTTACGAGTTCATCTCGAGTTACGAGTTACGAATTGTGCACGCAGAGAAGAAATTGAACTTTTACTTCACATTTCTCGAACATCCTGTCTGTGTTTGATCTGCTACAGTTCTACGTTCTACTTTATTTGCATCGGATACTGTGTTGTGGGCGACTTATATATACTTCACCCTCACTCAAAACACCTTGTATGCATGCCATAGTAGGCTTGGTATTAGATGTCCTAGAGTTTATGCCCCTCCCCCCATTTCTAGGATTCTCCGTTTTTCAGGGCACAGGGCAGTGGGACTCGTGTGTGGAGGAGTTGTCCAAGCTCATATCTGAGGGCGAGCTCAGTCACCGGGAGGGCGCGGGAGCCGATCCCTGCAAGGATGGATGCTTTTTTGGAGCTGTACCGGCACCTAAAGTAGACTTGTCGGGTGAGATTTTTAGCCATTGTGTGGTAATATCATGTCTATGTTCGCCTATAGTTAATATACCGTATATGTTTTATCTTTACCTTATTATTCGTTGTTTATCTATAAATTAGGTTAAGGTAATATGTGTGGTGAACTACCCTCAGGGTATTTTTGGTGATGTTTGATGTTTAAAATAGTTTGGAACCTAGGTTGCATTCGTAGGTGAACTGCTAGTTCTAGTTGGGCATGTTTATATGTACTGTAGTGCCATTGACGCTACAGCGTCATACATAGATACCGTATGCTGTAAGTCCTAGTCCTAATGCCTTGTTTTGCTTGGCTCCACTAAGCCACCTTTGTTTCAGCAATGCCATTCTACGGTTTCTCCGAGTATTGGTATTCTATTCACGATGTACTTGGTCTGGACGCGGGAACCTTTAACTATTCGACGGTTCGTGAGCGAAGTATCAACTACTGTAGCAAGAAGTGGACCGAAGTTCAGGTGAATTTTTTATTGTAAATTTGTAGAAGTTAATAGGGTAGAAAGGGTAGAAATAGAAAGTATATGTAGATTACAGTATTGCTGGAATTGTTACGTTCTGCTACTCGATTTATAAAGCGCTAGTTTATTTCAGCACTCAGCAAGCATTCTGTACCCGAAAGCAGATGAAGAACGTCTGAAGACTCAGTGCTTTAAGTCGGCCTGGATATCAGCCGCATTGTTCTCAGGATACAATATTAATAAGAATAATCATAGGTGTGTATTTTAATTTGAGCTTCAAATTGAATGAGAGGGATCGTAATCATGAGTTGAGAGAAAGAGAAAGGGAGAACGTGTATCTCGATGGCACGAGAAGCTGAGATTCAAAATAGCGTGCGAGAGCTGGAGAGAGAGAGATGATAGCGAAGGAGAATCAGAGAGAAATTAATAGAGGGATGACAGAGAGAGAGAGAGAGTGATAGAGAGAGGGAGAGAGACAGAGAGAGAGAGAGAATGAGAGAGAGTAAAGGAACACTTCTGTGCTTCAGTACTAACCCGTTAGTGCTATTTTAATTTTCCAGATTCCAATCAGCTTTTACGATAGAAGGTCAAGAAGTGCAATGGGCGCTAGGAGCCATGCTGTATAATATGAGGTTGGTTATTATATTATTATATTATTATTATTATTATTATTATTATTATTATTATTATATTTATTATTATTATTATTATTATTAATATTAATATTATATTATTAACATTAATTATTATTAATTATATATAATTTTTATTCAACGATTTTAAGTAATAAAAGAGGAAGCAAATTGGGAAGATATAAGTGAATAAATTCAACAAACTAACATGAATATACCATATGTAATACGGTAACCCCGTTTCGACCCTTCGCATACGAGGATTTTGCCACCGTTGGGTCTCATCAGTGCGATGACGGTAGGCTTAGGCAGTGAGTGAAAGAAAGGTAAAGTAGATATTGAGAAAGGGATAGAGAGACAAATGTTATAGAGTATGTAAAGAAACATATAAGGTTATAGAGTAAAAAGGGTACAAAATAATAGTAAAAACCAAATAAGAAACTAACCTTGATACCGCGGGTGTAATAGTACCTGAATGTCCTTACAAAAAGGGACAAGCAGAGAGTAAATAAACAAAATGCAGAAGAAAGTATAAAACTAACCTTGTATATGTCCTCAAGCCTCAAAATAACTAGGTAGGAATACATCAATAAGTAAGAAGTACTACGAAAGGGTATGGAGCAACATAATTTTTGCAGGTTCAACACGACACGGCCGGGTGAAGGAACGAAGATTATTGAGGCAAGATCTATTTATTTTTGGTTTTGACAACCGATTCCCTCTCAATGTGAAGGCACGTGAAGTCACCTACACTCATAGTGTATTCACCTACACTATCAAAGGTGTCAAAGGCCGTGGAGTAGCATAGTGACATCGCTCTTGCTTCCAGTCTTTTTTTACAGTGACTAACTTATGTGTGAATGATTATGCCTACTTTCAGCCGTCACCTACGTTCTCCTCCTCGATGCTTACCGTAGTCGAGATGTTCTTCGTGCTCCTGTGTCTCGTCACTATTGTCTACACGTTCTTGAGTTGGAGGCGGTCTATGAGACCTTCGTCGTCTAGACCCTCCACATCCCTCTACATGCCTCTCAAGGATCAGGAGAGAGAATTTATGGCCAGAATTTATTAATTATTGATTTTGTTGTGGTCGTTGACCAAACTACAAACTACTGTAGTCATTGGGCCATGGCTGGTTTCGATGTTAAACAGCCTTTAGATTTTTAGTATTTCACCACGAATTCTATGCACTGATTGTGAGTTGAGCTTGTCCTTTGTAGTAGGATCGGTCGTGCATTTCCATGTATTGTACGCTAAGTCGAGTCAATCGATAGTCATTTGCATGTAATGCGTGGGAATGCAGTAAGACAAATTCAAACCTGTTTTTGAGGCTAGAGCCATTTTTAACTGTCGAAAGATCAATACGGGTCCTGTCGGGTTAGGGTTTTTTCTCCGTCGTCTTTGTTTTAATGTCTGATATCTGTGATAAAGCATTATTATTTATAGGAATTTATGTGAATTTTGATGATAAACTACTAATCTATTGAAGGCAAAATTATAACCAAATCGCATGTTGTTGATAACATCGGTTTATGAGTTTTAATGAGTGTCTTCTGAAAAGGAAAGAAGGATGTTTCTTGTAGTTATTAGACGTACTCATCGTTTCTAGGTTCCCGCTTTCTATGAGTATACATAAATTAGTGTATGTTTTTCCATTTATTATAGTAGAGACTAAGAACGTCAAATACCCTTAAAGCGAATATGTAGGCACTCAAAATGAGCAAAAAAAAGCGAAACTAGCGTTTCCATACCAGACGTTAATTTAAATAGGCGACTGAATATGTAAATACGAAATTGGAATGCGCTGCATCTTGAATCTTGCTATTTGCCGATTTAAACTGAAATTTATTCAATCGGACCCAAATTTATGCAAGGGTCCGAATTAGCGTTTACTATGGAAAAGGCGAGCTTTGTAATTGATTTTCTTTTAAGTGGACTTTTCTTTCGTTTGAGTAGACTAATAATGCTGAGTCGGTTCTAGAGTATTTATTGCTTGAAATCTTTATCTTCCTGTGAAATGGTTTATTAAATGTGGTGAAATGTTTTGTTTGTTATTTTTGTGTATTATGCGGACGCATGAAAAAAACGCAGTTTCAAAAAAACGCAATCGGCGTAAAGTATTGGCGGTTGTTACGGCAAAAGTGCCGTTTGTGCCTTGGCGATACCTAGGCGTTGTCCAGGCGAACGCTAGGCGTTTTCCAGGCAAAAGCTAGGCAAATTTTATTTTTCTGCCTTGGCGATACCTAGGCGGTTTCCAGGCAAAAGCTAGGCAAATTTTATTTTTCTGCCTTGGCGATACCTAGGCGTTTTCCAGGCAAAAGCTAGGCAACTTTGGTTTTGTGCCTTGGCAATACCTAGGCGTTGTCCAGGCGAAAGCTAGGCGTTTTCCAGGCAAAAGCTAGGCAAATTTTATTTTTCTGCTTTGGCGATACCTAGGCGGTTTCCAGGCAAAAGCTAGGCAAATTTTATTTTTCTGCCTTGGCGATACCTAGGCGTTTTCCAGGCAAAAGCTAGGCAACTTTGATGATACCTAGGCGTTTTCCAGGCAAAAGCTAGGCATTTTCCAGGCGAAAGCTAGGCGTTTTCCAAGCAAAAGCTAGGCAACTTTGATGATACCTAGGCGTTTTCCAGGCGAAAGCTAGGCAACTTTGATGATACCTAGGCGTTTTCCAGGCGAAAGCTAGGCGTTTTCCAGGCAAAAGCTAGGCAAATTTTATTTTTCTGCCTTGGCGAAAGCTAGGCGTTTTCCAGGCAAAAGCTAGGCAAATTTTATTTTTCTGCCTTGGCGAAAGCTAGGCGTTTTCCAGGCAAAAGCTAGGCAACTTTGATGATACCTAGGCGTTTTCCAGGCGAAAGCTAGGCAACTTTGGTTTTGTGCCTTGGCAATACCTAGGCGTTGTCCAGGCGAAAGCTAGGCGTTTTCCAGGCAAAAGCTAGGCAAATTTTATTTTTCTGCCTTGGCGATACCTAGGCGTTTTCCAGGCAAAAGCTAGGCAACTTTGATGATACCTAGGCGTTTTCCAGGCAAAAGCTAGGCATTTTCCAGGCGAAAGCTAGGCGTTTTCCAGGCAAAAGCTAGGCACCTTGATTTTTCTGTCTTGGCGATACCTAGGCGTTTTCCAGGCAAAGCTAGGCAACTTAGATTTTTCTGTTTTGGCGCTACCTAGGCGTTTTCCAGGCAAAAGCTAGGCAACTTTGATGATACCTAGGCGTTTTCCAGGCGAATGCTAGGCTAGGCGTTTTCCAGGCAAACGCTAGGCAGCTTTATCCCATGACAACAAAACTGCGATGATGTACAGTGTGCATAAGATAAAATTCAATCTTCTTGAAAATTAACACTGATGATCTTCAGAAACATGCATGGTTAAAGCAGTATTTGTATCACAATAATGTGAATGAAGTATGAAGTTAAAATATGCAAACTTGCCGGTGGATACCGTATTCAAGGAGCTTGGGTTGAAGACAAAAAGAGAGAGAGAGAGGGAGTGTGTGTGTGTGTGTGTGAGAGAAAGGAGAGACTTTGAACGTTTGTATTTTTATTTGCTAGAGGGACCCGTAGTATACTGTACCAACGAAAAGGAAGCTCATATCATAGATGCGGAAAATACGTAAAGGATTGCAAATTGTAATGTTAGATGTTAGACAAACTTGATCAAGTCCACTGGTAACTCAGCGGTTAGCAACAACACGCAGTAACTTTGCGTAGGGTGCTACAAATAAAGCTACGGTAAGTGGGATAACTAATCAGTTTAAGATATCGATTTCCTCTACGTGTCTGCCGTCTTGATGACGTGTCCGTCGTCTGGGCATCTGGATTCTGCTCGGTTCTGGTAGAGAAGTAGTGGCACGGTAGGTGATCTTCGGCATGGGAACCGCACACTCGGAGGAGCCGGGCTGGAAGGTGAATATGTGAGATGTTAGAGGTTAGGGTTGACCCAGATAATTGCGTGTGTTGCATCCTCACATTACAGTGCGCCACAGGGACGGAGTCCTTGCCGTGCGCCTAAGTTTTACTTTGTCGTGAACGCCCAACGGAAAGTAAATGGGGTTTCCAAGAATGCCAAAAACCGATTCTCCTTCCAAGTATCAATTGCAAAATAGTGTGCCAATCTACCGTAATTTTGCGTAATTTTCCGCATTATAGAAAATCCGCCATTAAAGCTAAGCATTTGTTGAACAAATGGTCCCGTGGCGATCGGCCGAAAAAACTGCCTGTAGATATGCTCGTGTAGTGCCAAGATACGGTAAATTTTTCGATACTTGGAAGGAAAATCGGCTATACTTGGAAACCCCATAATCCCCTCACCTTTGTTCCCTTGTGTGCGATATTTGTCCGAATCAATCTCTCGTTGTGATCCATTAATTGCCGACAATTGGGAGCAATTGGCATATTCTGATCATTAGGCGCCGAGTGTTGGGAGAGCTTTGCCCACTCATCGTACTAAATAGCTGAATTCAGCGGCCGTATGCACCAACACGCAGGGAGCTCTCCCTGGCCTCCCCAAGTGGAGCTAAAGAGTGTGTAGAGACCAGAAAGTGCGAGAGCAGAAGAGATTCAGAGCGCTCGTGAGCCCAGGGAGGACTCTCTGTGTGTTGGTGAATACGACCTCAGGATGAGATTGCTATCAGCTATCTATGGACTATTTTCTGTCGACTCTAGTTACGCTCTTGCAAAATAAACTTTGCATGATTGAGTTCCGATGTGGCTCGAACATTTACTCAGAACCATCATGTTAAAAAACCGTCTCTTTTCCGCGGACGCGATTACGCTGCGCGCCTGAGAACGTAGTATGCGTGTTTTACGATCTTATTATATCAAGGAGAAAGGTTTATTTGTCCTCATGTCTAAAACAAAATCCATACTACTTTTTAAGGATTTGGTATAAGGTATAAGCAGTCCAACTTTGAGGCTTTGAAGTGTATTGGAAAGTCGCCTCATGCGGAAATAGCCGTCTGATAACTTAAAGGGAGAGGCCCACGAGAAAAAAAATTCCTTAATTTACTTGCACAGAATGTCCGGAATCTCAGAAATATTTCTGCGAAAACCGCATTTATTTGCATCATGAACTCGCAGAGATATTCTATGCTAAACAGTTCGGCCAGGCACCGTAGTCAGAGAGGCTAAATACCTTTTTATGGTTTATATCCGTCCCTCATGGCGTGTCCATGTATGCGATTCGCACTTGCGAAAATGACAAATGCCAGTCCATGTTCGAGTCAATGTCAATGATAAGGTCCCGCAGCGATTTTGCATCTAGTATGGATCTATTTCAAAATAGTACGGATCTATTTCAAAATAGTACTGATCTATTTCAAATAGTACGGATCTGATACACTTTCGTTGCGGGACTATGTCAAACGCGTCATTCGCATGGGCTACGGTAGGCATTTGACATTCATGTAAAATGGCCTGAACATGGACAGGCATTTGCCATTTTCGCAAGTGCGAATCGCAAACATGGACAGGGCATCAGCATTCTTTCTCTATATAATAATTGTTAATCGAATGAAGAACGTTACTACCATTATAACAAAGCGTTTCCAATACTGTAATGCCATAAAAGAGCAAAAATTGTGTCAGACTACGCTGCCTGGCCGAACTGTTTAGCATAGAATATATCTGCGAGTTCTAGATGCAAAGAGATGCGGTTTTCGCATAATATTTCTGAGATTCCGGACATTCTGTGCAAGTAAATTGAGGAAAAAAATTTCTCGTGGGCCTCTCCCTTTAATAATAGCGGTGTCAATCTAATAGTGCATAATCAGTAAGTCATAAAAGCCCTATCCACTCACATCGTCTCTATTGATGTGTATTGGTTGATTCATGATGATCCAAGTTACTGTCTCATCACAGCCTGGTGACGTCATACTTCCCTCGTACGTGACGTAGTCCCGAGTGTAGGGTAGCAGCTGCCAGGGACGGAGGTCGGCAAGTTCGACCCGCTGTCCTAAACGTAGAATTTATTCAAATTGTTGGAGAGTTTAAATCGACATTGGACCACATTGATGACCATAGCTTTTGATGGTCATAATGTGGTCCAATGTCGATTGTGTTTTGGAGCGCTCTCTTCGTTACCTTCGAAATCAGAAGACCTCTGCCTCTAATTGGCTATTTGACTACGGTAATACTTCAGTGGAGTATCAGTATCAAATATCGGTTTCGAAAATTATCGGTTTCGAAGTAAGCATTTGCACTTTATTATAAATGTGCTGTTTTCGTAAACAATTTTCTGTTGAAGATACCAGAAAACGTTTTACTGATGCGCACCTGGAAACAGTTTTGCCAGAGATAGCTAGCTTTGTTCACTTCAATGTTCCTTGTAGTATATTTTTGCAGCGGGTAATATTCCCCACAAACCTTTATATTGCACACTGGCTGTGGCGACCGTCAATTTGAGAAGTTCTTCGTTCGTTTCCGGGCCAAACTCAAATAAACTTGAATGACTTTAATTAGGGAAAGCTGATAACGTAGATCCGTTCACCGTTTCCAAAAAGAGAGCTTCCAGGGGACAAGAGAGTATGGCCAGCATTTGAACTACCTATAGCTAATGTAGTACTGTAGTACAATCATATAGTTTATTGAACATATTCTATATACAATATGCAATTATTGCACGACGGCGTGGCGCTGCACGAATAAGAGTACTGACAAGTTTAGTTTACAAACGAATACAAATACGTATGAAAAACTGACCTCAACTAAAACGCTGACTGCTGCAATACCATGTGGGGATATGAGAGCGTGAGAGAAATTGGTATACAAGTCTGTATTATAGGCCACGAGCTGAAGCTAAAAAACAATAATTTAAGGAACGAATCTAGTTATTTAATTCGATCTGAAAAGCTCAGTTGTGCCCATTATTTGCCCCAAAAAATGAATTCGAAATAGGTTCGGATTTCATTAGTTTTGGTTTGTATAAACATTTACCATAATAATACAAGTTTTTTATTTAAAAGCTGAATTATATGAAAATTTAAAATTATTTTTTTTTTGTCGAAAAATGTCATGTTTCAGTTTATCAGTAAATTGAGTGCAGAGGTATTAGCGGCCGTCCGACATGGGTGCCATTTACGGTTTAGACGTTAAATGACACCATTGTTGGATGAATATTTGAATAGTAGGGTAGGTACATAGGTACATTCCTTTCGGAAATAATTTCGGAAATAAAAAAAAATGATTGGTAAAATTGGGGGAACAATTAACTCATAGCCGGGAAACAATTTTGTTGAAAATGAGGTACTTGCTCGTGCACCTGTATTCTTATACTTATTTTAATGAAATTAATTAGAAGTCAATTTTTTTATAACCACTAGGACTAGGTGCACATACGTCCGCCTTATAACTATAGTTCATCATTACGCGCTTACGCGTCAGATTCAAGAATGCAGATGTTGCTGCAGAGTTGTTGCCGTATGCACAAACACCGGGAATATGCCCCCAGCACCCAGTGGGAGGTGAGAGAAAGAGAGGCATCAGAAGAATCAGAGACACGCAGAGACAAATTCTCCCAACCAGGGAGGCTCCCACTTCGTGCATACTGCATAGGGCCACTGGAGAAAAATATTTTGATACAATTCACTGACCTCCATTGGAAATTGTCTACCATCAATTGCGTGTTCACTCCCATTATTATGCGCACGGATTCCGAAATGGATATCGATTCGTTGGATACGGTACCTGAAGTATTTTTTATTATCACAGAATACTATCACTTTGATCGACAAGTATTCCATAAAATGATCTTTACATATCACTACTTTATCACTGTCGATACTTGATCTTTCCAATGAGGTTTTGTGGAGTTATACAGTGTTTGACGACGAGACGAAAGGAGAAATCCCTCGAAGTCTTCAGGCTAGGCAATGGGGGATTCGCCTCGATTTTCCCCGTCTCGGTGGTATTGAGTGAGTGTTGGGGCTGTATTCGAACTCGGGTCGACTGACTGCGAAGCGCGGACGTTTCCAATGGGCCACCGAGGCCCTATAGAACTATAGGGCGAGAGTACGCTATTCCATAACCGTAGGCGGTAGGAAAGCAGAGAAATCCGAAACCTGTAGAAATTCAATGGTCCTCCAGTGAGATTAGCAGAAGGACGTCGTAGCGAGTTTCCAATCCTGACACGAGGCATCTGTCCAGTGTTAACAAGTTCAGAGAGCACCTAAACATACTAGGTTTCACGCAAGTGCACTAAAAAGATAAAGATAAAGAGTACCGGGTTATATCAACCGAATCCGCTGAAACGGTGCACCGGGGTCCGGTTCATTTCTGAAGCCGGACATACTGGCCTTTAAACTTCAAGGAGGCCAATTTCTTCCCGGAGGCCAAAGCAAGTGCACCAACCAGCACATCTATCGTTATAATTATACTAAGTTCTGGGCTGTTTCGATGTTGAACGTATCTGGTTGATCCTGCCACTGGTACATTTCATCAGATTTGGCCTCGTTGGCTTTAGAATGGTGTATTCCAAAACCCGCTATACAGGCGTCACTGGCAGGACACATCGTTCTTTACTTATTTTTTCCATAAATATAGTGGTTTTTCAAGTTTTTTTTTCATCGTTTTAGATAGGTTTTCGTAATTTCCACAAGCTTTAAACAAGCTTTACCCACACTTATCCTGTCCACGTGTATTGGTTTGAGACTCGGGTCGAATAATAATCGATCGGGCGCTATATTGATTGGTGATTGCATCTTCCCGCTCGAACACATTGTCCAGTGGGGATGAATACCCCAGTACTCTGGTCCTGTAACGAAAGTTTTGAAACTTGGCACAATTCCAGAACTATATTTGGATCAGTGCTTGAACATCCGAGCTTACGCGAAGAGTTGCATAGAGTTCCTACTGTTACACAACACAATATTTACTTACTGATTAATGACTAACTAGAAGGCTATCCAACGCCCTATTCTTACCATTAGGAACACTACTTGTGAAGCAGCGTGCACCACAGTAATAAGGCGCAAGCATCACGTTCCCTTTCAGTGCATTTAGGACTAGTTATGTAGAATAGAGGCTTATTTCAGAAGCGCAAATACTAAGAGAGAAAAATTTTTGCTGAAAAAATGGAACTGTACAAAACATAGTCTATTCTATTCGGCACCGACCTTCAAATAACATTGTATCGTACTTCCACGGATAACTCCATTCATCGCGAGCAGTAGCGAAATTGATTCCCTCGAATACCACGAATAGAAGAGTGCCAAACATTTCTGAAGACGATTACCGATAGTACTACATACAGAAAGTGATGAAACTCTGGGGGGTGCGCGGCGAAGGCACGGCGAGAAGGCTGGACGATACGCTACTGATAAATTATGTGTTTTGTCCTAGGTCCGCCAAGGCTACTCAGACATTCAAAAGGCTGGCGGAACTCTGGCAAGACGAGGTGAGAGACACGCAGTAGGCACACCAGTTTTATTTTCGCCGATCGTTGGAGTCGACTACGATAAACATAGAAATCTCAAAAATGAACATTGTTAAACGTTAGTAAGGAACAAAGTTCATTAAAAAAAGCAGAATCATATGTTGCCATGACTAAAAAAGGGGCATCAAGAAGAAACACACATCCAATGTGAAGCTCATTAGGTCATTGATACAAGGATTTTTCGCTAATTAGCGACCGAAAAGAGAGAGAGAGCAAAATATGGGACGAAAGAGAGAATTAGACGGAGAGAGCCGGCGATGATCAGGAAATAATTGGAGAGAGTATAGTGAGAGAGAGTTACAGAGCGAGAGATAGAGGTTTTGGAAAGATTGACAGGCACGCAATACACGACAATGAACTGCACAATGCCAATTAATACCCGACGACAGAATAAGATGAGACTTCAAAAAGATACACGTTATGTTGACAAGAAAGGCTCTTCAGAAGTACACAGCAGGAGAGAGAGAGAGAGAGTAGGAGAGTGAGTGAGAGCCGGGGATAACCGTAGTTTGAAATTGAAATTTTCAACTATAAAAAAATTCAATTATAATTTTTTTATCAGCGCTAATGCAATATAACGGCCGGTTTCTGAAATGTTTGGTGGGTAACTACCCTTATGATATAGTATGCAAATGAATATAAATAGACCAAAACGGGCAGGCGCACGTGAAACATACTTTACAAAAAAAAACAGGCTTTTAGAAACGACTTACTACATAAGATAAGAAAAGACGAAAAGGTAAAAGATCAACTACGCCTTACTGTAATATTTTCCACGTATATTTATACGAAATTTCCTGAAATACCCCAGAAAGCACGAATTGCGTGGCATTTTTAATGCGAAAATTGTGCTCAAAAATTCGAAAATTCTTTTCGGAAAACGCGCCACAAAATGTGTGCTCCAAGGGAAACGATTAGTTATTCAGATTTACACTGAGGGAGAGAGGGAGGGAGAGAGAGAATCTGAGAGAGAAAGAGAGAGAAGGAGAGTTTGAAAGAAGAGATAGAGAGAAAGAGAGAGAAAGGTCTGCCAAAGCTCTGCCAAAGCATTAGCAAACATTGAATTCGATAAGGTATTTATCACAAAAGTACAGGCTCTAGATATGAACCCAATAGAGCTCGAATCTAATGAGACTCTACATAATTTATGCGACATAAGTAAGTACTCCACAAGGTTACGTTTGCTAACTGTTATGTCTCTACTTATCAAACATTCCAAAATCTTTCTGTACAGGCTCTAGATATCTTGTTGTGTTGTATAGATGAGTATAGGTTATACACGTACATGGTATGATAATAAACATAGACAAAAAGAGCCCATCCTTACTGTGACGAAACTCGCGTGGTGCGCGACGACACCCTGGCGCGAAAGTTTAGCGCTGCAAAATGTAGGCACGACTACTTTATGAAAATACGAAAATTGATGCAGAACCAAATAAAAGGGTGCGCGGCTACTTTGCCCTATATTCGCGAATGCTTAGGGCACTCGTCAAGTTTGGTGAGAGTCTGGCGAAGACTGGGCGTTGTTCGTGGCGAGATGAAGGCGCCCACTTTTTTTGTGCTCACCGCCAATAAGTGTCTTGCGTTGTATTGTACGAGTATGATCAGTGCCCTTATAATTTAACTATCAACTAAAGAAAAAAAAGATAAAGATAAAGAGTACCGGGTTATATCAACCGAATCCCCAGGAACGGTGCGCCGTCTGACCTATCAACTGTAAAAATAAAATAGGGGGTTCCACGCCCGCCAAAATATGTGCTGTATTTTATTCCGCTTGACGAAAGATTACAGTATCGTACAATAACATGTTTTTACTTCGAAATAACAATAAACAACAAAAACACTGACGAAGGGCCTGTCCATTTAATACAGATAATGCAAATTGTCTACCGGAACGTCGGAACGTTTTAAAGCCTCCATTTTCTCTTTCAAACTCTCAAAATTGAATTCGGGGAAAATGATTGAATTCCACCACGAGCCGCGCACACTTTATTTAAAGTGCCTTTAAAAGGAAATTGTGCTTTTTTGGGAAGTCTGTTTGTAGAAAAAGAAGGGATTTTTTATTGGAAAAATTCCATGAGTCTACATGCTGTAGTTTTTCTTACAAATGAGTTTATCACGGACTAATTAATGATATCGGAAAAGGGACAAGGCGCAAAGTTAATCAGGTAAACTGTGAAAAGGATAAAGCAAAATTTAACAAAATCTTACAATTAGCTGGAGGCTAGAGGAATGAATGTAATGGGAGAGAGATTTAGGATGATAGACGTCTTAGAGGATCGGGCCCAATAAAATAGTCAGCGCGAAAAAAAGATTTGGCTACAGCTTTTGCCGCGAAACCTATAATATGGTGTGCATGAGCATGACGCATCAATTCATCAAGAACTTTCATACTTCATAGATATATTATGATGATGGATAATATAAATAAATATGCCCCTAAATATATCTTATTTATGGTTTATTTAGACAATTCGAAACCAAATTTTTCTCTGTATGATAAATTGATTTTTGATAATTTCTATGCGGCTATGCGCAGGGTCTAATTTCAAAGAACTCAAGGCCTTAATTATGCACTAATTAGCCGACTAATTGCCAAGTGAAACTGATGCTTATTGGCCTTCTTGAGATATGTGAGAATCGATGGTCAATATATGCATAATATAATGGGGGGCGCGGAGGGACGCAATAAGTAAGGAGCTTTCAACCTAACGCGGCGAAATTAATTCGCGTGGGAAAATTATTCGAATTCTAGGGCACATATTGGTTAAAATAAAGCCCATGGGCTTTGAGTACGAAGGCACATTTTGGGCAGACATGGTTTAGTCGTCCAGTGATAGATGTGACAGGATTTTTATACTATACCCATACCAATTGGATACTAAAATTGTAAGTTAGCGTTAGAATGATAATTTACTACGGCACATTACTTATAAATATTAGTTCAATGATGGCAATTTGTTTTCCTATATTCAACCAAGCAGTAGCAGAGTGAACGGTAACTTATGTATATAACCTATTTTTTTTGCATACAATATGGCGTGAAGTAAAGTGCACTATTTGGTATTTTTATACATATATCGTCAATAAATTTAAAAGTTTTTTTCTGTTACCCATAAGTGAGAAAAAATAGTGAAAACACAGAAAGAAGATGAAAAAATGTAGTAAAAGAATGAACGTATACTATAAATTACCGTCACATAATTGTAGGCTCCGATGCACGAAAAAATTACGCAAACAACCAAAAATGTAAAAAGAAAAACGACAAAAAGAAGAAAAAAAAACGTGGGAGTCGTGTCTATTTTTAAAGTGGTGCGTAGAGGTGGATTGTGAGACACAATATGCTCAATCCCTCTGAATTATATGCAAATTGTGTTCCATCAAGTGCGTGTCATCTCGTATATGAAAATGGCTAATATGTTTACTTATATACTACCTACGTAGCACTGCACCCAAAATCTGTTAGTGATGTTTTCAAACTAAATTTTGTAGCATTGCGCATGCTATAAATATTTTAATTCAAAATGTTCGTTTTAAATAAATTTTACACAAAGTAATAGCTGAATATTACGAAAATTTGACTGTGACGAATTTAGCACGAGAGGTCAGTAAATCTGAAAATACAATACAATAATGTAATCAGCGTAATCAATTACATTCACAGGAAAGTGAAAACCCCGATTCTTTCAAAAAATCCCGATTTGGCCCCGTTTTTTAAGGGACTTGATTGGGCGAAATCGGGGTTGTGGCCATGTAGCAGAATGCGTATTATGCAAGATTTTCATGCGCGAGAAAAAAACTATGCCGTGAGCAGTATATTTTATTTTATATAAATGTTTCAAATACTAGTAGTGGGGTATAAAACTGGCAAATACAAGTAGTGTGGAGTATAAAACATATAAACCTTCGTCATTTTCATTTATTAAATTTGAACGGGGGGGGGGAAGCCACTTTATTCATTTTGTTACACTTCTAGTGAAATAATAATAACCGTATTAAAAAAATAAATAAACATAATTACATGAGAAACAGGCTTAAATGGTGAACACTTTCCTCTGTATCTGATAATCACTTCTTTTCATATAATATGTTTTATGTCAAAAATGATCAATTCAATAAATGTTTATCGCACTAATGAGCTGCTCCCAAACCACACGAAAATTTTGAATAATAACAAGAAATAATATTCAAAGACTAAAAATCGCTTCTACTATACGTAATTAGCTGATGCTGCGGAAAGCAAAAATGGACGGTGCGGGAGGGAATCGAACCCTTGGCAACTGGACTCGAAAAAGCGTGAATTGATTATAAAAAGTGGTGCATAATAGAAATAGATAGATAACACAGTCAGTAATAATAAAATGCTTTATTAATAAAATAGCCATCCATATTTCAGTGTTCAATTAATACATATACCATACGACTATCGCCGCCTGACAATGAGACAGCTTTCCAATCCATATTAGGCGATTCTCTGAAGTACTCACGAAAAAGGGCATGCTTATATGAAACGTCTGAAGCGTATATGCCAAAATTCAAATTAAAGGGGCAGGTTCACTACAATTTGCACCTATTTGAATGCTTTCTATTGATAGTATGGCCGAAAACCTACACAATGCGAAAATTACATAAAATTACCTTTTCTCCCCGAGGTAGGAGAGCTTGCTCAAAAAGCTAAACTACCTCGAATTTATAAAACAATTGGAGTATCGCAGCCTAGCTACTATGATATTTGTTTCCGAGCATTTCCCGCGGAAAAACCAGCTAGTTTTTTACTATTTTCCTACTAGGTTTTTAGTCGGAAAAAGCTCGGAAACGCAAAGTTTCTCGGGCCGAGCTCGGAAAATCCGCGGGAAATGCTCGGAAACGGACAAACAGACAGCTCCCGAGCTCGGCCCGCCTATTTTCCGAGCTCGGCCCGAGAACCTCAAAGTTTCCGAGCTTTTTCCGAGAATCTTCTCGGAGAATACTCGGAGAATCCGCGGGAAATCCTCGGAAACGCAAAGTTTCTCGGAAAATGCTCGGGATTCATTAACGGAGTAAATGGGAAATAGCGTGACAGGGTTGGAGGTGCAGAGATTGTTGTGATAGACAGAGGATGATAAAAGGGCCCTGTATCTTCTAGCGTCTCCATCCCTGCTACGCTATTTCCCACTTAACACGGCTGCGGTATTCCAATTGTTTTAGAAATTCGAGGTAGTTTAGCTTTTTGAGCAAGCTCTCCTACTTCGGGGAGCAAAGGAAATTTACTGCAATTTTCGCATTTTGACCGTCATAGGTCATACTATCAATATAAATTATAAAAAAGGTGCAGTTCGAGGTAAATCCCTTTAATACTAAATACTAAGATTCAAATGCGCTAAGTTTGGAGAGTTGCGAAAAGTTGACCAAACGTCTGAAACGTAGAAAAACGTTGTGCACAAACAAACTCTTCTTCTTTATATAATACGAAGATTTTAGTTTGATGTTGGTAGCGTTCATTAAAATGTATTTTCAGTCTAATATAATAGTCTGTTCTTTTTCTAGACTAGAAGGCCGACATATGTTTTCATAATGAAGACGGTTTACAACATATAATGTTAAAAAAATTAATGAACCATTATTGAGGGTTTTGTTCTGTGTTTTTGAGAATGACTAACACCCCCTCCCCTCACTGCTAACGAGCCTAATTACCAGGCATATTCATATTGCATACACATACATCAGACAAAAAATATAGGGAGAGGATAAAAAGTGATGCGGGACAGAGATTACATATTATACTATGTTTATTCAAACATAAAGAAGATTCAACAATGCATTGGTCACTTCCGTAAATAGCTGATCTAATCCTTAGGAGAGAACCATGAGCGATCCCTCCTGGCTTGGCTCAAGCCCGAAGGCGTCATCTGAAATTCGGCATCAGGTCAGGTTTAGTGAAAGAAGACATAACCATTGAACACTGTTTTATATTGTGTCACGAAACAACTTTAAATGAAGCTAGTTCAGAATCGTGTTGAAACATTCGTGTTCTTGTTCTAAAGGACCACCCTTCTGTGGATATTAGGTGAAGGTACTTAATTTACCCTAATTGGCGATGTGGATTTGGTAAACAAGTTGTTGTCCCAGCTATCGGAATACCTGCCAGGCGAATTCGGGAAAAAGTAAGTTTTTTCTCTACGCTACACTCCGGGAAAAGTTGCACTTTTCGCTAGCTACACTCCGAGAAAAATTATGTTTGCTTCGCACTATCACAACACGTATAACGCGACAGTGAACTGAACAAGGCTTATTCGGCTTAACCGCCAACTTAGATATTGTCATTGACGTCTTCCAAGCGTAACTCCTTGTTCATTTCTGGTAGGTTACCAGTCATGGTCACCACATTGACATCCTTCGTGTCTTCGATCTGCCTTGTTGTGGGGTTTCCATGTATGCGATTCGCACAGCGCAAATAGCAAATACCTGTCCATGTTCGAGTCGGGGAAAATAACACGGTCCCACAGCAATTTTGGGTCTAGTATGGATCTATTTCAAAATAGTACGGATCCATTTCAAATAGCACGGGTCTGATGCGGTGCTCCAAATAGTACGGGTCTGGGGCACTGACCATGTCGAAGTGAACCTGAATAATAGTTGTATCATAGTACATGCGTACCCATAGCTAAACCTGCAATAATACCTAGCCTTTCCTGGTGTCCCATTGTTCGGTATAAGTTACGATAGCTAAACTGAAACATAACAGTTAGAACATACGAAATGCGCACCTTACCATGGTCTACCATAGTTAAAGCTGACATATAATGCTTCGTATTAACAGCGCAAGTGCATACTGAATACTACAGGGCCGTTACCTTGTGGATTTTATGTTTATGCGCTTAAAATATACGATCCCTGCCGTCTCCCTTCCCGACCTATTAAAGACGAAAAGAAACCGATGTACCAAAATTTACCTGCGCTTTTTATGAAGATAAAATTAAGATTTTTACTTTGTCCTACTAATGCTGATGGACTAAACTAGCAAAGGGAAATCATCGAATGTCCGCGCTACAAAAAGGGAAACCAAAGGGTGGGTGGGAAAGCAAAGAACTAGACTGACAATCCCAAAAATTTAGTCGCGGCAACGACGCGAAAATGCAAAGTGCATGCAAATACCGTACCTTACGCGCGCGGGAGTTTGAATCGTGAGTAGGTATGATGTGATATAGCTACCCACAAACAACACTTTTGATGTGGCCTTTGTTTCCTTTATTGAACTTACTGGCTTTATTCACGAATAGCTGTCCCATGAAAGTGTAACCGTCCCAAGATTGTCAACAGTCCCATGGCAGGGTCAAATAGAAATTTTCAGTCCCCGCAGAAGTCGTGAGCTGTCACCTGAATCGGCTCTGAATTCTAAGTTGGTCTATTCCTGAAGTTTTTGTTGTTGAAATAATAAAAAAAATCTAAAAAGCGGTGATGATATGCAATTATGCTGCGCTCATTTGTTGTGGATTTGCTCGTATTTCGGTTCAAAATTTAACGCTAAAATAAGGTGTTTAGAAAATATATTGTAAAGTGATGTACGCGGATATCCCTACATACTCTAAAGTATGTATAAGGGTGTCCCGTATTCTTTGCAAACAGTTAGTCACACTAGTGCTTATTTGAAGACCTTTGCCTATGCCTATTCTCTCGTTCCCTTCGACTTCATTTCCACTACATTCAGTTTCATTCTCTTCTGTTATCTTATCTACATTTCATTATCGCATCAATGGTGGCTTGGCTTTAAGTCGCCAGTAACGTTGAGGAAGCTTATTTCAAACATTTTTTGCTTAGTTTCTTACATAGTTTGTTCTTTATTTGATTTTGTGATTCAATTAACATCATTCAACACACTAGGTAGTGTGTAATTATACTTGAAAATATGAACACCATTCGCGTTCCTGCTTTTATTATAACTTTCTAGCTATTTGTTTGAAGGTATTACATTGGCTTCCTCATGGCAAAAGTAGAAAAGAACTGGGTACTGTCCAAGATCGAGAAGTTTCTCTTTTCCGAAAAGCTCAGCGATGTCACATTTGTCTTTGAAGAAGGCGTAAGTCTGAAAAATAGCTTATGTATTAACTAACTAAACGTTGTAGAAACACGTGTCTTCTTCTTCTGATCAAGATTCATTCAATTTTATCGAGAAAGGTAAAAGGGGTGCACACAACTGTACGACTGGTATTGATCTTTTCTTATTTGAGAAATTGATATATGCACACGCCCATCATCTGGCATTTGTTTCGGAAGTATTCGAAACTCAACTCTTTGGGGCTATGCAGGAAAGGAGAATTGAGATCAAAGATGCCACATTCGAGGATTTCCAAACCTTTTTGCGGTGAGTCAGCAATACAAGAATATTCGACTTTACATGAGACCGTTGCTTGAACTAACGTTATTGCAAACGCTGGGATGTCTGTTCTAAAATATTTTGTGTTCAATTCTGTGCCCTCATTGAGTCTATGTATGTACGTCAGATTTATTGTAAAGACCGAAGTGCTCTTCGAGGACCCAAGAGGGTTTTGAAGACTAACTATAACTATAGGCTTTGCGGTTATAAAGCCACAAGTACAGAAATACATACAAATAAGGGGTATAGTCACTGGTACGTCAGCAGGGATAGGAGACCAATCAATTAGAAAGCCTTATATTTAATACAAAACCATTACAGTACGATCAATAATACATAATACATACAGTAATAACAACGAATAAGAATAAAACAATTAACGAATCACTGGTGCCTTGTATGACCACTAACCAGTTGGAGTGCCGTAGGGAACTTAGAAACTTAGTAGCCCGTATTCTCGCTTCACTGGTAGGCGGGTAGGCCTCCCATTTGGGAATGACCTACCAGTGGGAGAAAAACACGCGATTCTGGTGTACTGGTAGGAGGCGCGTCGCGTGTCGCGGTTATCCAGTTGGTAGCGGACTGGGAGAATAGCGGATTGGTAAAGGAGAACAGTTTGAGGTCGGGTGATTTTATTTGAGATTACGACCACAAAGAACATTTCTACGTTTCAGACATTGGTATAAGTAGGCAAATGTACGCATACGCACATTTCCAAAATAAGCGCAATGTAATTACATAACAGAAACGTTGGATTATGCGCTTCAGGCGTTTCATATAAATATGCGCCGTTCGAAGTAGCGTTTGCAAAGTATTGGTATAATAATAATAGCCCAACACCAACGAGTGCACTGGCTAACAAGCCAAAACGGCTACAATGGCCTAACACAAAGGTTATGGGAATTAGGAAGCTATTATAGGTAAATTGGAAAGTTCCAGAACCCAAAAAGTTTAATGAGCTCTGTTCAATGAGCTACAAATCAAGCTTCAAAACTTTGCGGTAACACGTTTTTTTTTCATGCGCAATTTTAATTTATCATGTAAGGCCCCGCCCCCTTATACGCGCAGTGTCTTACGGTAGGTGCACGCACACAAATTTTTTATCGCCTAAATTGTTCTGTCGTGTCGCAATAAAAAAAGTGGGCGCGCGCATTTATCGTGGGCAATGCCCATTTATCATGATAAATGTTGTTTTCATTTATCAAAAGACAATGCTCTACCAGGAAGTGATACACAACTAGCAGATACGGTTGCCCATGCGCCGAATAGTGTACTACAGGTACAGAGCTCATCAGTGGATTAGATTATAGAAAGTGGCGGCGTTCGCGACATTTATAACAAGTTATTGGAAATTGTACTTTTGAACATGTGTTATTACCATAAACATACTAAGAATGTGCGCTATTAAAGGCACAGGCCCACGTATAGAAAGTTTTCCCTAACTTTTCTGAGATAAAACTCCCATATAAATCAAACGTGGTTGTGAAAATCGTACGTGCAACGTCCTGGGGGTCACTTGGGTGTTCTATACAAAAGAAACAATGTTGAGTGAAACAAACAAATGTTTTTGGTATCTGGAGCTACTTTATCAGAGACCAGCCGGCTACGCCGCCCGAGGCGACTTTCTAGTAAATTTACTTTATTTTATGCATACGTGAAACGTAGATTAAAAATCAGTTTAAAACATTAGGGCAAGGATCATATGCTAAAATCCTCGCTTCGTCCCTGCTTTTGTTGCTCTAGATTTGCTTGTCCTTTGTAGTTTACACATAGTACTTTAAGCGCCGCGGAAACGCCCGAACGATACACCACACATATTCCATATATGCAGCCTTTTTTGGACGTTTGTGAGACGGGCGCTCTGAAAGTGAGATGGCTCAGTGCACGGGAACGTGAACTACTGAACCAATCCTACTCCCTGAGCGTAACGCACATCATCCAAACGTACAATCAAACAAACGCACAAACAAACAAACAAAGCTCCTAACTTTATATAATAAGATTGTTTAGATTCCTCTACACTGGAGAGTTGCAACTAACACTCGATAATATGTTTCAGCTCGCTTATTTGGGCAAGAAGTAAGTGGAGAATGTTAGGATCTTATTATTAAAGGAGAAGAGTTTACTTTTTTTGGTGTGAACGGAACGAAAATTAGAATATCTAAAGGCTATTAAAGGAGAGCCGGAGTCCAGTCTTGAGCAAGCGAAATCCGAATTTTATTTCATGATTTTTCAAGATACGTTGCGAACGTTTCACACAAGTGTGCTTACTGTTCCTGCATTTTAAACTTTGCAAGTCGCCTCAGGCGGCGCTAGCTGTCTGGTTTAGAATAATGTGAAGGAAATGTTTTCAATTGAATTTATCGCTTACTGTTGACGTAAGAATAATAATGGGTGGCTACTTAAAATAAATAATTGCTTGAAAACAGTTCCAGTAGTCCAGTCCGTATTCAGTTAAATAAATGGCTACCAATAGCCGCGTCAAATTTATCGAATTATTTAGATACATGATCACCAAAGTAACAGAACTCGCGGCCACGTTTTTCAAGAACCATAGTAGCAGTGAAACTCACTTTTGGAAATTGTTCCGGCCAAAGGAGATTGAGTACATTGAAAACGAACAAAAAGACTTCTTGGCTAGGTAAGCTTTTATTAATTAATTAAATACACCAAAAGGTGTGCATCCATTACGCCAAACTACACCAAATTCCAACACACCAAGGTGTGTTTATGTATTTTCGTTAATTGCTCAATTGTGAAAAAAATGAAGAAAGAAGGCGTCATAAATCATTGTCGGCCGCTTTATTTATTCACATCACTGTCCATAAAGATCAAATTTATAGGAAATGCGAGAATGGGTTACAAATTTTGTTTCTGGAACTTTGTTGACAGAATATGTTATGACAAACAAGAATGTTTATTTTTTCTAATGGTTCCAGGCTCACGCTTCAGTTTGAGAAGAATCCCCTTGCGTATTTTGGAACAGAACAGTTTCTCTCAGCGGATGAGGAGATAGTAAGGCGATATCTTTATAGTATGAACATACTTGTGCTAAAGCCGCTAGAACCGATGGCAACATAAGACGTTGGGTTAAAGGGCATGTCAAGGGTGTTTCTGCGCAGAAAGGCATCTCCTGGCTCAGATTAAGTAAATCTCGAACGGCGCACAATACAGTATACCCACAAAAATGGCCGCAGATTAAAATATTTCAAATTTTGTCATAAACGTGAACAAAACCCGCCGCAACGCACGGGTGCGTTGCGGCGAGCCGGTAATTCAAACCGTCCCGTGGACAGCGATTTGGCTTAGCTCTGTCCACACGACTCGAGTCCCATACTGAAGAAGTTTTTGGAGGGGTTTGAAATTGTTTTTCTTCTTACACGAAAGTTTTTGTTTATTTTTATTTTCACTTACCCTACCTTCAAAACGCAAGCTTTTTTTTGAACCCAACATGCAAAACCGGCTTGACAGTCCCTTTAATACTTTAGCATGTCTTGTCTGCAAGCAAACGCTACAACGCAAGACTTTGGCAGATGCACGGCCTACAAAAAAAAACCAGGTGGGTCCAGGTTCGGTGGCCCACCCAATTCGGGCCTGGTGTAGAGTGAAGGCCGTGCACCGGCCAAGTTTGCTCAGTGGTGTGTGAAGCGCAACATTTGAACTCGAAAAACACAATGTTGAACTCAGCGATTCCTGAATATATACTACGTACAACTACTCCGCATAAACGTTATGTTACGTTATCACCCTTTTTTACTTTCATTTACCCCTACGGTTATTTTTAATAGCTTTAGTGGCTTTAGTACTTTCCCTTTTCTTTGATTTTCCATTTACAGTATTATCACCCTTTATCAACTGAAAGAATGCAACTGGAAATAAATTATTATTATTATTGTTGTTAAGTTTAAGCGGGGCACCTTCTGGAAGGAGCTCCTACTAAAATTAAGATGAAGTCGTAGTGCTGACATTTATTACCACCTACTAATTCTGACTGCCTCTTACTGGTCTACGAGGGTATTACAATATGGGGGATTCAACTTCAAAAATAGGTAGCCCAAGTTAAGCTTAAAGGAAGGCAGTCACTTCAAAATCAACTTCTTTATTCGATTTTTATTAGATGCAAGCAGATTTATAAAACAATATGCAGCCCATAAAAATCCACATAAAATGGAACTCAGGGAGAGAAATCAATGAGAATGAGTTTTGATAAATGACCGACGCCGGTGCATATATGCAATTGCCAGGGGTACTTGGAGAGTGAACAGCCTGCAGTGTTACACCTGGCGCGTGGTTTATCACTGCAGGGTATTTATTATGAAACTCTATACGGGCAATTATAAACTACGGTATATAAGTAAAAGTCATAAACAGGGATTTCTCTCCCTGAGTTCGTTTTGCCGTACTTTGGCGCTGGAATCGTCGTTTTCTTCACATACTTGAACAATTAATGAAAAGCGAATAAGAAATACGAATTTGTAGTGACTGCGATCCTTTAAACTGTGAACTTGTACTGTAGGTTGGTGAATTGGTACGTAACGAGAAACTGAAAATCAAGGAGTTCGATCTCTACAAGGCTGTGCTCCGATGGGCGGAACATCAATGCAAAGGGTTTGTGTTTTTGTTGATTTCTAGAAGAATTACATAATGAACTTTTCGATAATAGCAGATGCCACTTCTCATCCAGATATAACACAGTTCTAACCTTCTTATGTGTTTGTCAGTCAACCATGGTTCCTCTTATCTTTCCTATTTGATTCAGGGATAATTCGAGCATGAGAAAGAGAATGGAAAGTTTCATTCACTCTCTCCGTCTGCCAACTCTCAGCTATTCTGAACTCACCACTGGTCTTCAAATTGCTACCAATGACGTGCTTTCGACAGAGGTCAAGTTGTTCGTTGTTTTGGTAGCCAGCTAAAAATAGTGATTTCACATACAGGGAAAAGTGCACTTTTGAACATGTGTTATTATTTTTTTGGATTGAATAAGCTACTAAGATCGATCATGGTAAAAACAACGGGCTTACAAGGTCAGCTCCACTCTAGAAGACTCCTGTATTTTATTTATCTATCTGGTTTTTCATGTCGAGTAACGTAGGATGCATTTTTTTTTAATCTTCACTAGCAAAGTTGGTTCACTTGCTACCCAGCTGTTTACCAAAGCCACGGATACGCAGTAATTTATCGCAATTGTCACGCTAATTCGTGCTGATTGTTCAGTAAAGCACCGGATGCCTGATATCCGATGATAATTATTTCAGCCTAATGTTTTTTTCAACAGTAGTAGTAGTAGTAGTAGTAGCAGTGTTCGGTGGAGCAAGTTTTCACAGCACCATTGAAGGACAATTACCGTTTGCCATTTTCCGCGTCTACTTACCCCTCAATATTTAGGAGAAACATAGTTTGCTCTGTTACTCTGCGGGAATGTACAATGTTCATATGCCCTTCAGCAAGATACCACGCCAAGGCAGCCTGGATGTTTTGCTTGCTACTTCTGATTGGGATGGGTATTCAAATTACTTCTGATTACAATTATCTTACACAACACTATCCTATTTTCGTAGAATACTAACAAATGTCGGAAAAATACAACCCAAACTCGGTAGATCGCGCTCCGCCCATTTCCGAAAGTATGAGCGCGGATCTAGTACCTGCAGGTCATGGACCAGGTACTAGATTTACCTGTTCTAGAGTATGAAAACACTGCTTGCTTCTGTAATTAATTTAATTTGGTTTACCTAATTGACATGGAGTGACATGTAACATTCTTTGGGGTTTCCGAATGACTAAACAAACCGTAATTTTGTAATTTTTATTATTTTTTTGTAAGTCAGTGTTGATCTCAGTGTCAAGTCATATCTCAACCTAATGGTTAAATTATGGAATACTACCTCACCACAGCCGTTTCGCATTGATCCCCCAAAAGGAAAAAAACTCAAACACGGGGACTGTATTTTTCCGATAGTAGAATATTATCCCCACTACATACGGAAAATAAGACCCCCAAGGAGATAAGTAGAACTCCATTTGCCTACTACTAGTAAATTACTACACGAGGATATCTTAATAGGGTAAAATTTTAAAAGTTATGGAGAATACATATGGCAGAATAGTACCTAGGCTACTATTGTTTTTTTGGGGGACGTGTTATTTTTTTTTTTTTTTTTTTTTTTTTTTTTTTTTTTTTTTTTTTTTAAAAAAAAAAATGGGCAACGAGATAAGAACAACATGATGGGGCACAGATAGAAGTGAACGTTGCTTTACTTTACGGAGAAGTGAAAGGCTCTTTCTAATAAATGCTCTTACAGGAATATATTTCCCAGTTATTACCAAAAAACACAGCTAAAAATTAGTGCACAACATGAAATGTTTTTCCTTTGGGCTTGAATTTCGATAACTTTTGCTACCAATTCTTTCTTGTTTTAAGTTAGTAATGTTAACTGATAATAACAGAACGAACGAGTGGTTTATTAGGGCAACCCGTAACCCACGAAATCATGATAGTTCATGATAACTCACATCGGGTTCGAGGTTCTGATGTATAGTTCCTTCAATTATCAATCAAAGAAAAAAGAATCGTGCTCTAGAGGATAATTTAGTAACTATTCTTCCGCCCCAACTTCTACAACTTTCGTGCCACAAGCAGCATATCGTTTAGTGGGAGTTAACTGCCGTATCATTTCAAAAGAAACGAGGGTATGCTTATTTAGTATGCTTATTTAGTCAACTACTATATTTCATTTTGTACCGTATTCATTAGAGTCGGAAGATAATGTCAAATCGAACAAATAAATTCAAACATTTTTTGTAAAATTAGGTGCTTGTATTTTGTATTTGTCAATGTAAATCTCGGACTCGTCAGTGATCGAATATAATCTCTTAGAATATTTACGGACCATATCTAGGTATCTTTCGAGCTTACGAAACTTAACCAAGAGACACAAAAGGAAGAATCAATATGTAAATTCGAATACAAAGGGGCATTGAAGAAAGACGTATTGACAAATGTATATTGCCCTGTTGAGGAGCTTTACCAGGTCGGTTATCTAAATAAAACTTCCGAAGAACAATATTCCTTTGAAAAGATTCAAATGAAGTTGAATTGGAGAAAACAAAACCGTGCAAGACGTAAGCTGAAATGACCAGTTGCGTATTACATATTGCATTTTATACACATGAAAATTATACTTCAGTTGCTCCCAAATACTACGTACACATTACGTGCGACGCCCGTTAATGATGTAAAAATGTATTTACACCGTGGTAGTTTTACGGTAAGTATCTTACATCCTACTTCTCTGTCGCTGATCATCAGTGTTGCAATTGCGCCTAAAACCATGTTGATTGGAAAAAAAAGTTGTTAGAAAAAAATTAAGAACTTTAGGTTAATTTGGTACAACACGTACACAGTTTGTAACTGAAAAAGGAATATATTATACAATTTAGATGAATAATGGAACGAAATGCCTGCACACTCCCAATGAACAGGAGAAACAAGGGATCGCGTCGTTCTCACTTCTACCAGCTTAAACTGATACCGCTTTGTTGTGACGGTGTAGTAAAGCGTAAAGGTTCACCCTATGAGTATTAAAAATATTCTCGACATCTAATATAGGAAATTGAAGTAAATTTCCAAATGTATGTACGAATATAGCTTATATATTTTCATTGCCCTGTCAGTTCACGTATTTTTTATTTTTTATTATTAATTGCTTACACGTAGTGATTGGGTGTTTTCTATCGAAACGTTGATAATGATATTTTTTGTATTATCTTGGATGAGCATTTTCTTTGGCAGAAAGTTTGCTATATACATTTTCTTGCGACTAGTTGCTTATTGTCTGCCTATTGTTAGTGTGAAGAGGAGGCTAAGAACACTACAAACAATGTGGTGTAGAATTGTGATTGTGTCAAAAAATTGTGAAATAGTTTTCCAAATAACATCTACAGGATGAAAGGATGGCGTTATTTTCATTAGTGACAGTTCACGTATTTTTAATGCTTACTCTTGTTAGGCTTTGGTCTTTTCTAAGAATGGTTATATTGCCATTTTTCTTATTTACCTTGTATTGCTATTTCTTTGATGATGCAGCAGGCTGATAAAGTTTTCGTACGACGAAACTGCTTAGTGTTAATAATAATAGTTTATTGGTAATGAAACAGCACAAACAAGAACATGCACAATAATACAAATAGTACATAACAAAAACCAAATGGTTACCCTAAGATGAAATGCCTTATGACACATACATACTAAAAAGGGACCTAGTGACAAAAAAAATTAAATGCAAAGCACGGCAATAGTGTAAGTAAAGTGGAATCTTCCGCTATCGATGTGTGAACTTTCTTTTATGGGGTCTACATGCATGCTGAAAATTTATCGTATTTTTGAATAACACGAGAATATTTGTTTTAGTTGTTTTTCTACTGTACGTTTCGTGTAGAATACGGTAGTATTGACATAATCACTGTTGCCTCTAATGAAAACATAAAGCTTGAAAAATTGCGAAATTATCTTGACTGCTTTCCCTTAATAAATATATTTTATTAATGTTTAGTTGGTTGTATTTTTAATATTGAAACACAACAAACATAGGGGTAATGGTGGGGGTAATAGAACCGACGCCCCAACCTATCAATCGGTACCCGTGCTCCACATCTTATTGTGAGCGATTTCGTAAATTTGGCCTCGTTACATTACAACGTAGAATCCACCACCTGATAGTTGCATTCAAACTTTTGAAAGGCGAGCTCTCAACTTCCTTTAGTAGGTCTTCTTATATAAAGGAGAAGACTTTATTTGGTCTTTTAGGAATACTGCGGCTATTCCGCATAGCTGCAAATCCAGAAAACACGGGCATGATAACAGCCCTACACGATCGTCGGCTCATGAGATGGTGCTGTGTCCTGATTGCGGTTCAATTGTGCTCCATTGCAATAATTACGTCTATGCGGAAGTAATATGGGCAACAAAACGTTTGTATATAATTTTGACCGTGCATTTCGACGCCGTTAACGTCAAAACCCCGTGAGGTCGTTTCCGTCGACGTCACAGCCGCTTAGCTCACAGTAGTGGCTATAATGCTTTTGTCTCCGATGGCATCCGGGACCGAGTTTCAAAGCACATGCCGATTTTGGCGGCGGTAGACCTGCTGGTTCGTGAATAAAGCTCGTCTGAAAAAAGGATACCGGATGCGCGTTCCTCACGACGAAGTTGATCAAGGTGACATGTTCGCTTTCCGACATCATTATTCAGCAAGCAGAAAAGATATCCAAATGGTACTTCGCCAAGCCTCAGAGAACAGTATAACGAACGTTCATGCAAAATGTCACATCATTGCAATGAAAACTCATGAAATTATTCAATTTCGAATAAAAAATCTTTCAGGGTTTAAAACTATTGGACCACCCTGTATGAGGGTGTCCCGTATTGCGACGGGATGCACGGGGATGCACGAATCTATTCCAGGATACTCAGACAAGGATGTATGTGTATGGGGGTGTATGAGATGTATGGATGTATGGAGGATGTGTGGAGGGTGTCTTCTCCTATAAGCCGTGGACGAATCATTAGACGTATCGAGTATCCATCCCCATATTATACGTTTCCACAATCAAGGCAGCAGAGGGAAAGAGAGAGTGAGAAAAGAGAGAGCGAAAGACTGATAAATTAGATATAAAATACGAATAGCGAAGTCAGTACAATCTCATTGTAAAATTAAAATGGTGAAAACTTAATGGGGTCTCGATATGTATGCCGGATTTTGCTTCCAAGTATGGCTTTAATTACCGTAGATTGGCACTACACGAGAACAACTACAGACCGCCAAAAAATGGTCCCGTGGCGGTCGCCACAGGACTATTTTTTTTGCTAGCGTGCAAAAACTGTGCATTTTCGCCTCCTCTAAAATTATCAATGGTTCATTTTCTAACTTTCAAAGGTGTATGCAAAATCGTACACGAGATGCACATTTGATACTTGGAAGCAAAATGCGCTGTTTTTGCCATACATCGAGACCCCATAAGCAATGCATCAAATATTATTTGAGCAGTGGAAGGCCCATAGTCGTTTATCCCAATTTGCATATGTTCAAAAGGGCGAAAAAATATTTTTTGAGGCCCCGCCCACATTGTCCCCATCTTTCATAGCACCCAGCTCAATAATAAATTTCATTCATACTTCAATAACGCGAGTAGACCTTACAGGCTTTACAGGCTAAAGAAAAGAAAACAAATACTAAGTATATCTGTATTTATATATTTTGGAAACTATTGATCTCTTATCTGTTCTAAACATCTTATCTGCTTTGGTAAAGCGGACTACTGTCTGTCTATTTATATTTTTCTTTGTATTACCATGGGAAACCAAAAACCCCGATTTCGCCCCGATCAAGTCCCTCAAAAAATCGGGCCTTGATCGGGGCTAAATCGGGGTATTTCGAAAATAATCGATCATGCATCCCTATTTACTCTTTCCAGGGGTAACATGAAGAAACTAACCAAAAAAATCACTTAAAACAGTTGAGTGAAACACGTTGATTTTTCGGCGGAGTAAACGGTCAATTAAGAACCCCGATTTCGCCCCGATCAAGGCCCGATTATTTGAGGGACTTGATCGGGGCGATATCGGGGTTTTTTGAAAGAATCGGGGCAAAATCGGGGTTTTTCAAAAGAATCGGGGCGAAATCGGGGTTTTTTGAGAAATGATCGGGGCGAAATCGGGGTTTTCACTTTCATGTGGCGGCATTTGAAACATTTGTCGGTATTGGCTGCAAAATTTCAATTGGAATCCGTTGTTCGACATACGCGCATTGTAATTGTTTGGTCAAATCCTTAATTATCTCGTCGATTATCCACGAAAATACCATGTGCGGTATTAGAGTATTCGTACATAGCACATTCGGGTTACTGCGGGCGGGGTATATCAAGGAAGCTAGTATTTGAGCTTATGTTGTACTTAAGTACTATTTGTAGGAATCCCAATGTGTTGCAATTATTGTTGTTATCATCACTGTGATTTTTTTTTTAAGGAAGTGTACATTAATTTGTTCAAGGTAATCAAAACCATGGCCATGCAATTGTTGCTTATCAATTGTCAACCTTTCATCATATTGATGTACACATCTTATGTGTACCACCACCTAACCATTATACCATCTAACCACCTATTATATTATACCACCTAACCACAAACCACCGAATGGGGTTTCCATGTATGCGATTCGCACTTGCGAAAATGACAAATGACTGTCCATGTTCGAGTCGATGTAAATGACATGGTCCCGCAGCGATTTTGGATCTACTATGGATCTATTTCAAAATAGTACGGATCTATTTCAAAATAGTATGGATCTGATACACTTTCGCTGGAGGACCATGTCAAACGTGCGATTCGGTTATGTAGGCAGTTGACATGCATGCAAAATGACTTGAACATGGACAGCGGTTTGTCATTTTCGCAAGTGCGAATCACATACATGGAAACCCCATCATATTGCTATGGGGAATACCGAGATTTTGACGTACGCTGAAACGCACGTTCGTTGCAATTTGGTCCTCTTCACTATTATCGCACTATTCAATTTAGTTAATTAGGGTAATCTTACAATTAGTTTTGGAGTGGATAGCTCAAGCTCAAGCTTTTGTTGGATAGCCGGGCTCCAAGTAAGTTAGTGGATTTTATAGTAGTGGATTTTATTGGTTTTATGAAAGCAAGCTGTGCTAGAAACAACTATCTCTATTGATCTTGTGGAAGACAAGCTAGTCTAGAAACCACCACAAAAAATTGTTAGTTTAATATTAGTTTAATACCAACTCTAGATATTCAGACAAGGTTACCGTATTGTTGCTGCATGATTGCAACGATAAAGTTTGCCGAATATTCAGAGATGCAATTGCGAGTAATGTAAAAAAAGTATTATAGATGGCGAATATGCTTAAAGCTGTATTTCTTCAAGTATTGCCACTGCACGTCCTTGCGAGTGAAATAGTCGGATTATGCAATACTCTAGCAAACGACCATTTATTGACTTACGGTCAGTCATCCCTGTTAGAAAACTGACTCTGACAAACCTGTATTTTTTTTCGCGGCAAATAAAAAAAAAATTAAAAAAAAATAAAATTAAAAAAAAAAAAATTAAAAAAAAATTAAAAATAAAAAAATAAAAATAAAAAAAAATATAAAAAAAATATAAAAAATAAATAAAAAATAAATGAAATAGTATTACGCTTCGGGGGGGGGGGGAGCATTATCATACAGATTTTTTTGAGTCTCTATGCTCTATGATAATGCTATTATTACGCTTAGGAAATACCGTATTGCACCAGGTGGCCGTATAATTTTGAACAGGCCAACCATGGGTTGTATCCCCTACTTTTTTAGTTATGATTAAATTTCTTTGGTTTTGTGTATTCCTGTTTTTTTTGGCACGGCCGATTCAGTGGTGTTACTGGTTTTCCGCGATTCCCGAAAAATCATAGAATTTGGGGGTGAGCATATAATTTTAGACAGCATGTATAAGGCAAGTTTGAGACTACTAATGGGTCAGGTCAGGATCACCCTTATTTAGCCAAGACTCAGTTGCAAGCATCACGTCAGGTTCTGATAGCACAGAAAGCAATGTAAATCAGGTTCAAAACGTTTTTTCAATAGAACGACATATTTTCAAACGGTTACCGTTAATGGGATAGGTTCATCTCAAATCTCCCGTTTTTATTGTTATACCGTACACAGATTGCGCGGGCTAATGGCAACTAGGCAAGAGCGACGGGCTACAGTAACCCGCCCGTTCGAATATGCACTTTTTGAAATTTTGCGGTTTTTGGTCATTATGATCTGTTGATATAACGGAAGTTGACTGTTTTTAGTTTTGTAGATGGATGTAATGTTGTTATTTTTTGTTTATTCGTGCTATAGTAATAGTTTTACATATGTGTCAGATGAATGTTTTCAGTGTCAAGTTTCAGTCCTGTACTTGCTGGGCGATTTTCCCTATTTTCTGCTCGACGACCTCGACATGTTTAAGGGCTGGAGGCCAAGTCAAGTCTGGTGTGTTTCTTTTCCATTTTTGAGCGGGTAAGCGTGTTTCAAAGTATAGGTTTTGTTAGTCTGTGGCTTCCAGTGGTCACTGTCAGGCCAAAGAGAGATTGATCTTTGTTATTAATAAAAACGTGTTACCGACTTTATACATATCTGATTATGCGTCACTATGGTGAATGAAGATAACGCAATAACGACTTAATGGTTTTCTACTCTGAAAATCGCTAAATCGTTTACCCACCCCAATGGTGGCAATGTATGATATAGAGTAGTTTTGTACATATCACGTATGTTCTGTTGTCTTGGACTATGGGCAAAACTGAGATTATGTGAGTGAGAGAGACCCTTTTCAGAATGAAACCTGTCGAATCGAGCCACATAATTGGAGTTGTGTGCCATGGGTCCTGCCACGAAGGACTACAGTAACTGCGCCCTTCCGAACATGCACTTCTTGAAATTTTGTGTTTTTTGGTCATTCTGGTCTGTTGATATAACAGAAGTTGACCGTTTTTAGTTTTGTAGAGTGGGCGCCCAATCCCTCCCTCCCTTAGAAAGGCGCGGATAGTAGATAACCACAAGAAACATTTCCTAGAGGGTTAACCGTTTTTCTGTGATTTTATGGTGGAAAGATCCACCTTCCATAACTGTTGTAAAGAACATGTAAATTTTTAGAGCCCTCATGAGGTACTCGTCCTCGGGACAAGGAACTGCCTCTCCTTTCATCGACTCAAGTAATAAGGATGTCCACAATCTGCCGGTAAAACGCCAACATTTTGTACAGACCGAGGTATTGTGATATTTTCCATAACAGCGCAATACCTTGCATTCGAATCAACTTTTCAGAGTTTCTTGTGCAACTATAACATATTTGTACACCGCCTCGATGCGCATATCTTTTTTGAACACATTTCTGCTTCCTAGAAGTCACCGCCTGTGTTTGTCATATTGTGATATATCAGCGTGGTGACTGAGTGCATACATCGGTTGGACACATGTTGTTTTATGTTGTAGAATTAGTTTTATTATAATATCTCGTCTTATGCCGGTGTATAATAATATTGTTGGAACTTACCTGCTATCACTTTCATAGGGCTCTCTTACACCACCAGTCAGTTTACTGCGAGGCTGCAATTTGTTACTTGTGTTGTTTCTATGCTTAAATACTAAGAATTTTCTCATAAACTATTACAATCTAGTCCATTTGGAGTGTGTTTTGTACGATTGCAACACTTCCAATATCTTCCAAAGTATTATGCAACAACCCTATATATAAATCATCTCGACTAGGGTAAAGGGTCAGGCCCACCGTTTTGAACCTATGTTTATTATTTGTTCATAATTTTTGTAAAGGGTGTTTATTATAAAATATACACACTGTGTTTGAACTGGCTTCACCATCGCGAAGCTTTTCACGTAAGTTTTCCTTACAGAGTATACAGTATTTAAAAGCAATTGCAGCCTTATTTCCTTATTGTGCGTGTCCCGGGGACACTCGCTCTTTTGTGTGAGTCGGGCTAGAGTGGGGTCAAAACGGCTCATTTTGCGAGCCGGCTCGCGAGCCGTCTCTTTTCGAGCCGATCCGCCTTTCTAACAGAGAGTGGGTACGGGTTGAGCCGCGAGCCGCAGTCAAAAGGAAACGGCTCACGGCACGAGCCGCGAGCCGCCGTCAAAAAGAAACGGCTCACGGCTCGAGCCGTGAGCCGCTACCAAAAGAGAAGCGGGTACGGCTCACATTTTAGTAAATTAAAATATTTTCGTTATTTAATCAAACAAAATGTAAAAAAGGTAATTTTTTGTTAGTACAAAGTTTACAATGCACAAAAATCATCATAATGAGGGCGGAGTTCGAAATAATGAGCGTTTACAACTATCATTGTACATGCCCATTATTGATTGATTATTTGCTGTTTTTTGGTTTCTCCCGTGAACATAATAGTTTCGTATCATAATGATTTGTGTTTCTAACTATTTTCTGTCTTTAATTAGGCACCTGTGGCTTTCCACCATAGTGTTGCGTTCATGAAATTTCCTTTCTATGATGACAAAAAATCACCAAATTTGCAATATTTGATTAAGAAGCGCATAAAAGAACATTTTGTTAATAACAATATCAATGCACAAAAACGCCCATTTATTCGATTTTGTTATAAATACAATATCCCCAATGGTCCCAAGTTGTTCAATTACAAAGATCATATCACAAATAGAGAAATTATTGATCATTGTCACTGTAACGAATATTTGCACTTGTGTACTAATAAAGAAAAAATCAGTTTGAACAATACACTGCATATAATATCTGGTAATTCGGATATCTTTTCAGTTACATCTCCTAATGCGGTGAAAGTGTTCAAAAAAGGTACCAAATACCGTGATGAATTCACCAATAATATGTTACAAAGATTACTTGTATGTTTAAGAGAAGATATACACGATAAATTGGAAAAATATTGTAACAAGCGTAGATTAATTACAAGATTTCCCTTAAATATCGAAGATTTCATTACCCTCGAATGTAGTCGTTCAAAATCTTCTGTCAACCATGACGAAATAGCAAAAATTAGAAAACAATTTGTAATAACATGTGTTGACAAGGCTCCTAGTAATTTCTGTTTTACTTGCCCTCGATTATATAAAATGTTTTTAGACAAGGAATTAGGAATTATCAATGGCACCACTATTGGTAATGATACGTATTCCCCTTATAATGCGCGATCCATAGGTACCATTATAAATGATCACAAGGCTTTTTCATCCTTGTTTAAAATTAAAGTAGAGGACGAAGACTTACTTCTCCCTAATATTTATGCAATTCCAAAATTGCATAAGGAAATCATAAAAATGAGGTTTATCACTGCTGCTAAACACAGTAGTTTAAAGCAATTATCGATTCTAATTCAAAAAGTACTAAAACATCTAAAATCTCATTTCAAAAACTATTGTAACGCCTCTTGCAATTGGTCATCAAACACATACACTCACTTTTCTATTGACAATTCACTAATTATCACTAATGGATCTGAAATCAACAAGTATGAAAATGTGAAGACTTTTGATTTTGCCAGTCTTTTCACGAATCTCCCACATGCGACTATTATTACTAATATTTTCGAACTGGTAGACATATGCTTTAAAAACTCGGGGCGTGAGTTTCTCAATGTTGGTTATAAAACTTGCTATTATACGGATAAAGCAACTAACAACACGTATTCCAAACTAGAAATAAAACAGATAATCTCGTATTTGATTAAAAATAGCTTCCTCATCTTTAAAAACAATGTTTTCCATCAAATAAAAGGCGTTCCACAAGGTGGAAATGCGTCACCTTTACTTGCAGATCTAACACTTTCAATGCTAGAATTCAAGTACCTTAAAAATTCTGCTAATATGTATTTAAGCCGTAGTGCCAAAATTTATCGGTATATGGACGACATTTTAATCCTATATAATCAACCCAACATCCCAATTAAATTACAAGAAATATACCCTAACTGTTTAACTCTGGAACAGGCTAATCAAACAGATAAAGAAGCAGCATTTCTTGACTTGCACCTTAACAAGCAACAGAACTGGATAATAAATCTATACAATAAAACTGACGACTATTCATTTGAAGTTAATAGGTTTCCTATATATGATACAAAACTATGCATTTCAATTAGACACAATTGCATAATCGGCGAAACTCTACGAATTAGCCGTTGCACGTCGACATTAGCCCTTTTTAAATCTAAAATAATTGAATTTTGTGATAAACTGATCAAGAACGGCTACCCCAATGTTGTTGTTATCAACATGTACATAAAAAGTTTTAATGTTTATCCCATTATACCTCACAAGTACAGGTCTTCCGCTAAATCTCTCTCTGAATGGGTGCGGTCTACTTTGGCAATCAATTGTTCCCCATAAGCACATAAGGGACAGACATGTATACCCATACCCATGATATCCTAATCATATGGGAGGTCACTGTTAACGCGACGCAACGCCCCGCATAATAGTACCTTAGCTTAGATATGTATATCACCTTAAACTCATACTTTCACCATTTTCTATCCTTTGCATTTAACAATCTTTGTCAAATATATATTATATATTTTTATTATCACCTTTTGATCAGGGTGTCGCACTGACGAGCACCCCCGCCCTGATCAAAAATCCTCGTCTGCGACAGGGGGTCGAAACGAGGTCCGTGTTTGACACGGTATTTACAATCAAAATTTTTTTTAAATTATCTATCTATTATTGTTTGTTTATTGTTTAACAATTATCTCTCTATTATTGTTTGTTTATTATATGTAGCACACTACCGAAAAAACTAGTTTACACGCGTTTATTTTTCACATTTTAACTGTTTTTGAAACTAGGTTGTTTATTTAAGCATTTTTTTCAAAATTATATAAATAAGCATGATCCGGCTCGCAGGTGAGCCGTGTCTTCGGGTTGAAGGCGAGCCGGCTCAGCCTGTGAGCCGTAAGGCGGGTCAGACGCGAGCCGGCTCACCCCCCGAGCCGTGTGTGGGTGTCAAAGGCGAGCCGGCTCAACCCGTGAGCCGCCCTTCGGCGAGCCGGCTCGTGAGCTGCCTGAGCCGTTTTGACCCCACTCTAAGTCGGGCTATACAGTCGGCTACCCTCGGGACACGCACAATAAGGAAATAAGGGTGCAATTCCTATTCCATACTGTATACTCTGTAAGGAAAACGTACGTGAAAAGCTTCGTGATGGTAAAGCCAGTTCAAACTCAGTGCGTATATTTTATAATAAACACCCCTTACAAAAATTATGAACAAATAATAAATATAGGTTCTAAACGGTGGGCCTGACCCTTTAAACTTCTGACGTGGGGTCTACAAAACTCGCTTCATATTCTATTTTTAGAGCCGGAGATGCCCGCGATGCCACTATGACCGCCGCCGACGGTCGGAGTTGGATGACTGTACCTGACGCCCTCGATTCATAAGCCACCGCTCAGTGATACTTGTTTTTTCACGCAATGTTCTCCACTAATCATATTCATTGACAGTTGTAATGGTGTCTCGATGTTTCTCTTAGAAGTTGTTGGTTTGACCCTTAATTGCTTTTATTAGTCGGTACGGCCGTCATCTTTGTGTTTTATTCGTGTACTAGTTTCTATATTCATATTGTTTAGACGTTAACTTTATGTTGTTATGGTGTCGTGTGATATAAGGTGAGAAGTGACTTAGATTATACCAAGTTAGTAGTCAATTTATTATGTAGCGTCAGTTTGCTACACAGTATTGGTCAACTATCTGAAAATCAATAACCGTTTACTACTCTGAAAATCAATAAACCGTTTACCCCAATGGTGGCAATGTATGATATAGAGTAGTTTTGTTCGTATTCATGTATGTTCTGTTGTCTTGGACTATGTACAAAACAGAGATTCTACACAGATTTTGTGAGTGAGAGACACCTGTTTCAGAATGAAACTGGTCGAATCGAGCCACATAAATGATAATACACTGTGGAAAGCCGTGTATAGTTTGTAACTTGGCTAACTGCCTTTAGCCCGCGCGATCTGTGTACGGAATTAGTTTTTTTTAGTTTAGGTTTTGGCTTCAGCTCAACTAGTTAACTAGTTTCCAATACAAAAGGAGCGTATTGCTCTGTAATTGATTTAATTTACGTTGTGAATGATATCTGTGGTATTATCAATAAAAACAATAAAAAGAGGGGTGCTTTGAGATGAACCTATCCCCTTAATTACAGTATTTCCGATACTCCGGTTGCCTGAGATGTGTTCTTCTGAGTTGAGTTTGAACTTGGGTATAAAATTGTAGAATGCTACCCTCGTCATACTACCCAAATCGGAAACATACTACCCACAACAAAGGGGTAGTCTTTTTTCGAAACAAATTGAGCGCGAATGCGACCCCTAGTATGCTACAATGAGACAGTAAATTTTCCGGGAGTAGCATATTGTGCGGTAGTATTTTCATGTGGTACTGTGGTAGTATATTTTATTTAGGAGTAGTATATTTGCAAAATTGGGCAGTATTCTACATTTCTACCTTGAACTTGGCACATGTTTGAGTTGTGAACGGCAAAGGTTTAAAGCATCCGCCGAAATGGGCAGCGGAACTCAGTATCACTAGCGGCTTGTGGGAAAATTGGAGCCATAATACTGGCAAGTATATGAGTATATCAATGAGTTAGACAGTAGTATAAAGAGACAATTTACAGGATAAGGTAATCCACAGTAGTATATTAAAAAAAGTATTTCGTAGCAGTGGTGTGCAAATCAAAAAGTGCAGACGGGGGCACCCGATCGCTCGCGATCAGTGCACGTACGCGTAAAAATGATTGTACTAAATTAATTTTTCATCAATATTGTACTTATCCCACCTTTCATGGGAAGTGCAAAAATAGTGTAACCACCCAATCATGAAGTGATCAAAACGCAGATGAATATTTGTAACACAACATTATTCCTCATTTATACTGTAGTAGAGTGAACTTATGGCAGCTGTACAATTGACCATATTTTAGACCTTCGCTGCAGTCGCCACAATTACACGGACTTTCGTGATATTCATTGGTTTGATATTTTCGGTAAAGAAGAAGACGGTAAACATTCTTGCTCCGTAACAGAATGTATTGCCCCACATGGTTGTATGAACAGGATCTGTGAGAAAAATAAAACGCGTGAATGTTTGGATGATTGTGTTTATAACCGCGCCGACAAGGAGCATCAGTTTTATCCATTTCCGCCTTGCCAATATTTGCCCGACGAACTAAGATCCAACTACGATATCCCTTCAATCTACACGTTGCACATCTCGGATGAATTGTTCGTAAGTATTTTTGGTATTTACCAATAGAAAGGGAGCTACCACATTAAACAAGGTGGCGCTATCATAGCAAACAGTTTTTTGAACAGGTTATTGTGTATCCTTGTGTACATTCTTGCAAAGTTTCAGTCTTCCAAGTCTCTTATGAATATGTCCATGATCGTATACTGCTTTTCCAAATAAATGTATGTCTCTGTAACACCTATGCTGTTAATTGTCAAAGGGTCAAGATCAACTGATCAAATGTTGTTTTATCAAAAATGGAGGATGGGAGGAAAAAAATACACAGGTGGAAATTTCGGCTCTATTCAAGAATATCCGTCCCATGAAAGTATAGCATGTATAGCGGTCCCATTTTTTGTTAACCATCCTATAAGCGAGCCAACCGTCCCATTAAAAAATAGCCTTCCCAAGTATCCCAAAGAATGGTTTAGTGAAAGCAATATATATGAAAGCAGAAACGCAGATTCGGTACTTGCACCCTGTACATGTGTCTAATTCTAAAACCTCTTGAGATAGGTTCATCTCAAATCACCTATTCTTTATTGTTTTTGTTGATAATGGCACAAATATCATTCACAATGTGTCAATCACAAACAATACGCCTCGCAGAAGAAGCTTCCTCTATTGGAAACTAGTTGTTAGGAAGCCAAAATCTATACGCAAAAACTAATAACGTACACAGATCGCGCGGGCCTATGGCAATTAGCCAAGAGCGAATTAAATGAATACACCGTGGGAAATAATCACCGGCCAAGTGTAGTTTGAAACTTGACTAATTGCCATTATCACGCGCGATCTGTGTGCGGTATTAGTTTTTGCGTTTAGATTTTGGCTTTCGATCACCTAGCTTCCAATACAGGAAGCTTCTTCTGCGAGGCGTATAGTTCTGTGACTTATTTACTTCCCATTGTGAATGATATTTGTGCTATTATTAATAAAAACAATAAAACGAGGGGTGATTTGAGATAAACCTATCCTTTTAAGCTTACTAAAAAGCATCGTACAATTTTATAATTTTATAAATTTTCATTCGTTCCTCGTTATCGTTATGATATAAAGATTATTTTGATTTAAATTAGAATTAGAACTTTTTATTGAGAATTCTTATAATATTAAATTTTGATGAACAAATTATATAAGTACCTAATTAGACAAAATTTAAAACGGCATGAGTAAATTTGAAATGAAATGAAATGATTTATTACTGACAGACAAAAATCAATCAGCCTCGTACAAACAATAACATTGTAAAGAAAATAATAAAGGTACACGTAAATATGCAATATTTGTACGGTAATGCTAAGAAAATAAAATAAACGAGTAACAACAATAAAAAAACCTTTGGATAGTCAACAATAGAAAACAAGTGACTTAATGAGAGTATGTATATACACTACTCGAGAAAAAGTGCGAATTACAAAGCGATCGTAACAAAATATCAGAAGACCAAGTGAGACCCCTGCATAGTCTAACTTGGGTTTCCCGCCAGTGCTGCCATACTGGGGGTTATTTATATCCATAACAAGGCATAAAAACGCGCAGTTTTCGCGGGCAGGTAGCAGAAGCATCGGCAAAAAAAAATTTCTGCATGTAGTTTCGAAGCGCGTGCAAAAAATAATAATCAAAGAAGTGTTATCGTTTGATAGTGTATAACGTTGGGGTATTTTTTGACTAGTAAACCACGGCTTTTGAGTGGTTAGACGGCAATTCACGCGTCATCTCGAGGGCAAATGGGTATAAATTGTGTGTAGTGTGTAAAGTGTCACGAGGTATTGTCATGATGACAAAAGAGGCTTCACTACAAACAGTCTTTTCGGCATAATATACAGAATTCATTTCAACAGTACCTGAAAATACCATTAGAGCACGCATCCACGCATCCGGAAATATGATAATGATAATATATTGACAATAAAAAATGAATAATATGGGAAATGAATGTAAATAATAATATTATAAACAAATAATATCTAAAAAAAAAAAGAAACACAAGGGAAGTTGATTGTCCAAACTGATAAATTCAATCTAAATACCTGCGTATATTTAAGAGGGCAAATATATCGACCATGTTTAGTCTTGTACTGAACTGTTTTGCTGATTTTGATTCAAGAACTGCACCGCCCATTAGTGAGCTTGGGTTTAAAGGGACAGGCCCATCTAAGTAAACCTATATTTACGATACGTTCATGATGATTATAAAGCAATTTTATTACAATATATACAACCCAAATTTCACAATCATTCACCCTGGGAAACTTTTTTCCGATGCGCTTAACGCATATGTATACCGTAAAACGGAAATTTCCAAGCTGCCTATGCAAATTTATCGTCAAATTAGACTGCGATCAAAATTTGCATATACAGCTTTGAAATCTGCAGCTTTACGGTACACATATGCGTTGAGCGCATCGGAAAAAAGTGTCCCAGGGTGAATGAAGGTGAAATTTGGTTCGTATCCATTGTAATAAAAATGCTTTGTAAACAGGTTGGCCCTGCCATGGGACGATTGTTCTGCTTGTGGGACGGCTGTCCTGCCCATGGGACGGATGTCCTGACTACGGGACGATTATACTTTTTTGGGACCACTGACATTCTCATGGGAGGGCTATTTTTGCGTGGGACGGCTATACTCGAATGGGACCGCTAGAGCAGAAATTTCTAGAAATATACCCCCTCTCTGGAAAACATATAGTTCCGTTCAGTTGCAAAATCTGATTATTGCGAGGGAATGGCGCATGAACCCCGGCATAAAAGGAAGGGGACCCGAAGGATTCTTCCACGCGAGTTCTGAATTGTTGCACTATTAGCTGTGCTGTTTTAGTTGAGTTTAAAAGGATAGGGTCACTTCAAAGACCCCTTTGATTATATTTGATATGCGTACTTCACCAAATAAAAGTCACTATCAGTACAAAATTTTCCAAATTTAGGATCCGGGTTGTTCAGCCTCTATCAGTCTCTGGCTCTCCTAACCGCTATAGTGCTATTTTCCTGATGGCCATAAAATGAACGGGGATTCATACAAAATCTATGCCGCTGGCGAGATTCGAACCCACAGCCGCACACAGCTTCTCGATTCTCAGTCCAACGCTCTACCTGTAGAGATGATACGGGCAAACCGCGTATTTTTCTTTATTGTTTACTAAATTCAAGTAAACTCGAAGCAAAATGATGATATTGGAGTGACTGCGATCCCTTAACTTATCAAGATCAAAAGCTCAAGCTAAAGTCATATCGCTAGAGCGAGGCGCGCGCAGCGCGCCCCGTGCTCCAGTTGCATCATGAATATTTTCGGCCACACTATTAAAGGGATCGGTTAACCTGAAATTTTGTCCGTTTTCTTTATCATCCAATATCTTCGTGAGTATTGAAATAGAACACTACTTTTTGTATTCCAATTTTTTGTTATCCCATCTAGAAAAGTAAGAAACAAAAATAGGCACTTTTTCAAGTGAACTGATTCCTTTAATAGAAATTAGGTACTATTACCGTTCGGGGGGGGGGACATTATCATAGACTTATTTTTGTGTCAAAACTAGCCTACAATACATGCAGCTTGTGTTTTAACATCTAGAAAGCGAAAAGTAATGGAAAGAAAAACAGTTTTAACGACATTTTTTATGAAAAACATGGAAAAGTTTGAACTTGTCTATGAGTATTGAAATATAACGAAGATGAATGAAAAAGGTACGAAACCTACACACAGACATAGCCGAAAGTGAAACAGTCGAAAACCGTTCAAAAATAGGTAACTTACATTCATTTCGGTGAATTATTGTCGTAGGCAAAGAAAACGGGAGCACAACGTAGCTACGACAGGCATTAGGTGAATACTGATAAAATCCAAAAGCACTCATCGCTTTTAAACAGAACTGATTTGCATGCATGTTAATTGACAGAAGGTCATTATTCGAGTGAATTTTATAAACGTTTCGATATTTCTGTCAACATTTCTAGCTAATCTCTGAAAAATTCGGTCTATGTCTATGCGGTAATGACCCCCCCCCAACGGTAATAGGACCAGAAATTATTCAAAAAGGTGCTATTCTTAGTGAACCTATCCCTTTAATTTGGAAACTGTTTGAACTGAATCACTGAATGTGATTTTTATTTGGTGAACTACACATAGCAAAAATAAACAACGGGGTGATTTGAATTGGCCCCATCCCTTTAAAGGGACGCGGTCACTGAAAATACCCTCTATATTTTATGTCTTTTTTATTAACTAAAAGGTAAATAAAACACAATTTTTGTGCAAACATTACAATTTGCAGTGCCCTCACCGAGATATTCACCTCGGGGAAATAATCCAGCCAGACCAAGCGCTACAGTAACCCAATTTCTATAACGCGCGTGCTACAGTAAAGAGGGGCTCCTACTCCTGGCAAATTGCCAGGTGCTACAAACTACAATCATTATTTGCGGCAAAATTAAAAGGAAAAGTGGGGATTGAATGTTTTAAAGGAAAAAAGAACGTTTTGGGTTATATGAATCTCACAAGCAATAACAATATTAAATAATAATACCTCCTTAGTTTCGGCATTGTCGAGGAAACCAGGAAAATACTAAAGGAACGGCTGTATTCGAGCACGCGGCGGCTATCTTTTCGCTTTCTCCTGTTTTCAGTGCATAACATTCTACAAACAGCACGCTAGTTACTCTTGCCAGAGGCCGTATTCACCACTCCGTTTACCCCTGGAGAAAACTGTCTCTCGGAGAAAATTTACCTAGAGAGCGAGAGAATGTCAAAAATTAGCATTCACCACTTTCTCTCCTTCCCCAAATATGCGTGGAGAGAGGGGTAAATTGTGACCGAGGTTTGCTCGGGTAAAAAATTTTTCCCTTGGAGAATTTTCGAATTTTTTTAGTTATATGACTTTATACTATATTAATATTGTATTTTTAGAGCTTATAGCATATCTAACTTTAAAAAAAGCTATTCTCACTTTGCTTTAGTGTGGATTTTTGGCAGATGAATCTAAAAATAGCATGTTTTAAAATAAATACCATGATTTGAACGATTTCTTGGTTTACTTTATCACGGGCAACTAATTAACCTACTAATTTTCCTCTCATGTTAGCTTCATGTATGTAAGGCTGCGCATTTCTTCGCTATTAGCCCAAAGTTTAGAGGATCAGGCAAGCGTGTGCCTGACACGCCGCAAGGTTTCTCTTGGTTATAAGGGAAACCTCCTCACCTCATCACCCATAGAAAAGCAACGAGAGGTATTTTGTGAACTACTTATCTCCTCTTTTTTACGCTTTCCTTTTTCCTAAGTATTGCCGAAAATCTGCAATATTATTAACCAATTGTTCAACTAATGCAAATATGTCCCTAATATAACTTCAATCGTTTAGAAACATTTCGCTATGTCATGCGCAAAAAAACAAGTTCCGAAAGTAAAAATTTAAGAAAAATGAGACTATAAAGGGTTAAAGTTAAATATAGTACAATCTAGACTTGTCTAGACACTTGCAAGGTAGAAAAATAATGAAGCAATGAAAATTAGAGGTTAAATATGACAAAACAAAGTAGTTTACTCCATTATTGCATCATGCTTTTTCAAAATGGCACAGGAAACAAAAATTAATCTCTAGTCAAAAATTCTCCATATGCTAAATTCCACGTGAATACGTTTGCAGTTTGGACATAGGTAAATTTTCTCCAAAGAGAGGGGTAAATCCTCTCTAGGGACAAGTTGTCTCTAGAGAAATTTTACCTTGGAGTGGTGAATACGGCCTCAGGTTCACGACTCCCTACCCAATCATCAACTGAGATGGTCACACACACAAATGACAAAAAATCTTATAGCATCAGCAAGGTACATTCTTCAAAATGTTTATTCGCATCTTACCAAACGAGCAATAAAATAATTACACAGGTACACGAAGAAGAAGGCCATAAAAATAGCAAAGAGTGAACACATTTTCGAAGAATGCGTTTTTTTGGCCAATTCCGCCTACGACCTTCGACTTCTGAACTCGAAATCGCCACATCTTTGCACCAGCAGACCTAAACATCCAATATAGTATTGCTATATAATGAGTGGACGTGTTAGAATTACAACACTCCAACTCGTCAAGTAAATAAAGTTTATATTTAAGAGGACGGGTTTTGAGCCAAAAGAAACAGTCAATATCAGAGATCCCTAAGTGTCTAATTAATGTTGCAACACCAAGAAGTTCGTTTTTGGGGCGCTGAATTTTCTTATTCAGTGAAACAATATGGCACAATAGGAAGTAAATAAAATAGTACTCAAAGCAATTATGTCCTTACCGTGTTTGTTTTTTATCATCAGCGAGGTGTCCTTTGTCGTTCACACAACGCAGCCCAGCCATTTTAGTGTCAAAAATCTGAAATACAAATAAATAAATGTTTCTGTAGGTTCTCCAAGTTTTGACAGATAACAAAATAGTCCAACTTTGAAATGCATTTTCATGTCCAACAAGGAAGATAATATGGCATGAATACCGGGCCAATTAACCCTGTGTTGAAAGCAAATACAACAAACGATTACATGTTGTGATTAAGGTGCATGCACATGCGCATGACATTAAGTGCTCCGATTTACGCGCGCAAGTAGTGATTTTAAGATTTTAAGATATTAAGACACTGTTGCGAACTGCGAATATTCGGCAATTGGAGTGCGAATACAGCAAGCAAAGTGAAAAAGCGCATCGAAAAATGTGTATCCAATGACTGATGACAAGCAATACAATTTATAAAGTGCCAAACGTTCAGCTAATTTAATAACAGAAAAATTATATAAATTGTCCAATGAGACTAACCCAATCCAGAGGGCATGCAGATGCAGGATTCTCCCAGTACCTTCTTGAGTGATCGGGAGATTCGGAGATTTTCTCAACATTGAAGGCTCTTTAGCTTTTCGCTCGCTTCGCTTCGACACGGGTAACCTGAAAAGAAAGGAGTTTCATTTCGCCACAACACCTGGCAACACAAATCACCCCAACATAAAACGACAGCAGATCCAGGATATAAAGCATACATACACTGTAAATGATGCTACAAATGATCTGATTGATCTGAACAGCGCCCTTATGTCTTTCAAAAAATAGTTTTGCCATTTAGCCATCGCTAAAAAAAATCAATGTCCACGCGACAAAATTTGGCTATCAAAAATCTGCACTGACATCTTAGGGTTCCTTTTGGTCTTTACAAAATTCAGGGTTTTGACTGATTTTTCTTTGCCTCATCCATCGACCAATAAATATTTATTATTAACATCAAAACGGTTCTTACAAAGGACTAAAGCTGGAACTATACGTCAGGAGCGAATATTGGAGAAATAATCTGCAGCATAATAAAATAAAATAAAAAAATAAGTACCTCTGGCAAAATGTCCGTAGTTTGTCCATGCCTCCTTGTAAAAATTTTCGCTTCTTCAATTGTACAAACTCAGTGCTCATTATTAGCACGGAACGCGTCAAGAAAACACCTAAATAAAAAGGGTTATTGCATGTACATTCGCGAAACAAGAGTTGAAAATTAAAGAATAATAACAGTACAATTGAAAATTAAGCTACTGGAGAAATCTAAGCAAACTGAAGCCAGGGCAAACATAAGCGCGAAAAGCAAGGACGCATACGTAAACGAAGTAGCTAAACGAAAATATAAATATATATGCAATATCAGAACGAAATATACAGGGATGAACCTCATCAAGCCAACCAAAAACAAGCGAACGAGGTACAATTCTAAGAATGAACCTAAATACAACACGAACTAACAAACACATCAATCAATCAATGGTGGTACAATGGCACAATCGCCCTAGCAAAATAGCAGACTGAATACACAGGAACGGGATGAACAAAATAGGAGAGAAAAGGAGAGTCGAGTAAAAGAAAGAATATACATGCGCGAAAGGGAACTTTCTGAGAAACGCGAGGGAATAAGAACCTACAACTCTGCTTATATACAGCATAGAAACGCATAAGAAAAAACAACGTTCGCAACGGCGCGGCCGAAGAAAAAAAATAACCGGCTGCGCGCATGCACAATGCATTCTTACTGTAGCGATTGGCACCTGCCCATATTTTTCCCACGGTGAATATCTCGGTGAAGGGAGGGCAATGCACCCTCTTTAACCAAAAGTTACGTTTTATTTACCTTTTAGTTAATAAAAAAGACATAAAATATAGGGGGTATTTTCAGTGACCGCGTCCCTTTAAAGGAGGAGGCTCACGAGTTTTAAGTGTTCGATTCCTTTCCTTTTTTCGAAAAGACATGGTAAATAATCACCAATAACATGCATAACCAAGCACGGAAAAACACTTTAATGGAACAAAAAAGCGAAATACCGGCCGGCTTTTGAAACACATTGCGTACATCTGCTTTCTTATGCAGCATACGGCATACGCAAATGAACAAGAATTAGAATAAAAAATAGACCCCAATTAGACCCCACGTTGCATAAATGCATAGGAATGCAAGTACTCGATGCGTTTCAAAAACCGGCCGGTATTTCGCTTTAAAGGGACAGGTCCATCAAAATAAACGTATTTTAACGACTTCCTCTTATTTTTTATTAATATTGTTTACTACAATATATACAAACTAAATTTTATCGACATTCACCCCGGGGAACTTTCCGACGAGCTCAATGTATATTGCTACCGTTGCCTAGCCACTGAGGAAACTTGGTCAAGGGGCGGCGCGCCCCCGGCCCCACGCCGCGGGGCCGCGCACCCCCGCGCGCCCCTCGCCCGTGTCTGGCCCATTTGTCGGGGAAACTCTCCACCACCGAAAATCGTGGGGCGGCTGGTGCGCCAGAAGCGCGCCCCAGGTGCGCGAGGACACGTACAATGGAAACTGCAAGATACTCAGTGAAGGGGCATTTACTACTACGCAGCGAAACCGTACTTGTGTTTTTCAACACTTGTGCTCCGACAAAGTCTTGTCTTGTGTTGTGTTGTCTTATCCAAAAGTTGTTGTACTTTTATGTTGTACCACTTCAATTTAAACTATTGTCTTATTTAGTAAGTTTGTTGTCACTATTCTTGTTGACTAACTTACGTTTATAGTAAAAATATGTTTATCGGCAGTTTAGTTTGCATAAAGTATTCATATATTCGATTTCTAGCGAAATACCACCCGGTTTGGGGTTTTTCACCAAAAATAGTTTGAAAAAAGTTATAAACGAAAATAAACATAAAAACACAAGCAAATAAGTGCATCGTGCACAAAAATGTTCCCAAACAACCATATTTTGCGATTTTGCATGGGAAAATTCGCTTCATGCGATTTGCGATTAGCATAGCACGGCCCTGGAAAAATCGAGGGATGGCCTTTTCAAATTATAACGCACTCCGCAGCATCCAAATGACGAAATGTTGACAAAATATTTTGAATTTGGCTAGTAAAATTCCAAAAACACACGGTTTGAAAACGGTGGTCAACGCACGGTTGTTTACTCCTCCTCTTTTTGTATTTTTTTGTTGAGACCGACCGCTAATTCGCTTTAAATAATTATTGCTTGCGGCATAAAAGGCTGCTATTATACCGATAATCGCTTTAGAATAGTGCACAATACGCGCACTTTCACATTACTTCTCTTCGCTTCCGCCATTATTTTTTTACTCATTTGGTCTTCATTTTCTATATTATGTATATACTATTTTCCTTATTGTAAGACATCTCTTAGCCCTGCTTGTCTCGATAAAGTTCATTTTGACCTTTTCTTCGATGTAGTTGAAAATAATTTTGAGTTTCTTAACTGAAAGGGTCAGGCCCATTTCAAATGACCCCTATTTTTGATGATTCCATCTGATTCTCCATTTCAAATATAGTAGGCTGAATTTTTTTCTAATTTTCAGTCGCAATATTCACGCAGTATTCATCAATTTACCATTGTCAGTCATACAAAATTATCTATCGCAGTTGTCACGCCCCTTCGCGCTAATTGGGCTATATGCTCTATTGGGCGTGGCAATTGCGTTATTGGCCAATCAGCGCGAATGGGCGTGCCAAATGCGATAGATAGTTGGGTATGACTGGCCATGGTAAATTGCTGAATAGTGTGTCAATTTTGCGCATGAAAATTAGAAAAATATTGCATCCTACTATATTTAACATGGAGAATCAGATGGAGTCATCAAAAATATGGGGTCATTTGAAATGGGCCTGACCCTTTAAATGTAGCAAATATGAAATGAAATGAAACGTCTGTATATTTACAGGGTTAGTGGCTGACACAATGGCCATCGTGATATCAACTGTATGGTCAGCTCAGGATGAGGCCAACTGGGTTATGATGTCGTCTAGATTTTTATCAAGTTTCTTGATAAGTGTTTTTAAGAGTATTCAAGATTCACCGTTTAGTAAGTTCTTTGAATCGCTGTATTGAATACAAAATACATTGTAAATATCGGAGGCGTTGATGTGGAAAGATGGAGATGTGGATGTCTATTTGTATTAGTAGGCACATAATGGTGAATCTTAAATGTAACTTTTATTTTGTTTAGACGGCAACCGATGGTAATTGTACCGGCGCAAACGCAGACAATGTTCTCGAAGATACGACGATACAAGAGTAATAAAAAATAAGGTAAGAACGTTTCTTAACTATAAACATGTTTTCATGTTTATTTTCTCCGGGTTTTGTTGTTATCATTGTTTTTGTGTTCTAGTTACTTATATGTGCATTGTTTTTCTTATGGATCATTCGATCTTTGTCTTCGCACGTTAGTGCATCTCTTCGATTACGCATCCATGTCGCATTTCTTGCTTGTAATAAGTGATAGTTGATAGTGTACGCATTTCAGGCTTTCTAATCTGACAGTAAATCACGATGTCGTGTCTTCCTCAAGGGAGCGAGCGAACATACGGCGGACTTTGGACATCGTGCGGTACTCCACATGTGGGACAAAGAACTATAGGGCAACTCCGGCCACTTGAACACATCATCTAGGCAGGTATGGTTATTATTTTGTTTCCATGTGTTTTGTCTCCAAGTCATTTATAGTTGTGATTGTGTGCACGAAAGTGCATGCTCCCAACCTCCCGTGGGACGTGAAAGAAAGAGAGTGATTACGCGAATCAAGGATACGTGAAGACAAATTTACCCAACCGGGGTGGCTCCCCTTCCATTCCACTCAAACGGCATACGGCCAGCTCATTACCACTAATTTAGAATAGCGCGGCCGCTTGTAAAATTTCGCATTTAATTGAATTAGTTTAGTGTTACATTTACACTATTGATACTTGTGTGTTTTTCGTTATCAATGCCATATCTAATTTTTAACTTCTTTTTATTTCAGTTGACCGGTGTATCGATATGGGTAACGCGTCGGCTTAATTGCTACGCAGGGAAGGTAGCTGCACGGAGAGCGTACGAAACACCGTAACGGTGTTTCTTATCACGGGAGGGAAGATATCAAATGGATAGATACCCTAAGATGAACCTTAGTCCGCGTAGTGTTACTTTGTGCAATATGTTTCGTGTGTTTATGGCATATTGTATTAAGTGTAGCTCGTTACTTTATTAAAAAAATAGCTGTATAACGCTACCCATTTTCGTTTATGTTTTAAATGAACGTCAGCATTTAGAAGGATTATTTTGTGTACTATATATGCCTCTAATCTTACTGTTAGTTGTATCCACTTTTTGCTTGTATTTTTACACCCCCGCAACTCCATTATCATAGCATTATATCGTAATATTTACCAGTAGAATTTTAACTCTTACTAACATTATTTTGTACTTGCAATTGGGTTGCTTATCCACTTTTTGCTGCGTATTCTTAGTTAGTAACTTACCAAAATTTGCCCAGATGTATCACTAATATCATTATTATCGTTTTGTGCTGTGAGTGAAGTAAAGTTATTCTATATATTTGTTGTTTGTTGATTACTGTGTGGATTTACCGTTTTATTATATTATTTAAAGCGAAATACTAGGCCCGTTGGAAAATTTGCATATGATAAGCAAATCCTATGTATCCTATGCTAATTTTGCACGATTGCCGTGGACGATCGTGCAAAATTAGCATAGGATACGTAGGATTTGCTTATCATATGCAAATTTTTCAAAGGGGCTAGTATTTCGCTTTAATATGTAATGGAAAGGGGGCGGGGCATTTCACGCCCATTTTCCCAAGGTCCGCGCCCTCCTGGCGCACCTACCCTACGGCCCAGCTTATGAAGCGGGGCCGCGCGCTCCGAGCCCCGTCTTGGTGGCGCCGCCCGGTAAAATTGAAGAATACTACCCCACTGAAGAATACTACCCAAATTTGAAATATACTACCCCAAATGTATGGGGGTAGCATTTTGTAACATGCAAAGTACTACCCCACCATTGAGGAACACTACCCCTTTTGACATTTTATCACCCCAGTCAAGGGGGTAGTAAATTGCAAGAAAGGGGTAGTGTTCTTCAATGGTGGGGTAGTGTTCTTCTATTGAGGGGTAGTGTTCTTCAATGGCGGGGTAGCGATCTTCAAACCCTAGGTAATCTTGAATCACGCTACCCCCTACATGTGAAAATACTACCCCCTTCTTACAAAATATTACCCCCCACCTATTGGCTTTCAAAAAATTACAAAATACTACCCCCAACAATTGAATATAGTTACCCCACCATTGAATATGACTACCACAGCATTGAATATGACTACCCCACCAATTGAATATCACTACCCCACTAGAAAGGGTAGTATTTTGTAAAGACAGGGGGTAGTATTTTGTAAAATGGGGGTATTATTTTGCATGGGGTAATATTTTTCAAAAAGGGGTAGTGTTCTTCAATCCAGGGGGTAGTTTTCTTCAATTCTACCGCGCCGCCCTGCCTGGGGCCCGCACTTTTCAGCGCGCCGCCCCGCGTTTTCAGCGCGCCGCCCCGCGTTTTTAGCGCGCCGCCCCGCGCCCAAAGTTTCACGTTGGCCCTTCCTCTCGTTGCTCTGGCTGTCTGCTCTCTGGGTGTGCGCAGTCCTTTTTTATTTTGAGTACCAGACGGCTATCGCCGCCTGAGGCGACTTTCAAAGTCTAGTGAGCACACTTATGTGAAACGCTTGTAACGTATCTTGAAAAATCATGAAATGAAATTCGAATTTCGCTTGCTCAAGACGGGGCTCCGGCTCTCTAATAGCCTTTAGATATTCAAATTTTCGTTGCGTTCATGCGGCTTCAAACAAAAAAGTAAACTCTTCTCCTTTATATAATAAGATACTCTCTACTCTTTTAATGAAGTGCGATTTCGCACCGGAAAAGTGGGCTGTGCGAATTCGTTGCTGTTCCTGTAATTTTTTCTATGGATTTAGCAAAAGCTTGGAACAAAAATTACCATTAAGACAAAGCTCCTTACAATTAGAATGACCACAACGTAACACAAATATGTTATACCAGCCGTTCGAAGAGCCCTACGGGCTCTTCTCCGACTGGAGGAATCGGCTTTCGGCCGATTGTTACCCTAGTCAAAAAAGGCATTTCTTCAAACGTAAAAAAGACGTTCATTTACGTTTATGTGGAAACGTATAGTATGGTTGTGGACTTCATGAAAATATGCAAATTTGCTTTTGCAATTGCTCTTCTATCTCCTATAAGATCTTCCTACCATAAGCTTGCATAGCGCAACAGGTAGAGCGCTGGACTATGAAGCGAGAGGTGGTAGCTAGTTGGTGCGAATCCCACGTGAGGCAAAGATTTTGTATGCTCTTTCGATCGAAGAATTTTCTTTATGAACAGCTTTCGTTGTGCACATAAAAACAAACCCGTGACAAACTCTTCTCCTTTATATAATAAGATGCTATAATATAAAGGAGAAGAGTTTGTTTATGACTTTGTCACAGACTTTGTTTTTGATTTTGTTTTATGTGCACAACGAAATCCGTTCATAAAGAAAATTTCTTATTCACAAGAGCATACAAAATGTTTGCCGCTGGCGAGATTCGAACCCACAGCAGCGCCCAGCTCTCGATTCACAGTCCAACGCTCTACCGGTTGAGCTATGCTAGCTTATCATAAGGGTAACAATCTGCTCTTCATAGATCACCTTCAATGGCAAATGTGCATGGTATTATTAGACGAATGGAGATCCGGACTCATATTGTACGTTTCCCCAATCATACATGACTTTAGACGTGTGAATGAATACAAGACGGCTATGATGTTGCCGGTGAAGCCCAACATTTGACATCAACGATCAGCAAAAGAGAAACAAAGAAAACTGCGAAACTTTGAATCTTTGAAAAGCAACCTCACAAAAAACAGCCGCAAAAAACACAGTCACATAGCAGTGAAGGCTCCATAAGCGATTCTACCCTCAGCACACGTATCTATAATTGAAGTAGTGTTATACAATAAACAAATAAATAAATAAATAAATAAATGAACAAAGGCAAAATACGGAAAAAATTTTGATTTGCTCACAAGGAGCAAAGGAACCTGAAAAGTAAAATCGTTAACACATCAAAGTAGGATGGCTGTCATTTTCTTATCAGACGCCAAAGTGAGCATAAAAACAAAGAGAAAATGTATAACATTATAGAAAAACCCTATGCTTCGCGCTTTGTTATCAAATTTTCTCAAATTTCACTTATTACTTTCGCATGAATTGTGCATTTTTATCCCGTATGCGACTGCTTGTCTACTGTACCAGATACTTTTCAACAAACACTACTGAAATTCAACTTGATTCTGACAAAAACAAAACAAAAGAAACTAATAATTTAAAAGAAAAACGCGAAAGTGAGGCGGCACAAAATGAGCATTCGCTGCGTAGACCGATTTTACGCTCTTCCCTGAGTATCACGCACTTTATGTGCATAGGCACTTGGCTCTAAATCGGCACCAGTTTGGCACCTGTGTCGCACCCCGGCTCCATGTTTTTGGCTGTGTTTTGGTATACAACACTTGCCTGAAGAATAACTAGAAATTACGGTAGTTCTTTTGGATTAATTTTTTTTAGATAAAAGGTAGTATTCACTTTAAAGTGTAATTCGTCGCTTGGTTCTGCCGTATTTGTGATTATTTGCTATGTTCTTTCGATAAAAGGAAAGAAATCGAATACCTAAAACTCGTGAGCCTCCTTCTTTAAATAGGATTTCTCAGGCTAATGGTTTCTCAAGAAACTGAAACATCTATGAATCACTCTCATCTTATTTAAGAGAAAAACTGGGTTCGTACAGGCCGTTGTACTACGATAAGTTATATCTTTTAGAACGTGAACGCCTCATACAATTATATTCTAAGTGGACGTGGAAATCTTACGCACTGTGTTGTAAGTTTGACCGTGCATCACTTTTGCACAAGTTCTTCTATGTTTTTCTACCAACATTTGAGCCAGTCTTACAATTAGTTAAAACCCGTCTACGTTCAATGCCGCCTATCGGAGATACTGGAAACAAATCCAACGTTTATCTAGGTTGTAGGCGAGCCATTTCTCACTGAAGTCAAGTCTTTCTATTCAGGTTAACTGCAATCGAGTTATACGCTTTTCTCACTGCACTGTAGTTGTAAGACAGAGCGCGGTCATGAAGCGGAACTGTTTATGGTTCAGGAAATGGAAAAGTCGATGGATTGGTGTAATGATCAATCAGAAGGGAGAATGTACAACGGCACCTATGTTCTCTGTAGAGAGGAAAAAGACCTTTGGAGAGTTATGGCGGAATTTGGAAATCGGGCCACACACTGCATTCGTTATTACATCCAGAAGAATTTCATGAAGGTAAGTTTACTAAACTTATCGTTCTGACGTTTGAGAATTCCTGCTATGACTTGTAACTTTGTTCGTCTCAACTGTTTTAGCTAAAGAAATATGGATTTAATGCATCTATCACATCCTCATTCACAACCATACAAAGCGCGGATGAGACATTTTCCCTCTTTAGAAAAAAGGCAGTGCTGAATACAAAAAAGAATTGCGAGAGGTATGTGCTGCCTTTGAGACGGAGCTGCACAACAACCCCGAATTGGCAAAAACACACACTACAGAAAGGCACTCAGTGGAAGTTAACACATACAACGCATGCTGTTTTCTCATGTAATTTGTGTTTTTATGTTTTAGTATAATTTCGGATTGTGAGTGTGTAGTCAACAATCATCTTAAGCAAAACTAAAGCAAGCATAGGAATGAAGAAATATTTTGTTTGAGTTTTATTCAGGAAAAGCCGCTTGATTGAAAATTTCAACTGTACTGGTGAATCTACAACTCGTTATCCTAACACTCCGGCTCCGACAGTTGAACACGAACTCAGAATAGAGAGTGAATTAAAAGTGTATGATGATAGTTTGTTGAGCACCGCTATTACCTATAAGACTATTGCTTTATGCTTGTTTTATTTCATAAATGCTAGTTTAGGCGCACTTCTTCATGCCGTTTAGAAAGTTTTTTTCGTATATATAATAATAATGCTAATAATTTACTAGTATAGGTTAAATTTTTTTTCATTATGTTTTTTTTTTCATTGAACATTTTCTTTACTGTTATGTTTACGGTTGTCCGGGGTAAGCCAGGCGCGTCCCGCTTTGCGGCTTTGCCACCCGTAACAAATATTAAACAAATGGACCCTTCCAAGTCATGACATGATAATACACCATTTACAAATAAATTTGTATATCCACCTTTGAAATTTGCAGTTTTATTCTTCCGTACGGTACACATATAAGATGAGCTCATCGGAAAAAGTTCTCCATAGTGAATGTAGGTGAAATTTGGTTTGTATATATTGTAGTATTGCAATTTGCATATCCCTTTAATTTACAGAAATTCTAGAGCGCACTGTCAAAAAATACGGTATTGTTGGCTGCTTGTGTGAATACAGTTTCTTTGCTGATATCTGTGTTCCCTTTTGGCGAAACGCCAGGCGAAGGTAATGGCGAAACGCCTGTCCACCCGCACAGCGAACCGCCAATTGAAATAATTTCCGCCTGGCGATTCCCGGTTTTTGCCGCCCTTTTCATAATAATGCGGCAAAACAATTGGAACACGACAGGAATCGAACTTGGCGGCACGCCTTTGAGAAACCTCAAACCAGCGCCTTAGACCACTCGGACATAAAGAACATATTAGTACTCTTGAAAAAAGGAAGGGTAAGCTTCCGGCTTTTTACTCGTCTTTCCCCTTTTCTCACAAAGCGCTGGTAAAACATGTTCTCTTTTAGATAAAATACAGCGCTTCACCTCCGGAGATTTAAAAGACAATCGTGAAATAGTCACTGTGTGATTTACACACCGAGTTTATCCAAGATACAACTTTTCTTTTCAGAAAAAAGAAATTGCTGAATTCAAAAAAGAAATGAGCGAAATATGCGCTATCTTTGAGAATGAGTTTCACAAGAACCCCGAATTGACAAAAACACACGCTACAACGTGGAACTTTGGGTGCGGGGCGGCGCGCTAAAAGACGCGGGGCGGCGCGCTGAAAAGTGCGGGGCCCAGGCAGGGCGGCGCCGCCAAGACGGGGCCCGGAGCGCGCGGCCCCGCTTCCAAAGGTGGGCCGTAGGTGCGCAGGGAGCGCGCGGACCGTGGGAAAATGGGCGTGAAATGCCCGCCCCCTTCCGTTCCATATTAAATAATACAATAAAACGGTAAAATCACACGGTAATCAACAAACAACAAATGTATAGAATAACTTTACTTCACTCACAGCACAAAACGATAATAATGATACTAATAATAATAATAGTTTATTGGTAATGGAACAGAACAAAGAAGAACATACACAATAATACAAATAGTACATAACAAAAACCAAAAACCAAATGGTTACCCTAAGATGAAGTGCCTTACGACACATACATACTAATAAGGGACCTAGTGACCGAACAGAAAAATTCAATGCAAAGCACGGCAAATTAGGAATGATATTCGAAACATAATATTTATAGGAAAACAACAAGATTACTAATTGATATAGAACATAGGCACCGGTTTGTTAAATATGTCTAAAGAATCGAGAAGCAATTTAAGATTAGGTTTATAATCGGTGAAATCGTTGATACATGGTGGCAATTTATTTACATACGCTGCAATGCGGAGGAAATACCAATTAGGGTCCTTATATTTCTTATTTCTTTTTATAATGACATACCTATGCGGCCGACAAGGACGGTCTGAAACCGTACTTTTTAGGATTACTAGTGATACATCTGGGCGAATTTTGGTAAGTTACTAACTAAGAATACGCAACAAAAAGTGGATAGGCAACCCAAGTGTAAGTACAAAATAATGGTAGTAAGAGTTAAAATTCTACTGGTAAATATACGATATAATGCTATGATAATGGAGTTGCGGGGATGTAAAAATACAATAGATACAACCAACAATAGGAGTATAGGCATATATAGTACAACAAATAATCCTTCTATATGCTGACGTTCAGTTAAAACATAAACGAAAATGGGCAGCGTTATACAGCTAATTTTTTAATAAAGTAACGAGCTACACTTAATACAATATGCCGTAAACACACGAAACATATTGCACAAAGTAACACTAAGCGGACTAAGGTTCATCTTAGGGTATCTATCCATTTGATATCTTCCCTTCCGTGATAAGAAACATCTTCACGGTGTTTCGTACGCCCTCCGTGCAGCTACCTTCCCTGCGTAGCAATTAAGCCGACACGTTACCCATATCGATACACCGGTCAACTGAAATAAGAAGAAGTTAAAAATAGATTTGGCATTGATAACGAAAAACACGTATCAATAGCGTAAGTGTAACACTAAACTAATTCAATTAAATGCAACATTTTAACAAGCGGCCGCGCTATTCTAAATTAGGGGTAATGAGCTGGCCGCATGCCGTTTGAATGGAATGGGATCCACCACGGTTGGGTGAATTTGTCTTTACGTATCCTTGATTCGCGTAATCACTCTTTCTTTCACAGGAGGTTGGGAGCATACATTTGCGTGCCCACAATCACAACTATAAATCACTTAGAGACAAAATACATGGAAACAAAATATTAACCATACCTGCCTAGATTATTTGTTCAAGCGGCCGGAGTTGCCCTATAGTTCTTTGTCCCACATGTGGAGTACCGCACGATGTCCAAAGTCCGCCGTATGCTCTCCGATGAAGAATGAATACACAACATCGTGATTTACTGTCAGACTAGGAAGCCTGAAATGAGTATACTATCATTTATCACTTTTTACAAGCAAGAAATGCGACATGGATGCGTAATCGAAGATATGCACTAACGTACGAAGACAATGATCGAATGATCCATAAGATAAACAATGCAAACATAAGTAACTAGAACACAAAAACAATGATAACCACAAAACCGGGACAGAAAATAAACATGAAAACATGTTTATAGTTAAGATACGTTCTTACCTTATTTTTATTACTCTTGTACCGTATCTTCGAGTACATGGTCTGCGTTTGCGCCGGTACATTTATTACCATCGGTTGTCGTCTAAACAAAATAAAAGTTTCATTTAAGATAAAACATTATGTGCCTACTAATACAAATAAACATCCACATCTTCATATTGCCACATCAACGCCTCCGATATTTACAATGTATTTTGCATTCAATACAGCGATTCAAACAACTTACCAAACGGTGAATCTTGAATACTCTTAAAAACATTTATCAAGATACTTGATAAAAATATAGACGACATACCCAGTTGGCTTCATCCTGAGCTGACCATACAGTTAAAATCACGATGGCCGTTGGGTCCGCCATTAACCCTGTAAAATATAGAGACGTTTTATTTTATATTTGATACATTTAAGTTAAGAAACTCAAAATTGTTTTCAACTACATCGAAGAGAAGGTCAAAAGGAGCTTTATCGAGACAAACAGGGCTAAGAGATGTCTTACAATAAGGAACATAGTAGAAAATGAAGACCAAAGCAACGCAAAGGAGTAGAAAAATGGCGAAAACGAAGTAATGCGAAAGTGCGCGTATTGTGCACTATTCTAAAGCGATTACGGTATAATAGCAGCCTTTAAATTATGTCGCAAACAATTATATGAATACTTTATGCAAACTAAACTGCCGATAAACATATTTTTACTATAACCGTTAGTTAGTGCATGAATAACAAGAATAGTGACAACAAACTTACTAAATAAGACAATAGTTTAAATTGAAGTGGAACAACATAAAATTACAACAACTTTTGGATAAGACAACACTCAGTTTGTCGGAGCACAAGCGTTGAAAAACACAAGTGCGGTTTTGCTGCGTAGTAGTAAACAAATTCCCCTTCACTGAGTATCTTGCAGTTTCCATTGTAAGTGTCCTCGCGCACCTGTGGCGCGCTCCTGGCGCACCAGCCGCCCCACGATTTTCGGTGGTGGAGACTTTCCCAGACCAATGGGCCAGACACGGGCGAGGGGCGCGCGGGGGGTGCGCGGCCCCGTGACGTGGGGCGGGGGGCGCGCCGCCCCCCGGCCAAGTTTTCTCAGTGTACAGAAAGGCACTCAGTGGAAGTTAACACATACAATGCTTGCTGCTTTCTCATGTAAGATGTATATAATTTGATGTGTTGTTTCTGTGTAGAATTTGATCTACTAGTCTAGATACTAGTTTACCTCCAGTGAGGACACTTGGTCGGGGGCCGCGCGTTCCAGGCCCACCTTTCGTGGGCCGCGCCCTCCCGTGCGTTTCTCGCCCGTGACTGACCCATTGGTCTGTGAACGGCTGCAATACGGAAAATCGGTGGGCGGCTGGTGCGCCCGGAGCGCGCCACAGGTGCGCGAGGACGCGTACAATGGAAACTGCAAGATAATTAGTGAAGGGGCATTTACTACTAAGCGGCAGCGAAACGGCACTTGTGCTTTTCAACCTCCGGTAAACTGTAATCCAAAGGCTGCTATTTTACCGTAATCGTTTTAGAATAGTGCACAATACTCGCACTTTGGCATAACTTCTCTTCGTATTTTCGCTTTTTGAACTGAACTGTGTTATTTTTCTACTTTGGTCTTCGTTTTCTATATATTATGTTCATTATTGGTGCTACGGTCGTTGGGAGGGGGGGGGGCACCAAATTTTTTTTTGTAAAGGGCTAGCCGATCGAGCTGAAACTTCACCCAGATGGATAACAGGCCACGCCGAATCGATCTACACTATCAGTATTATCAAATTATCGATTTATTTATTTTTTTCAAAAAAAAAATTCAGCTCCAAAAAGGGTTCTGGTCACCCAATTTCGAACCTTCTTCCCAAGGGGGTAAGAAACTAAGCGTAACTGATCTAAATCGTTAAAGACAATGTTTTCTGTCTGTTTTCTATTTATTGATTTTCAAGTAAAGTCTACAGTCTATATAAGGCTCCGGTTCAGGTTCAGTGTGGAAAGGATAGGATGCATCGAGGGGCTCGTAGAGTGGAAAGGAAACGCAGTGTATGTTTATGACTGTGACCAGCTCTCACAGTACCTATTCTTTAAATTCTACTGATTTTGTGGTTTACGGGTGCACCCCTGAAGACGGAAAATCAATAAATAGATTATTTGACTGATCATTTTGGCTTAAATCAATTGTGAGTAGTCAATGTGGGGTGAGTTACTCCCTTGGAGAAAAGCTCAGCCAAGTTGGGCAACCAGAACCATTTTTGGAGATGAAACAAATTTTGAATAAAAAATCGATAATTTGACAATACTGATCGATTTGGCGTGGCCTGTTATCCATCTGGGTGAAGTCAGTCCGATCTGGGTCAGTCCGATCTTAGCACCCCTTCAAAAAAAATTGGTGCCCCCCCCCCCAACGGCATTATGGTATTTTAAGTGATCTCTTGGCACTTTTTGTCTCGATAAATCTCCTTTTGACCTTTTCTTCAATGTAACATGAGTTTCTTAACTTAAATGTATCAGATATAAAAAGAAACGCCTCTATTTACAGGGTTGATGGCGTACCCAAAGGCCATCGTGATCTCAACTGCATGGTCAGCTCAG